>CM060178.1:89271451-89871451 GCA_030549775.1 Tamarix chinensis
TAATTATCATTATACCTCAAAATTTTCCAAACAATTTCCAACATAAGGGGGAAAACTCACGCTGCATGAGCAGCATGAGTGTCATGCACAAATGGGCAGGGAAATGGCTCGAAGAGGGTTGGAGGAAGAAAAATCAGCCATGTTCGGGTTGAGGTCTTTGGGCTAGAAAAGAGGGTGGTTGGGGAAGGTTTGGAGGCAAGTAAAGGATGCAGGAGTGAAGAGGGGGTGTTGGTTGTGGCCAGGGATGGTTTCGCGGCGGCTGGAGGCGGCGGATGCGGCGGCGGCAAGGCGGCGAAGATGGCTGGTGATAAGGGGAAAAATGGGGAGAAAAGAAAGAAGGGGTGGAGAAGGGAGGAAGTGTAGGGCTCAAGGGGGCGGTTTGGGGATGCAGGGCAGTAGGGGGTGGTGGCAAGGGTCGGCGCAGGGGTTGGGTGCGGCGGTCGGAGCGGCGAACGGCGGCGGCACAGGGAGAAAACAAAAAAACAAAGGAAGGAAGGGAGGAGAGAGGAGGGAGCTTGGGGGAAGGAGATGGCTCGAAAATGGGATAATAAACTGGCCGAATGGGAGAAGAAAAGAAGAGGAACGGCAAGGGGGCAGATGGCAGGGCATAGGGCGGCAGGGAGGCGGTAGGGTGGCAGGGAGAGGGTGGCGACGGGAAGGAGAGTTGCAGAAATGGATAGGGTGCAGGGGTAGTTCGGCTCGAAGGAGGGGAGAAGAGGACAGGGTCGAGGGAGGGAGTAGCAGGGATAGGTGCAGCGGTAGGCGGCGGCAGGTGCAGGTGGTCGGGCGGCAGCTGCAGAGGGTCGGGCTGCTGTCGCCTGAGAAGAAGAAGAAAGAAGGAAGGGTTGTGGCGGCCGGTCGGGGGAAAGGAAAACAGGCGGCCGACCGGTCCAGGGAGGGGGAAGAAAGAAAAAAACGAGCGGGGGTCGGCCGGGTCAATGTGCGAGAGGGAGAGAGGGCTGAGGGGGAGGGGGATGAGGCGGGCCGAAGGCCCAACGCACGGGGAAGGCTGGCCTGGTGAGGCAGCCCGAGGGAAAAGGAAGGAGAAAAAGAAAAAGGAAAGGAAGAGAGGGGAAAAAGAAAAATGGGAATGGAAAAAAAATAGGAAAATTAGTTTAATTAAATTCATAAAATCTTAAAATATAATATCCCTGGTAAATTATTTAATTTAACAATTTAATTTATTATAACATAATATTTTAGTTTAAAAAGGGTAAATTTGGTAAAATATTAGTTTGGGAAAATTATTTAAATGGAACAATAGGATATTTAGCAAAATATTTATTTTTAACTTATTAAATACTCTTATCCAAATATACATACTCTAAAATCCACAAAATAATTAAAATAATAATTTTACAAGCTAATTTTTATTTTCAAATAAAATTATTTATTAAAATATGGGTTTTCGAAATTTTTGGGGGATTACAATATATCTCTTTGTTGACACTTTTTCTTTGTTAATTATCATGTATTGATTTTATTTGTCTATTTTGTTATTTAGGATTGCAAAGTTTTGAGGGTTCACACTAGACCGGAGTAGTTTAGTAATTGGATAAATACTATTGATGATCAATGTTTTACCCAAATTTGTGGTACTGGATTGGAGCATCTGGCAACCTTTATTTTTCCGTACATGGATTGGCCTCCCATATTCTCCTTTGTAGAAAGATGGCAACTAGAAACTAATAGCTTTCATACGCCATAGGGTGAGATGACCATGACCGTAATACCCCAAAAATTTGCTCAACCTAATCCCGTATTATTAATACCTTAATTCGATTATAATCTCAAAAAAATTATATTTTAGCCTTACCAAATTTCTTAATCCAAAAATCTTAACCTAATCCAAATCTTTGATCCAGATAAATTATATTTCATAACGTGATCCTAATTTTGATAAATTTTATCACTAATCCTATCTATTTTGGTTAATCCAAAATTTATCTAAAACTAACCTTAAACATTTTTCTCTTTTTTCTTTTCTTTATCTTTTTTTTTATTTTTCCTTTCTCCTTTCTCCTACCTCCTTCCCGCCGTAAGACTTGACCATTCTCTATTCTTATGACTTACAACTTGCACCCATCACCCTCACCCTCTACTACAACCATCATCATCATTATCATCCATCACTATCACCATCTCTTGTGTTGCTACTGCCACCGACTGCACATCCTCTCCCCCTTCCATTTCTTTCTCACATAACTTACACACAACCATCAACTTATGCTACATACCCCTACCATTTTCATCCAACACTCTACCATCACCTCTAGCCACTTTCATTGAAAAATTTCCCTTGCCACTCCCTCGTGCTGCTGCAACTGCCATCATCACCCCTGCATCCCTTCCATTTACACACCACCATGCCACACACATATATACATATATATACTACTCTTATCTCTCTCTTCCTCCCTCATTTTGTTTGACATTTATTGCCCAAATTGTTCAAGCAATCCATTGCCCTGAGCCACCCTTTGTCCTTCTTCTTCCTTCTTCTTCTTCTTTCTCTTTCCCTACTCTATTTCACGTATACACCACCTCCATCACTATCGTGCACCACCACAACCACCAAGAGCCACCCAAAGCTTGGTGGACCTGAAATGCCCCGAAAATTTCATATTTTAAAAATTATATTTAAATGAGGTTTTATTATGAAAATTAATTAAACAAATTATTTTTTATTAAAATAAAAGGGAATTAATTAGGAAAAATTAAGAATAAATTTATAAGTATTTTAATTAGGAGAAATTTAGTTATTTTAGCTAATTAAGTATTTTATTTTGGAAATTAATTAAATAAATTATTGTATTTAAAATAAGAAGGAGAAAGTAGTTTCAAATTAACATTAATTTTATAAATAATTTAATTGAAGAAAATTAGAGTGATTTGCTAATTAAAATGGAATTTATGGAAAATCTTTTAAAAATCCTAATTTAGCCTAAAAAGGGATTTAAATATTATTTTATTTAAATATTATTATTTTTAAATATCCTAAATATTCAGATTAATTTAATTGTCCTAACCTGTCATTTTTCCTTTTCCCTTTTCTTTCTTCCTTTTTCCTTTCTTTTTCTTTCTTTTTCTTCCTTTTCTTCATTTCTTTTTTCTCTCCTTTTTCCTTGTTTGGGCCTGCCCTTCCCATGGCCCAGTTTTTCACCTCCCTCCTTCCTTCAGTGCAGCCCAGCTTGCGCAGCCGATTCTCCTTCCTTCTTCCCCCAGCGCCGCATTTTTTGTTTGCTTTTCCCTGGGCGTTGCGTTTCACCCTGTCGTTTTAATGAGCGTCCGGTTCGCCCGTCTCCTCTTCTTTTCTTTCTTTTTCTTTCCTGGCTGCCCGGTCCAGCCGCCTTACTTATTCTTCTTCCCCCAGCCTTTGATCCAGCCCGTCGACGCCGACCTACAACTCACTGCCACCTCCGAGAAATCCGCCGCCGATCTCGCCTCTTTGACTAGCCATTTTCCCTCTATTTTTCCTGCTGATCCGTTGACCCCATCGTCTAGCCATTATCCTTTCTTCTCGCGCATGTTTTTCCTCTCTCCCGGCCGACCACAACCCTTGCCCCGTTTTGATTTCTGTCGGTCAATCTCGCCACGGGCGACCGGAACCCTACCTTCCTTACCACATAACCGACCCAAAAAAACCCTAAACTTTCTTCTAAAGCCTATAAATACCCCCCATAACCAGCAAGGGTCGAGCTTTTGATTCTTACCTAACTTTTGCTGATCTTGTCACCACCGCCCCTTTAGACGCCTCGTCCGCTGCCTCCGCCCAACTTCTCCGCCATCTATGGCCACCAAACTCTTCCTTGCACCGCCCTCTAGCTAACCAAATGTCCCATATACCTCGATTCTTCCTGCATGAGCCACCCCGCTGTGCGAAGTAGTTTTCCTGATCAACCCATTCTTCATCTCCGTCACCTTTCGAACCGCCCTTAGCTACCTCTTCAGCCGCTTCCCCTGCTTCTTTCTCCTCCCATTCTCTTCTGCAGACCCTCCTCTATCTCCCCATACCTTTCTTTTCCTCTTCCTCCCTCTCCTCCTGTCTTTCTCTCCTTCTCCTCCATTCGGCCACCACCACCTCTATCGTGCGCCGCCACCTTTGGCTATGCCGCCACCTCCATTCTATTCCTCTCCACCCGGGCAACCCTAAACACCCCATCTCCCACCTCCATTCTGCCTCTCCTTTTCCTAGCATTTAACTTTCCCCTCTTTCTTCTCTTTTTTCTGGCCACCACCGCCGCCGGTGTGAACCACCGCCAGTGCCGCCTGTTCCCACTAGCCTAAGGTTGAACCCTAGACCCTATCAACCCTTCTCCCTATTTTTATAAGCCTTAATTTATTTTATTTCATTTATTTGGATATAAATACTATTATTATTATTATTTATATTTTTAATATGTATTCTTATTATTAGTATTAATGTTTTGATTATTATTTCTGTTTAGGGATGAAGCCCGATTGTATTTTATTTTTGATTTTATTATTATTATTCTTATTATTTCCATTATTACTATTATTAATATTAATGTGTTATTATTATTATAATTATAATTATTTTTATTTTTACTATTTCAAATTATTACTATTATTACTCTATTATTAATATTACAACTACATTACTATTAGTTTTGCTATTATTATTGTTATTGTTATTGTTATTGTTGTTGTTGTTGTTGTTGTTGTTGTTGTTGTTGTTGTTGTTGTTGTTATTATTATTATTATTTCATCATCATTGTTATTACTAAATTTGGTTATTTGTATTACTAACATTATTATTAGTATTATTTCGGTAAAGGGGGTCGAAGCCCTTATTTCACTTTGTTTTGAATAATGTCCTTGTTATTATTATTGTTACTATTATTATTATTATTCTTATTTATATTATCAATTATATTATTTTAGTATCTTTGCTAATATTATTTCAGTATCATTTTTATTATTATTAGGGCAAAGTCTTTAACCCTATATTATCAACTTTTATAATATTTCTATTATTTTTTTATATCCTTAGCAAAGTTAGTAATTAGTTAATGTTATTTGATTAATATATTATTATTTAGTTAAAAACCTAGTCTTATAATAAGTTAGTGATTAATAGTATTTTTGATAGGAGGGAGTCTAATTTTAGCTTTTTCCTCATAATAGGTAAAACCAGTCAAAGTCCTAAGGAGGCGTAGGAGCGTACTCCAAGACCGGTGTCGCTTTAGGTAAGGGGTGCTAAGGACTTTTGTGTGCTTATATGTGTTATGTGCTTCACATGCTATGTATCCTATGTTTGTTTTTATTAATTACGTCATATATGGTATGATGTGGAGTTGAAGTATGTTTTCGTGTATTTGCATGGCATATGTATTATGTATATGTGATGATATATGTTGTGACCCTGTAAGACATGTATGTGAGGGTGTTGATGTGGTTTGTGTGGAAGAAAGGATGAAAAAGGAGGATGGGGAAAGAAGTTGACCAAGGGATGTGAGTTAACCTAAGTATTTTAATGATCCATGAGAGAAAGAATAAAATGGAAAAATTAGGGTTTCGTGTGGGAGTATATAATTTATGTTTTTATATGGGATAATCTAATTTATGGTTTTATATGAGAGAATCTAAACTAGGGTTTGATATGGATGGACTTAGGGTTTTGTATGACGGATTTTATGGTGTTGTATGGTGGAATCTAACCTTGGGTTTTTGTGTGGGTTGAATCTTGGGTTTTGAATGGAGGAATTTTGGGTTTTATATGGTTTGAATCTTTAGTTTTGTGCTGATTGATTTTAGGGTTTTGTATGAAGGATTCTTGGGTTTTGCATAAAAGAATTTATGGTTTTGTATGGATGAATCTAGGGTTTTCATGGGTGATGCTAAGGGTTTCTACGTGGGAGTTTTAGGATTTACATGAAAAAGTTCGAAGGTTTGCATGTGGAGGTTAGCATCTGCATGGGCATGAAATTTACGTATGAAAAGTTGATTTGGGATGTGAGGATGGTAATGTAGGCGTTGTTTGGGTGGTTAAACACTTTGGATGGAAAATAGTACGTGGAGCATTATCTGGGTACGCAGGGGACTGAGCTAGGGTTTGGAGTGACTAATTATGGTTTGGAATGGCTAATTATGGTTATTATGGTTAAATAGGGTTTGGAGTGGTTAACTATGGTTTGTTGTGGTTAATTAGGGTTTGGTGTGGCTGCTTAGGGTTTTTGTTGTATCATGTGTAATTGGTGATTAAAGTGTAATTATGATGGTAGAATTTATGATTTGTGATGTGTGATGATTCATGCATGTCCAGAGCGAAAGCTTTTGAATAAGATACTTAAGACATTAATCATTTAAAGTGAAAGACTATTGAGCCGGGTCCCACCGATCCACCGGTCAGAAATAGTGGTTAGGACGCGTAGTCCTATGTGTCTCCGATCCACCGGCTATAATAGTGGTTAGGGTATGTTATCCTATGTGCCTCCGATCCACCGGCTATAATAGTGGTTAGGGTATATTACCCTATGTGCCTCCGATCCATCGGCTATAATAGTGGCGGATTCTAAGCTCAATAAATCTAACAGTTTGCTAAGACTTGGGAAAAACACTAATTACTTATAGTGGAACATCATGCGTGTCTGTAATACCCCAAATTAAGGAGAGTGTTATAAGGATTGATTTGGCTACTTATATCAACATGGTATACCATTCTTTTGGTGATTCCATCCTAAGAACTCCACAGTTAAGCGTGCTGGTCGTGGAGCAATTTTAGGATGGGTGACCTCCTGGGAAGTTTCGGAAATTTTCTGAAAGTTTCTCGGGAAGCACGTGAGTGACGACAAAGCGTGCTAAAAGGACTCATGTTGATTTGTGGGGTCAGCCGATCAATCCGAAAGCACTCCAAGGTAGCCCCCGCGTGGTTGTGTCGACTCAGGGTGTTACAGTGTCGGAGCCAACCGATCCACTAGTAAGGAATAATGGTTAGGGTATGATACCCTATGTGTGACCGATCCATTGGCTAATAATAGTGGGTAGGAGCATTGTGACCTGCTTGTCTCCAATCCACCGGCTATAATAGTGGGGGCTTCCGTACTCGTATGGATTTGATAAAAAGCATGGTGTGAATCGATTTCTAATAAGAGATTAATTCAAAAATTAATCCGGACTATAATTGGGTCTTTGTACTTTTACATGGATGGTCATATGCATTTATGTAAACATGATTATGCTCTTTTATTCTTATGCATGGTTTATGTGCTTATGTGTTGGCCTTAGCG
Source organism: Tamarix chinensis (assembly GCA_030549775.1). Lineage (NCBI taxonomy): Eukaryota > Viridiplantae > Streptophyta > Magnoliopsida > Caryophyllales > Tamaricaceae > Tamarix > Tamarix chinensis. The sequence continues at coordinate 89,278,702 of CM060178.1, forward strand.
CTCGGTTACCTTACTTAGTACGTAGCATACTGATCACCTCTTTCATGGGTGTTGCTCATTCCCACGAGTAGTATGCCCTTCTGACTTTGTGCAGGTGGGCGAGACATCAGTCGGGGCTGTGTGTTGAGCTTGTTTTGGCTTAAGGTTCGAGAGTTGTGGCCATATTTACTCTTTATGCGATTTATTTCCTTTTGTTAATTCTTTTGTATCAGATTTATCTTTTTTAATTTATTACCATGTATCGGGTATTTTAAATGAATCTTTTATCGGTTGTAAACTTATTTCTCTTTTAGAAATGAATTACAATTCTTTATGCGTACTCTGATCTATATTTTACAACCGTTTAATGCTTATTTGGAATTGGGATTTATAAAGTCTGCATGGGGGTGAATTTTACGCGTGGAAAGTTGATTTGAGGTGTGAGACAGGTAATGGAAGTGTTGTTTGGGTGTTTGGAGGTTTTGGATGAAAAATAATACGTGGGACAATATAAGGGTATATAGGAGACCGAGCTAGGGTTTGGGAGGAAACCCTAGTCTGAGAAGGAGGTAAAAAGAGAATTAAATGAGGGTGAGTGGAGTACGAGATGAGGATGGAAATCATCGTGTGAGGATGAGCATGATTAGCACGGAAAAATAAGAAGTGGAAGGTGAGAAATGGAGGGGTGACATGGAAATGAGGAAGCTAGGGTTTGGTGTGGTTAGTTAGGATTTGATGTGGTTACCTAGGGTTTCATGGGCATACGTGTACTTGGTGAGTAAAATGAGATGATGAGGGTCGAATCTAAGAGTTATGATGTGTGGGGTATTAAAATAGTTTGGGTTTGTGATGTAGAATATGATGGGCCACATAGGCTTAAATTAGGATTTCTAGAGAAAACCCTATAGTAAGGTAGTGAGTGGACTTGGAAGTGTAAGGTAGTGGGCCTTGACCCACATACATAGGAGTTGGACTTCTAGTGTGAGTTAGGGTATGGGGGAAAGGATGATGGACTAGGTTGGGAGGTGCATGATTCTGATGGTGTGAGACGGGACCTTTTGAAGGATAAACGTAGAGGGATTTAGTCATGCATGTCTAAGGTAAAACTTCTGAATAAGACATTTAATACAATAATCATGTAAAGTGAAAGATTATTGAGTCGGGTGTAAGCCGATCCACCAGTTAGAAATAGTGGTTAGGGTGTTCCATCCTATATGTGTCCGATCTACCAGCTATAATAGTGGTCTGGAGCTTTATACTCTGTGTATTTTCGACCCATCGGTTATAATAGTGGGGGATCTCGAGCTCAATAAACCAAACCTGAGTTTGCTAAGACACATAAAAGACACTAAGTACTTACAGTGGAACACCATACGAGGAAGAGCTAAACTGATCCACCGGTAAGGAATAGTGGTTAGGGCGTCTCGCCCTATATGTGACCGATCCACCGACTATAATAGTGGTTAGGTGCATGTTGCCCTATATGTAACCAATCCCCCGGCTATAATAGTAGGGATCCCGTACTCGCATGGATTGATAAAAAGTATGGTGTGAAATGAGTATCGATAAGAGATTAATTAATTAATTAATCCGAACTATAGATGACCTTTATTTATTTATCTAAAGTGATCATATGTTGTTGTATTATCATGCTTGGATTGTGTGTTTTGTTTACTGGCATTAGTGCACAGTTACCTTACTCAGTACGTAGCGTACTGACCACCCGTTTTATGGGTGCTGCTCATTTCCACGAGCAGAGGGCCCTTTTGACTTTGTGTAGGTGGGTGATGCTTATTTTGATGCCTTCAATGTTCATGAGACATCAGGCGGGGTTGAGTGTTGAGCATGTGCCTGGCTCGAAGATCGGGAGTGGCGTGGCCGGATTCTCTCTTTAAGTTATTCTATTTCTTTATGTTATTTCTTTTTGTATTGGATTTTCCAGAACTAAACTACTATCGTTTGTAGACATTTTTCCTTTCAATGAACTTTGATTACGTACCTTAGATTATATAAACTTTTTACGCGTACTCTGATTTTTGTGTTATAATCCTTCTAGTTATGTTTATGAACTCTTGGTTTAAGTATTGATTAAAGTTTAACATTAATCCTTTTTAGTCTTAGCACTTGGTATTAGAATGGTCGAAGTAAACCAGTCTGGTACTAAGTGTGGCGGTAACATTCCCAAAATTCACAGGTTTTAATTTAAGTGCTTCCGTTTTATATAAAAAAATAGTGAATTTTGGGGTGTTATAGCTAGGGTTTTGAACCCATCATCATAGTTCATCGGGGTTTTGAACCCGTCATATCTCCTCAGATTCTAAACTTGTTGTAATTTGAAGGACTTTCGAGTTTATTATTCATTGTGAATGTTTAAAAAAAGTTATTTGAAATTTTATAGAAAGATTAAGTAATGAAGTTAGTTTTTGAAAAATATATTCGCTAATTTCTCGAAGATAGAATGAAAATGAAAGAAGTTTATACAAATACTTAGAAGGTACTAAGCGGAGCAATCAATTTGTATTAGATAATTTTTTCCCTTAACCATACTTATGTTATGTCCTGTCCATATCCTGTATTTTTATCGATAAAAGTTATGTATCCCATACCTTACAAATATGTGTTGTGTCTACCAATACACTTGCAAATATTTATCGTGCCTATTATATAAATATTTATCTTATTTAGAATATATATATTTTTTAAAATGTGTGAAATAAATCTAATTAGAGAAAATGCCAATGAGAGGGAAAAACGTTTGGCATAGATGGAAGGCGAGAGAAGAACTATACAAAATGTCAATATAATAATATATTTACATATTTTGTATTTTCATTGATAAAAGTTATGTGTTTTGTACCCTTCAAATATTATACCTACCCTATCGTGGCTACTTGTAAATGTTTATCTTATTCGGAATATATTTTCTTAAATATGTGAAATAAATCTAATTGGATATAAATTCCCGTGGAAAGGGAAAATGTCACATATGGACAAAGGCGAGAAGGGAACGGCCGATGGGAGAAAGAGGCGAACGTCACAAAAATGCCCGGGATGAAAAGAGAAACAACATAGATCGCCGTGGGGGAGGAAAAAGGCGCATATATTGCCGTTTGTGGAGAGGGAGAGGAAGGATAATGGCATGTAATGCGTTCTGGGGGTATTTTGGGTAAAAAATTTCAACGGACTAAAAATTATTTTTCTATAACAAAACCCATTTCCAATACAGCACGACCACAAATATGTGCAGCTCGCAGCCGACGACGGCTACTGGTATGTGGTGATCATTAAGCCTCAAAATTCAATCTCCTTGCGTCACAGTATCTTTTCAGCTGCACATGGCGACTTGGACCCTCCTTCCTCCTTCCCTCAATCTTACGTTCTGTTCCTCATTCAGTAGAAGCATTGTCAATTGTGGCGATTACAAGAGTATGTATTGGCGCTCTGGTTCTGCAAGCAGAAGAAGGAGAGCTCTGGAAATCGTTGCCTGTAGTAATACGGAAAACAAAAGCGACAACGATGAACCGCCGTTTTTTAATCCCTTCGGGTTTGTCACCGACAATCCTTCCAGTCGGAGCGCCATTCAGCTCCCTGAGAGCCCTGCTGAGGACGGCAATGTCGGCCAAATGCTTTATGTGAGTTAAATTTTGACGTTTCTTTTCCTTCGAAGTTTACATGCAATTGTTGAGGAAGCAAATATCATTTTTTAAACTAATTGTTTCGGTGGTTTCAAGTTAAAATCTGTAATTGTAATCATTTCTGGCCGACATTTTTTTTCTTTTCTTTTTGTAATTTGAAGTAAAAATGGGTTTAGACACCGAGCATTGATGATTATGAGATGGCACTCGATTCCTCTCACAAGGCTTCAAACGGCTAAATTGGTGTAGAAATGCTCTGACTTGTCAGGTCGCAACTAGAACAATGGCGGGTGCTTCATGAATGACGTCATTGATTGCAAACTTAGTTTTGGATATGCTTATAAAATCACATGACATTCTCGCCTTGTAGATATCATATATGAATATGAATTGTAATACCCAGTTTTCATTATGTTTAGTAGATGAAGTAGGATATGCTTGTGAATTAGAGCATTGTAAGGACAGCCAACTTTTAGTTATTCTAAACTTCTGGACCTTCTGTCCTTTCCTTGTGTCATACGAAAACGCATAGAAAGAAATGTGACAGAGAGCTAGGATATTTTGTGTCAATTTGTGGATGGATTCTGACATCAGACACTCTATTGCTTCGTTCTTGTTTGGAAGACGTGGCTTCAGATTTGGCATGTGGATACCATACATTCTTGCTCTCAGAAGTAATAATTTCTTACAACTCTTATACGGTCAATACCTAGTATCTTGCAGATGCACTCTATATTTTGTGGAGACATGTATATAAAATGGGCAGACTGTGAGGAACAATGTTTCTCAATGTGTTGCTTTTTTTTATCTATTCCAGAGGATAGAAGACAAGGGAAAGGAATATGGCCGTTTTGTGAATTCTGGAGAGTTAAGGTGGTTTGTTAGAGAAACAGGTAATTCTTCCTCTATATCAGTGCAAGATCCTTCTATTTTTTGTTTTTTTCTGTCATTTATTTGCACACTTTTTTTTTTCTGGGTGTTTAAGGTGTATCATTCTATCAATGTTGGCTATGCAGGCTCTCCAAACAGCAGACGTGGAACCATTGTTTTCATTCATGGAGCTCCAACACAATCTTATAGCTATCGCGTAGTTATGTCGCAGGTTTTTACTTTGTTCTTGATGTGCAGCAAAGTTGTGATTCCTCCATTTTTCTTTCTGTTCAAATTCTTCTTGGATTTATCTCCCCTATATGGTGCCTAGCATAAATAGTAAATACGCACCAGGTGCCTTCTGATTTGGGCTTGGTATCTGTTGTCTCTCATGAAACTTCCTACTTTTTGGTCACCATAGCCATATTTGTATTCTACTCGTCAAATTGTCTAAGATTGATCTTTGTAGCTGTCAGTCGAAAGTTTTCTTTATGCCTTAGGGGTACTACCTAGATGCTGTTCAATTAAAATATGCTTATCCTTAACAGATGTCAGATGCTGGATTCCACTGCATTGCGCCTGATTGGATAGGCTTTGGTTTCAGTGACAAGCCACAGCCAGGATATGGTTTTAACTACACAGGTTTTTTTGGCTTTTCTGATAGTTCTGTTTGAACCCAGCTAAGTACTTGTGGTATAGGTGAAAAATTAGATGAGTGATACCATACAAAATTCATTGCAACAGAAAAGGAATTCCATGACGAGTTCGATAAACTGCTGGAAGTACTTGGCATCGAGTCTCCTTTTTTCCTGGTGGTACAGGTCTGACAATGGAAGTAATGTCCTTCATAAAATATTTATAAATTGTTTGTGCATTATTGAAATTTCATGTCTTGTGGACTTCGAACTTTGTGATTGAATATACCTTCTAATATTTCTGCATTAATTCTGCAGGGTTTTTTAGTGGCTTCATATGGACTGACCTGGGCATTGAAAAATCAAACTAGGGTCTCAAAACTTGCAATTTTGAACAGTCCGCTGACAGTCTCATCCCCTATTCCAGCATTGTTCCAGAAGTTAAGGTTAGACATTTGACTAAATTTATGATGTTGCCCCCTTTTTATCCGGGTATATTGGGATTCCCTGCTGAACCAAACAGTGACGTGCAAAAAAGGTAAAAGAAATTGCAAATTGCAAAATAGGTCAATTTATAGTAGTACTTTTCGATTAAGGTTCCTAACTTCATTTCTTTGTTTTGACTTTAGGCCACTTTTCATATGCCTAAATTCTTGATTATACCTTTCATTTTATTTACATACCTAAATTAAATATATATCTATCAATTACTTTCCATGTAGAAGTATTATTCTTCTCTAAAAGTATATGAACATATCCTATTGGCCATAGCTAATTCATTGAAACTATCAATTAGTTTACATACCTTAGCACTCTAATAAATTGAGACATGAATATTGTAGCTAATTGATTAAAATTTTTAATTACACGTACACTCCAATTGATGGAAATTGTGTATGGTGTAGCTAATTGAAATCTCACATCATTGGAGGAAAATTTCAAAATCCAGCTCAGGAGAGATCCTATTGGCCATGGCTAATTCATTGAAACTATCAATTAGTTTACATACCTAAGCACTCTAATTAATTGAGACATGAATATTGTAGCTAATTGATTAAAATTTTTAATTACACGTACACTCCAATTGATGGAAATTGTGTATAGTGTAGCTTATTGAAATCTCACATCATTGGAGGAAAATTTCAAAATCCAGCTCAGGAGAGATCCTAGGCTAAGATTTAAAATACTTCTTGAATTATATATTAGTGTTAAATAATGATACTATTTGTATCTTATCCGCTATACTAATCATATATATTTATATTTTTGATCTATGAATAATGATGATACTATATAGTTAAAACACATAACTACGGTAACTGATACTCCTTCCATTTCACAATATATGTCACTTTTAGTTTGGATAAACTATTAACAAATATATGTCTCTTTTAGTTTGGATAAACTATTAACAAATAATAAATATGAAGAAATAAAATGCTTAAGATTACTAATATGCTCATATATAAATATTTTTTTTTTGTGAACTTGATCAATAATTAACAAAGGAGAGATTAAGGTATAGTAGGAAGGTAGTATTTAATTTGTATGAATTTTCGTATTATGACATATTTTGAAATAGGTTTTGGAAGAAAAAGTGACCTATATTGTAAAACCGATGGAGCATATACTTATGCTTCATAGGTTCTCAAATACGACTATATATTTATACTATCAATGGGTAATATACTATTATTGTTAAATAATGATACCTTTGTATCATGAAAATTCCAACATTACAGATTTATTCTGTTGATGTTAAATGGTGATATTATTGTAGCTTATTGAAAAATTTGACTTTATAGTATCTGTGTGCTGCTTTAATTTATGATGATATTCCCCCCCCCCCTAAATTTTAACAACAAACAACTTATTAATTTATGTATGTTGTGTCTTTATCTAGTTAATGACAAACATTGTAAATGTTGAGTCTTTTGATACCTATTATACAACTAGAACTTCCTAATTTATACAAGAAAAATATTCTGAGCCTTAATTGATATAAAACTTAAAAAATTGACCTTATATAGAAAAATCTTAAAAGAAAAAAAGGAAATAACAAACCCATACACTTTTAGTGCTATATATTTTTCATTTACTTACAAAAATGGCTTGACATTTGATGAAAAAAGCTACTGCATGCCTCAATTTTCTTTTAAACCGAATCTATGTTGGGCCATTTATGCCTTAGACAGTTAGATTCCATCTAACTTGGTAGAGGTGATTAGGGAGGGGGAATGTGAGGACAGAAACATGTAGACACAATTGAAATAAAATGAAATGATGTATATTGATATTTTGGGATATGTACCTTGATCTTGTTTTGGTTTTGAAAAAAATTTATTTATTGTAAATTGTGATAAATTGTAAGGTAGCTCTGAATTTCTTCAAAAAAATAGTTGAATGAAATGATGACTGGAAAAATCATCTGATTGTCAAACAGGCCTATATATCATATAACAGAGCTCATTTGATCAATAATGATGTCTGAAGAGACAAATAAACTTTGATTATGGCTGTTCATTTCATTGGCCCCAAATAACTTGTTTTTCTCACTTACAGAATTCCCCTTTTAGGTGAATTTACTTCCCAGAATGCAGTTGAGGCCGAGCGCTTTATTGAAGCAGGTAGCCCGTATGTATCTAGAACATTTCATAACGGATGTTATGCTGAGCATTTTATTATTAATTTTCAGTGGTTTCTTATCATAATTACTGAGAAAATCTGTTACTGCAAGTGTTCCCTGGTTAACCAAGATTAATATTCAACAAGTTATTTTATTTGCGGTTACTAGGTTGCTGTATCTTCTTTTTCTTGTCATTAAATATCAATTGGTATTTCTGTGAAGATTGATGAGTAGTAAGATGATATGAGCTAACCAGGCATAGTGATTGAAAATAATCTGCTTGTGGTGGTAAAATTCAAAGGCTTGATGGATAACTTTTGGATTTGCTTCAGTTGAAGTTGATGGGTAAATTTCCTAGAGAAAGCTATGATTTTATTTTATTTATTTATTTCCAGTGTGGCATGCTCAAAGCCAAACTCTAAGCATTATATCACAAGCAGGTTTGGGCCAATGACAACCAAAAAGTGGGGGGGGGGGCTTTTATATATATATATAAAGTCGAGTAAATAGTGGTTTTAGGGACTAATATGAGGTCATGGGTTCAATTTAGGGACCCTAATTTTTTTTCCTGCCTAGGGCAGCCCTGGTCCAATATGCTGTTTTTATCAAAACTCAGTCTTAGGGATCAAATTGAAAGGAAAGGAGCCCACCCGTTGTTGATAAAAGAGGTCATCTTTAAACATTTAATCATCCTACTTCAGAATCAGCACCAAAAGTTTGTTGTAATCGGCAACATAGCATGTGTTAGATACATTTGCAACTACTTTCCAACAAGAAACTAAGTTACAGCTGGTTTCAGAAATATTTTCTTAATAAGTGATTGCTTCTTGATTCTCTGCCCTTGCTGTATAAGTATGCAAGCCTGGTATATGAAACTTCTCCTAGTTTTGCATCATTTGAAATTGTCTTCAGTTGTTTCTCCTGAGCTTTTAGACATCCGATGAAGCCTTTATGTTTCTTGTTTGTTTTTAGTTACCAACCTTATCTCCTCAAGTCATTGGTGGTAATCTGCCCTTATCTTTCATCCAAACTTTTTTCAGAATAGACCCGACCCTACCTTGCTTAGTTAAACACAACATCTAATAGAACCGCCGCCTTTATGCGATTGTACTGTTTTGGGCTCCAATAGTTGCTTAATGATATTCTACTTATTATTTCACTCATGGAAGATTTGCTAATAAAGATATTATATCCTTAATCTTCTCTGATGGGATTTTCACATTAGTTCATCATGTTAAAAAATAAATAAAATGATGGGAATATCAAGACTCCCTTCTCCTACTACAGTGACCTCAATGACTTTCGTGGATGCTTTTCTATATGCTCAAGAGATATCTTGCATTGTCCTAATACAATTTTGAATGAATCAATATTTTACTGGCAGCTATGTTCTGAAGCTTGAAAAGGCTGATGTGTATCGACTTCCTTATTTGGCAAGCAGTGCTCCAGGATTTGGTAAGTTTGTTAGATGCTCTTCTTATTGATGCTATTTAATGGCACCCTTCCTTTCCTAAAGATCTTGCTTTGATGTTTGATATAAACAATAGCATGTGTGCTGAAATAGGCATAAGACTTGGCAATTTTGGCTACAGATCTAAGTGCAATACCCCAAACTACATGTGGAAGATTCCATATAATTTGCAAAGCTGTAATAATAAAGGGGTATCTATCAATTAACTGTCTGGATTTAGTTTAGACATGAAGGTCTAAATATCAAAATTTGTTTAGTTGAAAGGACGTAATTTTGAGTGGGCTATGAATTTAAATGTTTATTGACTGGCCACAAAAAAATCAATAAAGGTGCAACAACTAAACATTTTGACATTATGTGTATATTTGGTATTAGAGTAACATATCTAGCAACTCTAGGGTTTGGTGTTGTTGATTGTAAAACAGCCAAATTTGCGACAGGTGGACCAATTCAGCTTTAATACCAAGCTGATACAGGCTATTTTTTTACCCTAAGGTGCTCACAGAAAATCCCAATACCCTTATTCTATTCGTTTAACAATAAGGAAAGAATACAAGCTTAGGACCTCATATATATCAGAGGTTTGTGCTGAGGGGAACGAGATTTAGATATTTTGTATAGTTGTATGCGAAGATAGAATATTTTGTATGCGGAGATAGGTTATAATTAGAGAATATGAAGTAAGGAAAATTACACGATGCCTCACAATGAAACCGTAGTCCTCAATACATATACCGAGGATTTGGGAGTCGTGCATACAAAATTATTACAACTTTTGACAAGCATAGTTAGGTAAATCTACAAGTAGATTTGTCAGGGTAAATCAAAATAGCTTGTTCTGAAAGTCAAAAGATGCCTCCTTTTGCTTTTGCTTTCGGTGCTACAATGATTGCTATCTTCGCATATAGAAAAGGATGCGTGCTATCTTCGGTGCTACAATGTCAGGGTAAATCTTCAATGACCGTCTTTGGCCTTTTTGACTGATGCGTGCTTGTGGGGCCTTTTTGACTGATGCGTGCTTGTGGGGATGCCCTTTGTCTTGTTTGAGATGTTTGTACTTGTAGTGACCATCAGGGAATACTGGAAAGTATTTCGTAATAGTCGTTTTCACTGTTATCGCCGTAGTCTGGAGATTTTGATGAAGAAGGTGAAAGGGTTTTATTTTGTAATAGTGTTTGTTTGAGGATGTAGAGGTATTCTTCTTCAGTTTTTGCTGCAGCAAGCAGTTATGCTGCAAAGGATGTTTGGGCAAGAAATGTGTGTAAAGGATCCATCAGAATCTGGGATAATGGTTTGACTGGTTTTTGGGTTTTTGCCCATGCTTGGATGAATTATTTTGAGATTTTATCAAAAGCTTGAAAATTGTTCTACCATTTTATTTTGAAACGGCAAACAAGGGTAGGGATGCCATCGATATTATGATGTTTGATTGTCCAGGAAAATACCCAGGGATAGAAGAACTTAGAATAGAAATGGAAAATGGGTGGAAGCTATTTTTCTTTTGGAGAAGGGCAGAAGAGAGTTTTGAAAGTATTCAAAGCTTCAAATACTTGAGAAGGTAAAATAACAGGTGAGGAACCAAAATCCTTCCACCACTTAATGAACCAAATAGGTACATTGGTTTGTGAGAAGTTTTGGAAGAAGATTAACCAAGAGTGCCTCTTATGGCTATTTTGGGTAAAGAAAGTATTATATGAGTTCCAGTAGTTGTAGGTAAGAGCGAAGTTCACAGAGGTTTTATATGAATCAGGGAGCCATTTTGGGATTTCAAAGTTTTTGCCTCATTCTGAAGGAAGAAGGACCTTGGGTATTTTGCAAATTGAGTTGGCCATTTCGTTTTGATAGTCATGATGGGTGGAATGTTTGAAGGAGGCGGAGCCACTCAAGGATAGCCATATAAAATGACTCTGGTTTGTGAAGATCCCATGGTTTGAAACCATCCTCACAGTTTATAGTGATTTGAAAATGAGGTTTTATAAAATAGTCAGATGATTTTTGAAAGCCTTTCTATTTTTTAACACTTGGGAAGATAGCCAAGTTTGCAAAAGAAGATTTTGAAATCAATTTTTGAGAAAGGGGTTTTTGAGAGGAAGAACCCTCATCGATTTGTAAAAGTAAGGTAAGGAATTATACCTGCTTGAGGATATGGGATGCTTTTCATCATTTGTTGAAGCGCCGTGATAGCCAAGTTTGCAAAAGAAGATTTGGAAATCAATTTTTGAGAAGGTGGTTTTTGAGAGGAAGAAGCCTCCTCGATTTGTAAAGTAGGGGAATGAACTATACCTATTTGAGGATATGGGATGCTTTTCATCGTTTGCTGAAGCGTTGTGAAAGCTTCAGGAGATTTATTATACTATCTTCTTTGATAGTAGCCTCATACCATGATTTTATGGGGTTTTGTGATCGGGATTTGGAGATGAATTGTTTATCTTTCTTCTTGGGAGCCATTTTCTAGTTTTACCTGAAGAAATTCCCTTGTTAGGAAATCAGGGATAAAGTTTGATTCTTCTTTTATGAACTCTATATCATAATCGAAAATTGAAAGGATAGTTTGCCATTTGGCAAATATTTGCTTGAATGCTATATTCTGGACATCCTTTTGAAGAATTTTCGCAAATCTAGGAATTTTCTGTTGAAGAGGTCAGATTGAAATTTCTGTATGCAAAGAACACTGGAAAGGATTTCCTTTTTGATTGTAGAGTAACTCTTTTGAGTATCATTCAGTGAGCAGAGGGGAATCAAACTATTTGTTCCCACTAGTTTTGGATTTGCTTAAAGATTCCACCATAACCAATGTTAGAGGCATCGGTTTTGGGAAGGGATGGGCTGGCAAGATAGAGACATGCTTGATAGCGTTAGTATGTTCTTGGGTTCATGGGATAGGATTTTTCTACTCATAAAGCCAGAAGGATAATTGATCAGATTCGTGGACGTGCTTATGAAATAGCACTTATGACACTAGAACTCATGCCTTGTAGAGCATCTTATCCCATTTTAAAATTACTTTATTCTGCAGCAGCAAATGCTTATAATAATAACGGTATCGTCAAAGCAGATTTAATCATTTGCAAAGCTGCAGTCAACAAGGGAACTACCGTAAAAAAATTAAAACCTCGAGCTTGAGGACATAGTTCTATGATAAAAAAACCTACTTGTCATATAACTATTGTAGTGAAAGATCCAGATTTTTATTAATATGTATATGAATAATACTTTATATAAAATTTACCTGACAATGATCGAGAAAAGTCTTTACGTAGAAATTATCGTTTCAAGTAGGGTGGGGTAATATGGGACAAAAAATAAATCCACTTGGTTTCAGACTTGGTACAACCCAAAGTCATCATTCCCTTTGGTTTGCACGACCAAAAAATTATTCAGACGGTCTACAAGAAGATCAAAAAATAAGGGATTGTATCAAGAATTATGTACAAAAAAATATGAGAACATTGCTATTACACGAATTACAAAACCATATGGACACCCTAATATTCTTGCCGAATTTATAGCCGGACAATTAAAAAATAGGGTCTCATTTCGAAAAGCAATGAAAAAAGCTATTGAATTAACCGAACAAGCTGATACAAAAGGAATTCAAATACAAATTGCAGGACGTATCGACGGAAAAGAAATTGCACGTATTGAATGGATCAGAGAAGGGAGAGTTCCCCTTCAAACTATTCGAGCCAAAATTGATTATTGCGCCTATACAGTTCGAACTATCTATGGGGTATTAGGCATAAAAATTTGGATATTTATAGACGAAGAATAATCAAATTTTTATTTGAATTGTCTTTCCATTAGTCTATTAAAAGATGTAAAAAATGGAACCACAAATTTCAAATTCTTTCATTTTCTTAGACTCTATCAAAATCCAAAAGATTGTTTATTAATTTTATAAGGTTGAATAAAAATTTGATTGACTTTTTTATTTAATAGAATTGCTATGCTTAGTGTGTGACTCGTTGGTTTTGGTCGAATTAAGATAAAAAAACCATAGTATAAACTAATAATTATATAATAACCAACTCATTGCTTCGCATTATCTGAATCCAAGAAATCAGTCAAGATATGATATATTGGTCCTATGATTGTAGCAACTGAAATTGTTTTGTCATAAACTCAACAAAAGAAATCGAAATTTGATTTGAGATTAAAGTGAAAAAAATAAAAAGAAAGGGATGAGGATAACTGGAAAGGTGAAAGAAAGAAAAAAATTTAATATATATATAAATGATATATGATCCCAATATGTAAGGTCTATAAACCACCTCATAAACAACAGTGTAATAAAGCATCAATAAAGATTCATCTATCATTATCTGAATATGAATCCATTCATCAAAATAAATTGAGAGCTTCGAGCCAATAAAGACTAAGAAGGTTGGCTCAAGAAAAAAGCCAATAAAGACTAAGAAGGTTGGCTCAAGAAAAAATTGCATTAAAAGCTCCATTGTTAAAGTAAGGCCTAATCATATTAATCAAGAAGCGATGGGAACGACGAAAACTTTGAATATAGAAGATTCAATTGAAAAAGAATCCTCATGATTCATTGAAAAGGATGGCGGAACAAACCAGAAAAAAATTAATCTATTCTGAGAAGCCATGAGCTAATTTTATAACTCAACTGAAATATTGGACCTGAGTTTTGATTTGTTTGATAGCGTTAGTATGTTCTTGGGTTCATGGGATAGGATTTTTCTTGAGACGTGCATGGAGTGGTTTTGCTATTTGGTTGATGTTGGGGTAGAAATTTAGGACATAGTTTAGACTTCCTAAGAATCTCTGCAATTGATTTTTGTCTAAAATCCTATCTGGAAACTTAGTTGCAAACTCGAGAGATCTTTCTATACGAGTGATAATTCCCTAAGAGAGGTAATGACCTAGGAACCTTATGCGTGTTTGAAATAGAGAAATTTTTTTACTTAGAAACAACTAGATCATTTTTCTTAATGATAGAAATGAATGTCCTAAGATGTCTTCAGTGCTGATCAATAGGGTGGGAGAAGATTAGGACATTATCTATATAAACAAAGCAAAAATTTGAGAAAGGATTTAAAAATATCATTTTTGAGTTCAAGGTGAGGGGTTCGTCATTCTAACTCCAAATCAGAGTTCATTTGGATAGGTCTGGCTTTTTTGGGAATGTTTTTCTCGTAGAAGAAATCTTCATAAGGAAGATCAACAATATGTTGTTTTCTTGATTAGAAAGCATTTGGGAAGTCAAGACAAACTTCTTATTCAATTTGTTTTTGAAGATCGAAAACTTTCAATTTGTTCAAGACTAGAAACCTTAGAAGATGGAATCATTCCAAAGCGTTTTCTTTCTCCAACTTCTGAAAGACTTTCTGTAGTTAAAGCTCCAGACTTAAAATTAAGAACAAGTGTGAGGCTTATGTCCTTTGTAATAACCTTCAAATTAAATCCACTTATCTTATAACCCTAGACATTAGTCATAGCATAATTCTAGGGACACCTTTTATAAATCTAGGGACACATGGATTTCTTTCAAATCTAAAGGAACGAAAAATTCACTTTCCTTCTTTGAGAAAAATATTCCCATAAAAGCCAGACCTATCCAAATGAACTCTAAAGTAGAAAAGCACTGTCGTGCTGAGATCACCGATCTAGTAAAAAAATCCGAGTTAGAACAAGAAACTCCTCTCCTTGTCATCAAATTACAAACCTCTGAATACATTTGGACTTAAAATGATATTTTCTATCCTTTCTCAAATTTGTGCATTATCTATATTGATGATAATCTTCTCTTACTCAATTGATCAACACTTAAAACATCTTAGGACATTCATTTCTATCATAAAGAGAAATGGTGTAATTGTTTCTAAGTCAAAAATTTCTCTATTTCAAACACACATTAGGTTTCTAGGTCATTACCTCTCCCAGGGAACTATCACTCTTATAGAAAGATCTCTCGAGTTTATATCTAAGTTTCCAAATAGGATTTTAGATTAAAAAAATTGCAGAGATTTTCCCAACATCAACCAAATAGCACAACCACTCAATATATCCCGTGTCTCAATCTTGCCAGCCCATCCCTTTCCAAAATCGTTGAAACAGATGCCTCTAACATTGGTTATGGTGGAATCCTTAAGCAAATCCAAAACCAGCGGGAATAGATAGATAGTTCAATTCACCTCTGCTCACTAGAATGATACTCACAAGAATTACTCTATAATAAAAAAGGAAATCCTTTCCATTGTTCTTTGCATACAAAAATTTTAATCTGACCTCCTCAACAGAAAATTCCTACTAAAGATAATTGTAAATCTGTGAAAGAGGTTCTTTAAAAGGATGTCCAGAATATAGCAATTCAAGCAAACATTTGCTAGCTACCCTTTCAGTTCATAAAAGGAGAATCAAAATCTATCCCTGAGTTCTGATAGAACTACAATTCGCAAAATAGAATTTAGAACAAGTAGTGAGTTAGAGGAAAGCAGAGAGACGGATTAGTATTGATATTGTGAGAACCAAACCAGGAATTTGAGGACCTCTCTCTCTCTCTGCCCCTCACCCCTTTTTATACAACTCTTACTAGCTGACTCAACACTACTAACAGAATTGATACGCCACATGACCAACAACCTCTAAGTAAAAGACACCCTGCTCAGTACCACACTAGCCCCTCCTTGCACCCCCCCTGAGATTTTACCCCTCATCCTTTGCCCCTCCTTATTAATGGCCTATCATTACCCCTTGGCGGACTTTCACCTTGTCCTCAAGGTGAAATTTAGGGAACAAAGCATGAATCTTCTCAAAATTCTCCCATGAAGCTTCAAAGGCAGGCAACTCTTTC
This sequence comes from Tamarix chinensis, assembly GCA_030549775.1. Lineage (NCBI taxonomy): Eukaryota > Viridiplantae > Streptophyta > Magnoliopsida > Caryophyllales > Tamaricaceae > Tamarix > Tamarix chinensis. The sequence goes on from CM060178.1 coordinate 89,294,732, forward strand.
CATTTTATTTGTACTTCCAACACCCCTCTAAAATCATAGCGAGTACCCAAAACTTCTTCTGGCTACATCTTCCATTATAGGTCTTCAGTCAAAGCAATTGGAAAGGGTTGTACACACGTAGTCACGCCCACTGCAGGTTTCAACATGGATACATGGAATACTGGGTGAATAGGGTATGCTACTTTCCCAATTCTGGCCAGCACCTTATAAGGCCCAAAATAGTGAGGTGAGAGCAAGGGACTTATGTCAGCAGGGCCTTAATTTCACGAACATCTAATCACCTTCTTGAAATTCCACACCCCGACGTCCTCTATCTGTGGACTGTTTCATATGCTGCTGAGCTGCCGTCAAGTGTTGCTTCAGGTCATGTAAGATCTAATCGCGTTGTTGCATGGCCTCATCCACCACAGCCACCTGAGAAGAACCCATGTCGTATCGCAGTAAGGGTGGAGGAGCTCGTCCATATACAGCAAGGAAGGGAGTCATCTTAGTTGTCATGTGATAGGACATTTCAATACATCGGTTTACTACCTCTGTTTGGCCATCAGATTGAAGGTGGTAAGCTGAACTGTGTCGTAAAGATGTCCCCTGCAACTTGAAGACCTCCTTCCAGAAGTGACTGATAAAAATTGCTCGATCGGAGACCATAGACCGGGGAATCCCATGAAGTTGCACTACTTCCTTGACAGCCACCCCTTGGATAGTAAACGGGTGCGCATACTTTGACAGGTGGTCAACCACTACCATCAAAGTATTATACCCTTCGGACTTCGGCAAGCCTTCCACAAAATAGTAAGTGGTTGTAAGAGTCCTACCGATGACAAGGCAAGGTACTTATTCTGTTGACAAACAGGGCATTCCTCAACATAGTTTTGAACCCGACACCTCATGCCCGCCCAAAAGACTGTTGCATGTTTCCAAACATTTTTTGGTGCCAAACATTTTTGTAGGTCGAGGAGTTTCATCCTCGCTACTTGAGTCGTTGTATTCAGCTATATATTCTTCTAGCTGAAGAATTCTAAACCTTTTCAGGGTTTCTTGAACTTCTTCCATCCTAATCTTTTTTAGGGATTACTTTGGAATAAATATCAAGAATTTTAGTTTGCCATTCTCGTGGCTTATCCATATCTTTTATTGAGATTAGACCTTGAGGAGGTATCAACGAAGATATCCTCTTTTCAGACTTAAGAGAGATCCTATTGATTTTCTCTTTAAGTTCTTTGCAACAGTTTTCCTGTTTTTCTAGAATGATATCTAGTTTTTCAACTAATCCTGCCAGACTAGATTGATTTTCCATTTTGGAGATTTTGTCAAAATTTATGACTAATAGATCTGTAATGGTGTTTACCCGTGGATTAAACCCATGTTGTTTGTGTGGGAAATCATAATGTCCCACCCAAAAGACTTCCTTGGCCAAACACTGGAAGGTTTTTAATACTCCTGAATGACCCCCTATACTGCTGTTATGAAATTCCGCCAAGAGCTGAGGTATGTAAACCGAATTGGCAGGAAACACCACTTTTCCCTTAAACATGAGGGTGCCTTACTATAAGTAGAACCCTTTATACTCGCCCCCCGAAGCCTTTAGTTGTTGTTGTATCGGACCCAACTTTGAGTCCTGTTCCACTTCAACCCTTAATCCGGGCCAGTCTATGGAAGGCACAACTGATACTGCTAGGAGCTCTGTGGTATCGTCCCTTCTTGACAAGTTATCTGTGGTTTTGTATTCAATTCTGAAATTGTAACTCCACAACTTTGTAATCCAATGTTGGTGCCTCCGATAACACCTTATGTTCGAGCAGGTACTTCAAGCTTTTCTGATCAGTCCTCACCACAAACTGCTACCCCAACAAATAATGCCTCCAACGCTAGACAGCCAGTACCACTGCCTAAGACTTAGTTGAAGTAAGGGTCGGTGAAAATTAGGCAGTGCAAGAACAGGTGCCGAAGTCATGGCTTTCTTCATTCCACGCAAACTGGTTCTTCTTGAGTTGGCCAAGAACCCCAAAGCTCCCTCAAATTTTGCGGCACAGGCCAATTGGTTATGGCTTCCAGTTTAACTAGATCAGCCGGCACACCTTCCTAGGATACTATATCGCCTAGATACTCCAACTTAGTTTGTGCAAACAAACACTTCTTCCAATTCGCACACAACGAGTGTTCTCTTATCACTGACAGTACTGTTTTTAAGTGGCCCTGATGATCCTCCAGAGTATGACTAAAGATCAGTATGTCATCAAAGAATACTAGCACAAACGTGCCAAAAAAATTCGTTCAGTAACGCTTGAAAAGTGTCAAAAATTCATAATGACCTTCGTGTGTCCGAAAGGCAGTCTTAGGTATGTCCGGCGAATGAATCTAAATCTGGTGATATCCTGACTTGAGGTTTAGTTTGGAAAAGATGGTGGCTTGATTGACTGGGATCGGAAACTTGTCAGGGACTGTGGCTTGATTGAGTGCCCTGTAGTGATATCCCCCGTCCTTCTTAACCAGTAAAACAGGGCTGGAGAAAGGGCTATGGCTAGGGCGAATGATTCCAGCCGCCAACATCTCTTGAACGATTCGTTCAGTCTCATCCTTCTAAATGTGGGGATACCGATAAGGACGCACACTAATCGGTAGGTTTGAAAATTTCGTTCAGCCTGAAAAGTGACAAAAATTCATAATGACCTTTGTGCGTCCGAAAGGCAGTCTTAGGTAAGTCTAGCGAATGAATCCGAATCTGGTGATATCCTGACTTGAGGTCTACTTTGGAAAAAATGGTGGCTTGATTGACTGGGATGGAAACTTGTCAGGGATTGTGGCTTGATTGAGTGCCCTGTAATCGCGGCTTGATTAACCAGTAAAACAGGGCTGGAGAAGGGGTTATGGCTAGGGCGAATGATTCCAGCCACCAACATCTCTTGAACGATTCGTTCAATCTCATCCTTCTATATGTGGGGATACCAATAAGGACGCACACTGATCGGCACATTGTCAGGTTCCAGTTGAATGCAATGATCCAGTGCCTGGGGTGGAGGTAATCCGGCAGGAGTTGCAAATACATCAGCGAATCCCTGGACCAACCCTTGAATGGCCCCGAGTACCTCAGTGAGTCTTGGCTCCACTGATGACTGAATGGTTAGGGAGTTGCATTCCACCAAAATTCCTGACTCTCCACGTCTCACCAACTTCTCAAAAGCCCTCAATGAGACCTGTGATTTCTTGAGACTTGGCTCCCCGTTCAACAAAACTTCAATACCTCCCACCTTAAACCTCATACTCAACCATTTCCAATTGACCTGCATCTCCCCCATTTTCTCCAACCACAACACTACCCAACTTCTCAAGTACCCAATAGTACCCACCTTACAGCATTACCAGTACCTAACTGTACTCCATACTCAGCGGTAGATGCGCGAGGCAATTGCAGGTGTTGAACCACATCTAGAGCAACAAAATTATGCGTCGCTCCACTATCAATTAGCATTGTGACCGCAGATCCAGCCACTTCTCCCTTTAGCTTCATTGTGCGCGGAGAGGAGAGCTCAACAACAGAATTCAAGGAGAGCTCGGCCTTACTCTCTACGGCTTCCATTGGACCTTCTTCTTGCACTTCTCAACTCCTATAGTTCTCCTTCGTCCCTGCACTTCGTCCATTAGCACCTGGAGCAGGCGATTCTTGCAAACACGAGTGGGGGAATACTTTTCATCACATCGGTAACACAATCCTACCCTGCGATTGGGTGGGTAGCAGCAGAAGTTCTTGAGGGAGGGGATGCATAAACGGCGCCATTCCTGGAATTTCTAGGGTTGGCGAACTTAGCTCCAGTCTGATGATTTGTTTGCGAGCCTGACCCTCCAACAACACCTTATTTTTGTCTTCAAACCATCATTATTTCCCTAAACCCATTAGGCCTCATCATCTTGACTTTGGCCCTGATGTCTGGATGCAACCCATTAAGGAAGGTGTTGTCCATGACTTCACCAGATACTCAGCCAAAGGAGTGGAGAAGCAAGTTGTTCGAAGACCTCCATGAACTTTGCCACTGTACCTTCTTGGCACACCGCCAAGAATTTTTCACACAAAGAACCTTCATGCTGAGATCAAAATCTGGTCAACAAGCTTTCCTTCAACCCAACCCATGAATTGAATTTTCGACTCTCTTTAGCATATTGGAACCGCGCCAAAGCTTTTCCCGCCATCACTATGGCGGGAGCTTCCAATCATTCCTTGTCCTCCATCCTATTCAACTGGAAATATCGTCCAGCTGTCGAATTGACCTATACTCAGCACATGGATATTCGGCAGTAAGTGGAGCCGATGGTACACCAGTGGTGCCATGTCGGCCTCCTTCTATTTCCCTGAGTACCTGGAGGCTGGCTCTCCCTTCTCCTTCGCCATCATTTGTTCGAATTGCTTCAACATCGTCCCTATAGCTTCCTTCATTCCTTCTTCCATTGCTGCTCTCATTACTGTCATCTCCTTCTACCAGCTCAACTGCATCGCTTCCACCTTTTCCTCCAGAGCATCCACCTTCTGATTTTGAGTCATAACCGCGTGTTTTTTTTTCTTCTTTAACCTCGCTTTCAAAAGCTCTGATACCAGATTTGATAGAACTACAATTCACAAAATAGAATTTAGAACAAGTAGTGAGTCAGAGGAAAGCAGAGAGACGGATTAGTATTAATATTGTGAGAACCAAACCAGGAATTTGAGGACCTGGCTCCTCCGTTTAACAATCTAATTCCTCCATACCCCCTCTCTCTCTCTGTCCCTCACCCCTTTTTATAATAGAATTGATATGCCACATGACCTACCAACAACCTCTTAAGTAAAAGACACCCTGCTCAGTACCACCCCAGCCCTTCCCTGCACCCCCCTGAGATTTTACACCTCATCCTTTGCCCCTTCTTACATATGTATACCTTATTAATGGCCTATCAAGTTCTTGACAAGGGAATTTCTCCAGGCAAAACTAGAAAATAGCTCCCAAGAAGAAAGATAAACAACCCATTACCAAATCCCAATCACAAAACCCCATAAAACGTGGTATGAGGCTACAATCAAATAAGGTTTTGAAGCCTCTTCATCCTCACTGCCTCATTCCAGCAAACAAGAAGAGGTACAAAATTGGGTTGAGGAGGTATTATACCTCATTTTCAAACCATTACAAACTGTGAGGATCGTTTCTACTATCCTAACCCTTTTCTATCTTTGCAAAAATTGTTTTTTGGATGGTTTTCAACCTTGAATCATTTTATATGGCTATCCTTGAATACACCGGCTCTGTCTCCATCATGACTCTCAAAACGAATTGGCCTACTCAACATGCAAAATACACAAGATCCTCCTTTAGATGGGGTAGAAACCTTGAAATCCCAAAATGGCTCCTAGACTCATGTAAAACCATCTGGTATCTTACCTTCTCAAGTATTTAAAGTTCTGGATACTTTCAAAACTCTCTTCTGCCCTTCTCAAGTATTTATGTTCTAAGTTTTTCTATCCCTGGGTATTTTCCTAGACAGTCGAACATCATAATATCGTCGTTTCAAAATAAAATGGCTTTCGACAAAATCTCACAACAATTCAAAAAACCCAAAAACCAATCAAACCATTATCCCTCTCCATCCTTAGTCAAACACTATCACAAAATAAAATCCCCTTCACCTTCTTCATCAAAATAAATTAGATGACAACGTCAAGGAATACCGGGAAGTATCACTACAGGTACACACACCAACAATCTCAAACTTAAGTGTTTAGGCTTTGGTTATCTTCGAATGATGATAGAATCTTGAGTAGATCTAATCTAAGATCTAACTCTTCTAATGAGAACCTTCTATTTCCCACTAGATCACCTTTGTTACTTCTCAATGCACACTTGAGAAAGGATAAGAGAAGAAGAAGAAGACACACACACTTGTGCTTACTCTCTTCAAGTTTCGAATGAACTTTTCATTTCATGACATAATGTTCTAATGTGTCGACACCTTTGAGTACAAGTATTTATAGGCATGGAACCTTGCAGGCCTTTTCATTAAGAAGCCCATTAGCAGCCTCATTAATGATTTAACCTTCCTAATGTACATTCCATGACTTACAAATAAAGTTACAAACACTTCAAGCACGCATCAGTTAAAAAGGCCAAAGACGGTCAGTGTAGCAATCACTGAAGGCAAAAGCAAAAGGAGGCATCTTTTGACTTTTAGAACAAGCTATTGTAAGTTACCCTGACAAATCTACTTTCGGTAATCTAATAATTTTGTGCACATGACTACCGTTTCATTGTGAGGCATCGTGTAATTTTTTTTACTTCATATTCTCTGATTGTGATAAACCACTGATTAAGTTTACTTATGCAAGGAGGAGGAAGAGGTTGGGGTAAAGGTGGAAGTGAGCCGGGAAGAGGGTCCAGGGCTGAAATTATTTATGGACCGATTAGTATTTGTTCTCTATCTTTTTTCTATTTTAAATTCTGTTATTCCTTTTGCTGAGTCATAGAGTCTGTTAGGATTTGCTGACGTCTTTTGGAGGCTACAGTTTTCCTTTGGATAGTGAGTCGGGCTTTTTATAGGAAGGAGGGGGCTAAGTAGAGAGGAGGGGGAAAAACACAGTGCAGAGAGGGAGGTTTCAAGTTCCTTGAAACCTTGGTTGGGCTCTGTAATTTCCTGATCTATTATATATAAAAATTATTTTTACGCATATTCATTATCTTGGCTGGGAAGTGTGTATATCAATGATCGTAACAGTGGTATCAGAGCAGTGCGATTCTGAGGATAATGGCCAAGAAGAATGATCAAACAGAGGAGAGATTGTCATCACTCCAGGAGGATTGAAGAGTAGAGGGGAGATTCAGAGGATACCAGCGATGGAAGATCGGCTGGGCTCCATAGAGAAGGTGATGCAGGAAATGGCTGAACAGCTGGCCGTATTAGCTCGAATTAACAGGCCTAGCTCATCGAACCAGGAGACGGGACAGCAGCTAGGGAGGGAGGCAACACCAGCACCCCCGAGTGTTGTCAGGATTGAATCGGAAGGAAGAAGCGAGACCCGACCCTTTCGACAGCTTGATCTTCCTGTGTTCGATGGAACTGATTCGGATGGGTGGATCTTTCAGGGTTGAGAGGTACTTTGGAATTAACCAGTTAACGGAGAGGGAGAAGTTGGAGGCTATGGCGGTAGCAATGGAGGGCAGGGCCCTAGCTTGGTTCCAGTACACCGACGACTGCAAGGGGTTCGAAAACTGGTAGAATTTCAAGGAGGCATGTCTGCTTCGCTTCCGATCGCGCCATGAAGGATCAATCTGTGAGAAGTTCTTAGCAGTGAAGCAGGAAACAACAGTGGAGGAATTTCTGGAGCAGTTCGAAATCCTGGCCTCTCCGTTGCAGGGAAGACTGTCGGGGGAGGTGCTAGAGAGCAATTTCCTTAACGGACTGAAGCCTCAGATTAAGGCAGAGGTAAGGATGATGAGGCCCAATGGGCTGATGGAGATTATGGACGCAACCAGGATGGTTGAGGATAAAAACAAAGTAGTGCAAGTTGGATGGGTCAAGTCTGGGGGCCCAAGTGGGGGAAGTCGAGCTCCTCACCCGTCGAACAACACTGGGAACCCTTCCAGACTTTTCAACGGGCCACCTCTCAGTTGGCCGATCGCACCTGCGCTGCCAGCCAAGGGAGACACCGGATCCGGCAGCAAACTCGCCGGGGGATGGCGACTGATTGACGACGAGCTCCAGAGACGGAGGGACAAGGGGCTGTGTTTCAAGTGTGGAGAGAAGTTCGGGCCAGGACATGTGTGCAGAAATCGAAGGTTGCAGGTAATGTTTGTCGAAGGGACTCAATTACAGGAGATGGCCGAAGAGGAGGTCGAACCTGTAGCAGCAGAGGAGGAGGACGACGGGGCTTTGGATGGATTGGTAGAGTTATCCATGAACTCTGTGGTGGGCATCACCACCCCGAACACCATGAAGCTGCACGGGGAGATAGGCAGTGTGCCGGTGGTTGTTCTCATTGATTGTGGCGCAACTCACAACTTTATTGCTCTCAAGATGGTGAAATAGCTGCAGATACCAATAACCTCGACGACTGCTTATGGAGTGTTAATGGGAACGGGAAACTCAGTCACGACCGAAGGGATATGCAGGGGAATTCAGGTGTCGATACAGGGGATTGAGGTAATTGAGGATTTTCTTCCTTTGGAACTGGGCAGTGCAGACCTTGTAGGAATAAATAACGATAATCGCAGCAATTAAGGAAAATTAATTAAGCTAAACCGAGATTAAGAGTTGTGCCGTGATAGAATCACTGCCCTGAAGTGATTTTCGACCGGACAATGGCGCAGATCCCTACAACGTCGAATCACCCCCAAGGTTCACACAACGTTCTTCGATCCCGTGCACTCGGAATAGAAGAATGGAACTTGCAAAGCTACAATGCCAGATCGGGATTTTTGAAGAAGAGAGCTCGGTAGGGTTAGGGTTTGGCCGACGGTTGCTTCGAAAAAATTATGATCTCGGTAGTCATTAAACAAAAGAAATTAGCATTTAAATAGGCAAAAAACCGAATGAGGGATAAGTGGAACGTCTTCCACTAATCAGCCCACAAAACCGAAATATTTGAATGAGTAAAACTGCAACCGACGTAAACCGAATAAAAAATTGGTCGGGTCGGATCAAAGACCACACCCACACCCACGCCCAGCCCAGCCCGGACCGGACGGGCGGGCGGCGGCGCGCGCGCGTGTGTGTGGTATTTATGATCCAGCCCACAACCCCCAAAACAACCCAAACTCATAATTCAAACAATCCAAAAGGTGAGGGGATATATAAAGTGAACTAAAAACATATTCACTTCCAATGTGGGACATTGAAAATCCCACAAGTTGCCATTGCATCCAACAATCCCCCACCAATGGCAAACAGAAGAAAAACCCGATTGATCTGACAAGGAAGGAATAACACTTAAGTATCAATATCACGTGGATTGAATTGATACATAGTGAAATGAGGCAACAATCATATCTGAGGAGTGAACGAGTCTTGAACTACTCAGACTTCGATTGAGACCCTCATAACACATGTTTTTACCTTAAATTTGCAAATTCCGCGATAGTAACACAAGCGCTTTTAATGGCCATGCGCACACCTTGGGTACTCATGAGTGCTCTAGAAAGAAAGCCTTAATCTTTCATAGAAGGCGGCCCACCTTCACACTCACCTAGGTGAATCCATCAAGTGCGTCTCACAAGCACCACCAAATCTGGTTATGGATCCATTAAGAGCATAATTATGCTCAACCTTTTAAAATCCAATAATAAGTTCATCAAATCCGTCTTAAAAAGGACCACCCAAAATATAGGGCTATGAACTTATAAGAGTAGAAAGCTGAACCTTTCCACAAAACACTACAAGGCGCCATAGGAATGAGAATGTAGTGCAGAGGATTCAAGAGCATGGTATTTACCATACCTTCCTCAACTCAAAGGCTTAAGCCCCATTCCCCTCGACGATTCAAGGATAACTCTCCTTGTTAGACCCTTTGTTAGAGGATCTGCTAGATTCCTTTCGGATCGAACAAACTCTAAAGAGATGACACCATTCCTCAACAGTTGTCTCACACAACTGTGTCTAACACGAATGTGTCTTCTCTTACCATTATAAACCGTGTTCTTGGCAACACATATAGCTGCCTGTGAATCACAATGCAAGGAAACCGGTACACTAGGTTTCTTCCACAAAGGCACATCGGCCAGCAAGTTCCTTAACCATTCTGCCTCTTGACCAGCTAACTCAAGAGCAATAAACTCTGACTCCATGGTGGAGCGAGCTATGCAAGTCTGTTTAGAAGACTTCCAAGATATAGCTCCACCTCCCAAGGTAAACACGTAACCACTGGTAGAACTGACTTCATCATTGTCAGAAATCCAATTTGCATCTGTAAATCCCTCTAGAACAGCAGGAAATTTACAGAAATGCAAACCCCAATCCTTAGTACCTTTAAGGTATCTAAGTAAACGGCGTAGAGCAGTCCAGTGATCATTACCTGGGTTGTGAGTATATCTACTCAATCTACTCACAGCATATGCTATGTCAGGTCTGGTACAATTCATCAGGAACATCACGCTACCTATGATTTTAGCATATTCACATTGAGAAACACTAGCACCAAGATTCTTTTTCAAATGTATGCTAGGATCATAGGGTGTTTTCACAGGAACGTCATCTTGGCACTCAAATTTTTCTAGAATCTTATCAACATAGTGAGTTTGATTCAAACAAAAGCCATTCTCAGTTTTTCTCATTTTAATGCCAAGAATAACATCAGCTTCTCCTAAATCTTTCATTTCGAAATGAGAAGATAAAAGCACTTTGGTTTCATCGACCACAGACATATTTGTGCCAAGAATCAACATGTCATCCACATATAAGCATATTATCACGCATTCATGTCCAATCAATTTAGAATATACACAAGAATCAGATGCATTTACTATATAACCATTGCTGACTAAAGTCTGGTCAAACTTTTCATACCATTGTTTAGGAGCTTGTTTAAGGCCATACAATGACTTTCTCAATCTACACACTTTAGTCTCCTGACCTTCAACCTCACAGCCCTCGGGCTGCTCCACATAGATCTCCTCTTTTAGGTCACCATTCAGAAATGCTGTTTTTACATCCATTTGATGGACTATAAGTCCATGGATAGCAGCCAGAGCGACCAAGGAGCGAATAGTGGCTATTTTAGTCACAGGAGAGTAAGTATCGAAAAAGTCAACGTCTTTCTTTTGCTTGTAGCCTACAGCTACTAATCTAGCCTTAAACTTATCAATGGTTCCGTCAGTTCTTAATTTCTTTCTGAAGACCCATTTGCATCTTATTGGTTTACAACCTTTAGGCAAATCAACTAAATCCCAAGTATGATTGGACATAATCGATTCTAACTCATTTTTAATTGCTTCTTTCCAAAAACTAGCATCTACAGAAGTTACTGCTTCCTTATAGGATTTAGGATCCTCTTCAATTAGAAATGTAGACACAAAGTCAACATTAATCATATCAATGTCATCATTTTCAATAAGAAAAGCAGTAATAAAATCAGGTCCAAAGCTAGTTTCTAGTCTTCGTCTTTTACTCCTCCTAGGCTCATGAATATTATCATTTTCATTTCCAAGAGATGGTGAGGAAGACAAAGGCACAGTAGAAGCATCAGAAGAGCTAGCAAGATCACATGCATTCTTTTTCAAAGGAAACACATTCTCAAAAAATTCTGCATTTCTGGATTCACAAATAGAATAATCATTCAAACACAGAAATCTATATGCAGCACTATTTTGAGCATACCCAATGAATGCACAGTCAAATGTCTTTGTTCCCACGTTGGTTTTTCTAAAGTCTGGTAAGCCAACTTTAGCTAGACACCCCCACACTTTCAAAATTTTCAGATTAGGTTCAAAACCTTTCCATAGTTCATAGGGAGTCTTGTCTAGTTTCTTATGGGGAACCCGATTTAAAACATAGCATGCAGATAGGACAGCCTCCCCCCACATTTGGTCAGACATACCAGAACTCAAAAGCATAGCATTCATCATTTCTTTTAGAGTTCTATTCTTTCTTTCTGCAACACCATTTTGTTGGGGAGTATAAGGGGCACTAGTTTCATGTATTATACCATGATTATCACAAAATTCCTTTAAAAAACTAGTTCCATATTCACCACCCCTATCAGACCTAAGCCTCTTAATCTTTCGGTCCAATTGGTTTTCCACTTCTGCTTTATACTTTAAGAACATACCTTCAGTCTCATCTTTAGACCTAAGGAGGAAAACTCTAGTATATCTCGAATAATCATCGATGAATGTCACATAATACCGTTTTCCTCCTCTACTCTCGGTGTTCTTAAAATCAGCTAGATCAGTATGAATTAATTCAAGCAATTCCGTTGTTCTCGCTGTGACTGGTTTAAAGGGCTTTTTAACATACTTGGCTTCCACACAAACGGGACACTTCTCATAATCATTAGTGTCCAACACATTAATTAAATTCATTCGTTTCAGTTTGTTTATGGAAGCCACATTCACATGCCCTAGTCTACCATGCCACACAGATACGGATTCAACAATATAAGCAGAAGAAGAACCAATTTCATTAATAGGAGCAGAAATAACGTTCAGAACAAAAAGTCCATCAGACAGATACCCCTTACCCACAAATTCCCCATTTTTGGTCAACACGACCTTATCAGCCTCAAAAACTAGTTTCAAACCAGCCCTATTAAGCAAGCTACCAGAAACTAAGTTCCTACGGAGGGAGGGGACATACAACACATCATTCAACATTAAAGACTTTCCAGAGGTAAGTTTCAGAAGGACCTTTCCTTTTCCCAGAACTCCAGCAGTTGCAGAGTTTCCCATGAAGACATGCTCTCCATCTGTAGCATCCTGGAACTGGTGGAATAGTTCTCGGTTCGCGCACAGGTGCTTTGAAGCTCCGGTGTCCAGGATCCAATCTGTCTTGTTCTCAACCAGATTAGCTTCCACAACCACAGCAGCAATCACTTCCTCTGTCTCAGCAACATTAGCTTGAGGAGCAGGAGGACCACCACCTTGTTGATTCTGAGTCTGCGGGCCCTTTCTCTTAAAGCATTGATAAGCTTTATGACCTGACTTACCACACACATAACAGGTGAGTTGTTTCTTCTGAATTCGAGTGTCACCCTTCTTGAAGTTAGGTTGACCTTTCGCTTGACCCTTTTTCTGAGTCCATTTGCCTTTCCCTTAGACTTGTCAGCTCTAGCAGAAGACTCTACTATATTAGCACTCATTGAACCTGAGGCATAACGAACTCGGTTGTCCTTCAAGCGGTTCGCCTCTTCTGTCCTCATATGACTGATTAACTCTGGCAAGGTCAAATCCCTCTTCTTATGCTTCAGATGGTTTCTGAAATCGCTCCAGGATGGAGGGAACTTTTCTACCAGCATGTTGGCCTGAAAAGTTTCACAAATCTTCATTCCTTCACCCAATACTTCAGCAACCAGCAGCTCATAGTCATGTACTTGATTCATAATCTGCTTATCATCTACCATTTGAAATCGCAGAAGATTTCCCACAGCATATTTCTTTCTACCTGCTTCATCTGACCCATACTTGTTCTTCAGAGTGTCCCAGATATCCTTGGAATATTCGACACCAAAGAACATGTCAAAGAGCTTGTTGTTCATGTGCTGTAGAATATGACCACGAACGGTTTTGTTGTCCCGTTCGTATTTTTCTATCGCAGCTTCATCACTTTTCTTTTCAACAGGAATGATCAGGGGAGCTGTTGGAGTAGTGAGAGCATCATCTGTATCAATCTGACTCGGTGGATTAGTAAAAAGAACATAATCAACTTCCAAGGCCTCAAACAGAATTGTCATCCTCTGAGACCAACGACGGTAGTTAGTACCATCAAGTGGCTCAACTTTCGACATATCGGGGATGACTCTTGGTACACTTGAAGCCATTTCAATCCACGAAAATTAACACAGCAAGAATATTGAACCAAAGATACTATAACCGAAGTAGAGAGATTCGATTATCCAAAACCGAAACCACAACCAAACAAGACCTTATTTGCAACGAAAGAGAACCAAACTCAAGAGGCCAAATTTACTTCGAATGGAGCACCTTTAATTCGAATGTAGTATGCTTAATCCAGCCAACAAATCCCAGCAATAGATTCGAATATGACAATTATGATCCACGAAATAAATTTCAGCAACAATTGATATTAGGAGGAGCCAAAAAATGGGAAGCCGAAACAAGTATATTTTCGTGGTTTAATTAAAGGTGCAATAGTCGAACAAAGGAACAATAAAGGAGGTTTAATTAATCCCGAAATAAATCAATCAATTCGTAAATCAAACGAATCAATCGCGAGCAGCACAACGAATGTATATTGCGGCGAAATCGAATTAAGAGCACCAAAAACCGAAGCCGAAACCAAGTATACTTTCGAATTATATTAAATAGTATCAACCGAGCATAACGTTGAAGAACACGAACCAAACGGAGCAGCACAATTGGAACGATAATTGCCACGAAATCGCAATAATAGCACCACGAAAATCACTTCAGAATGTAGGAATAAATAACGATAATCGCAGCAATTAAGGAAAATTAATTAAGCCAAACCGAGATTAAGAGTTGTGCCGTGATAGAATCACTGCCCTGAAGTGATTTTCGACCGGACAATGGCGCAGATCCCTACAACGTCGAATCACCCCCAAGGTTCACACAACGTTCTTCGATCCCGTGCACTCGGAATAGAAGAATGGAACTTGCAAAGCTACAATGCCAGATCGGGATTTTTGAAGAAGAGAGCTCGGTAGGGTTAGGGTTTGGCCGACGGTTGCTTCGAAAAAATTATGATCTCGGTAGTCATTAAACAAAAGAAATTAGCATTTAAATAGGCAAAAAACCGAATGAGGGATAAGTGGAACGTCTTCCACTAATCAGCCCACAAAACCGAAATATTTGAATGAGTAAAACTGCAACCGACGTAAACCGAATAAAAAATTGGTCGGGTCGGATCAAAGACCACACCCACACCCACGCCCAGCCCAGCCCGGACCGGACGGGCGGGCGGCGGCGCGCGCGCGTGTGTGTGGTATTTATGATCCAGCCCACAACCCCCAAAACAACCCAAACTCATAATTCAAACAATCCAAAAGGTGAGGGGATATATAAAGTGAACTAAAAACATATTCACTTCCAATGTGGGACATTGAAAATCCCACAAGTTGCCATTGCATCCAACAGACCTTATTCTGGGAATGCAATGGTTGGAAAAATTGGGGCTGACACACATCAATTGGAGGAAGCTGGAAATGAAGTTTATGCTGGGGCAGACACCGGTGACTCTAAGAGGGGACTCGAGCTTATGCCATTCACAAACGTCCCTAAGATCACTGATTAAAATGGTGAAGAATGGGGACCAGGCAGTGCTGATAGAATGCAATGCGTTGGGGGATGACACAGGAATATACCCGACCTACCCCGACAGAGAATGGGCCATCGCAGAAGTGATCCAGCAATTTGCGGATGTCCTGCAGCCTCCGCAAGGACTACCACCTCCCCGGGAACTGGACCATCGGATTGAGTTAAAGCCGGGCACCACTCTGGTTAATGTGAGGCCTTATAGATACCCACACTTTCAGAAGAATGAGATAGAAAAGCTGGTTCGAGAGATGCTGGCAGCTGGAATAATTAGACCAAGTCGCAGCCCATTTTCAAGCCCGGTCTTGTTGGTACGCAAGAAGGATGGAGGGTGGCGCTTTTGTGTGGATTACAGGGCTCTAAATTGGGTGACAGTGGCTGATAAATTCCCCATCCCTGTAATTGATGAGTTGCTGGACGAATTACATGGAGCTGCTATTTTTTCGAAGCTAGACCTGAAGTCGGGATACCATCAAATAAGGGTCAGACCCGAGGACATCCCTAAAACAGCATTTCGAACCCACGAGGGACATTAGGAATTTCTAGTAATGCCCTTTGGCTTAACTAACGCCCCAGCCACTTTTCAAGCCTTGATGAATAGGGTGTTCCAACTTTATTTACGTAAGTTCGTGTTAGTATTCTTTGGCTTAACCCGAGGACATCCCTAAAACAGCATTTCGAACCCACGAGGGACATTAGGAATTTCTAGTAATGCCCTTTGGCTTAACTAACGCCCCAGCCACTTTTCAAGCCTTGATGAATAGGGTGTTCCAACTTTATTTACGTAAGTTCGTGTTAGTATTCTTTAACGACATGTTGATATACAGCCATTCGATGGAGGAGCATTTGGGGCACTTAGAGATGGTCTTCGAGGAGTTGAGGAGACACTCCCTCTTTATTAACGAAAAAAAATGTGTGTTGGGCAGGGAGAACTAGAGTATCTGGGACATATCATTTCAGCCTAGGGAGTGGCAGCAGACCCTTCAAAGTTGCAGGCCGTGAAGGAGTGGCCGGTTCCTAGGAATGTTCGAGAACTAAGGGGATTCTTGGGCCTCACCGGCTATTACCGAAAATTCGTTCTCAACTATGGGCAGATTGCAGCCCCATTAACAGATCAGCTAAAGAGGGATAATTTCAAGTGGTCCTCGGAGGCACAGTAGGCATTTGAAACTCTAAAACAGGCCATGATATCGATGCCGGTTTTAGCTCTCCCTGATTTTAGCAAGCCATTCATCGTGGAGACGGATGCATCCGGGGTTGGGCTGGGGGCTGTTTTGATGCAAGATCACAGGCCCATAGCCTTTTACAGTCAAGTCCTGGGGCAACAAGCTCGAAAAAAATCCATTTATGAAAGGGAGTTGATGGCAATGGTTTTGGCAATTCAGAAATGGCGCCACTACCTTCTAGGACAACGGTTCACTGTAAGAACGGACCAGAAAAGTCTAAAATTTTTACTCGAGCAGCGGGTAATCCCGGAGGAGCAACAAAAATGGGTTACCAAATTATGGAGTTATAACTTTGATGTTGAGTACAAGCCAGGGTGTGAAAATAAGGCAGCGGACGCCCTGTCCCGGCTAACCGGAGGCCCTCATTTAAGGATTGGGCGGTCCTGCAACAGGAGGTGGATCAGGATCAGACGCTGGGTCCAATCAAACAGGAACTGAGGCTGACTTCATAGGGTAAAGAGGGGTACCAATTGGTCCAAGGCAACCTGTTTTACAAAGGGCGGTTAGTGTTACCCAATAATTCCACCCTTATACCACTGTTTTTGCAAGAATTTCATGGTGGGGTGATGGGTGGCCATGGTGGAGTGCTGAAAACTTATAAAAGGTTAGCTCAGGAAGTGTGCTGGCCAAAAATGAGAGAGCAAGTGCAGAAGTTTGTAGCAGAGTGCTCTGTTTGCCAACAAAATAAATCTATAAATCTGTCCCCAGCCGGGCTCCTCCAGCCCTTGCCTATTCCGGCCAAAGTCTGGGAAGACATAACAATGGACTTCATTGAAGCTCTGCCGCGTTCCCAAGGGTATGACTGTGTTTTGGTGGTGGTAGATAGACTCACCAAGTATAGCCACTTTATTCCCCTAAAGCATCCTTTCACTGCAACAGGGGTAGCTGCCATGTTTGTGAAAGAGGTAGTCCGTCTCCATGGTATTCCTCGTTCCATTGTGTCTGACCGGGACAAGGTATTCCTTAGCACCTTTTGGAGTGAATTGTTTAAGCTGCAGGGGACTGCTTTGAATTATAGTACCGCTTATCACTCCCAATCGGATGGGCAGTCAGAGGTGGTCAATAGAGGCCTTGAGACTTATTTGCGCTGTTTTATTGGGGACAAACCAAAGTGCTGGGCTAATTGGTTAGCTTGGGCTGAATATTGGTATAACACTTCATACCACTCTTCGATACATACGACTCCTTTCAAGGCATTGTATGGAAGAGACCCACCCCCTTTGGTGAGGTATGAATGGGGCACAGCCAATCTTGCAGCTGTGGATGAGGAGCTCCAGGCAAGAGATTTAATCCTGGAAGAGCTCAAACACCAGTTGGGAAGGGCGCAACAGCGCATGAAAAATTCTGCAGATCAGAAGCGAAGGGAGGTGTTTCTGGACATTGGTGACTGGGTTTATGTCAAACTACGACCTTATCGTCACAAGTCCTTGGCTAAATGCCTCAATGAGAAGTTATCACCCCGTTATTTCGGACCTTATCAGGTTATGGCTAAGGTAGGGCAGGTGGCATACCGACTGCAATTGCCATCTACCACTCCTATTCATCCAGTGTGTTTCACATTTCTATGCTGAAGCCTGCTCTTGGAAAGGGTCAGCAGCCTCAGCCATTCCCAGCAGCCCTCACTGAAGAATTAGAATGGAGAGTCAATCCTGAATCTGTTCAGGATTTGAGGTATAATGCCAAGGGACAGTTGGAAGTACTCATCAATTGGCAGGGACTTCCAGAATTTGAAGCTTCTTGGGAAAGTTTTGAAGTCATGAATGCCCAATTTCCTGACTTTTGGGGAGGAGTAATGATAAACCACTGATTAAGCTTACTTATGCAAGGAGGAGGAAGAGGTTGGGGTAAAGGTGGAAGTGAGCCGGGAAGAGGGTCCAGGGCTGAAATTATTTATGGACCGATTAGTATTTGTTCTCTATCTTTTTTCTGTTTTAAATTCTGTTATTCCTTTTGCTGAGTCATAGAGTCTGTTAGGATTTGCTGACGTCTTTTGGAGGCTACGGTTTTCCTTTGGATAGTGAGTCGGGCTTTTTATAGGAAGGAGGGGGCTAAGTAGAGAGGAGGGGGAAAAACACAGTGCAGAGAGGGAGGTTCTAAGGTCCTCGAAACCTTGGCTGGGCTCTGTAATTTCCTGATCTATTATATATAAAAATTATTTTTACGCATATTCATTATCTTGGCTGGGAAGTGTGTATATCACTGATCGTAACAGATTGTAACCTATCTCCGCATAAAAAATATTCTATCTTCACATACAAAATATTGTAAGATTCATGTGTTGAATACTTACAATCTTATCCCATCCTGTATCCTATCATGCAAAATGAATAAAATTTCTCAGTTCTTTGTTTACTTCCTGTCACTGTAAATCTTCCTCTCCATATTTTTCCCTCAGTTTCTGCATATATATTATCACAATATGTCTGAGGTTTAAGATAATAAAATATATTGTAATATATTGTAAAATCATAATGAAAATATATTGTAATATAATAAAATAAAATTCTAATCAAATAAAATCCTCCTGTGGGACTAAAAGGAGGTGTATTTATGTGGACCTAAACTTGAAATTTTGGACTAAGATTGCGAGCTCTGAGGTAGAATATTGACTGCATCTGTCTTGCTCCTCATTTCAAATATTAATAGTAGAGCGAACAAAAGCCACCCTTCAACAAGGAACCATACACCACAGTAATGTAGATCCAGCTTCTAATTTAACTATCCCTGATTCCAAAATCACAATTGAATGAGTATCCTTGACAGATTTTTGTCACCCTTCTTTACAAATTTTTACTTTTGTTTCTTACAGTGCTTCGATAGAAATGTAATAGTTTGGGGCTAAATGTGAGACTGGAAAAGAATCCAAATTTGAATTGGTCTACTTGTTTATTTTGTTTATCATTTTACAATTACTATTATGTCAATTATCCACCATATTCTGTTTATTTATTTTTCTTGTATTAATGAGTTCCCTTTCTTTATGTTCTTTTGAACAGGTACTCCCACTAAGTTTCATCATCCTTTTTTCTATTTCCTAAACTTTAATCACTAAGCTTTTGTTTGACTAGATATAAAGGGTATGAGGATTTCAGTGGCTTTACTAAAGTAGTGATTCAGTGGCTTTTTTTCATACGTATGGGCTTAATTCGAGTTAGCATGTTGTTTTCTTACAAGGGATTAAGTTCTGATTATGCTGAATTGTGGTAGAAAAGTGAAGCAGCTTCAGTTGTTGCATCTTTTTGTAAAATAATATGCCTTATTGCATTTCAATAGCTAAACATGGTTTTATTTAAAGATTAAGCATCAAGCATATCTGCTATCCATTTATATTGTTTTGTGATACGGAAAAGAAGTAGAATTATGTGCTAAATTTTGTCTTTTTGTTTTCTAATTTCAGCTTTGCTTGAAGCTGCAAAAAAGATTAACTTCCGAGATATCTCAAGCCAAATAGCTATTGGATTGACTTCAGGGAGGTATAATTATGCTGCAAAAAACATATTTTCTTTCAAGATCTACAAAATTCGTAGGGAAATCAACAAGCGCACGGATTCAGTGTTGTAGGGAAATCCTACAGGAACTAGTAATTAATTACCGAAATTTATATTTTCAACTAGCTAAACCAATGAATAAGGTAAAAGAGAATAAAATTATAAGATTAAATAATAGCTAATTGGGTGGAATTCAATATAATGAAAGGCCACGATTGAGTTTTTACCACAATTTTGGCTCTCGATGTTGGTTTAAACTAAAAATTGTGAATTAGCCTAAATTAATCTAAAGCTGTTTTGAGGTCTAAAGATCATGCCTAATTAAGTTCAATTACCTACTTCTGTGGAATTTCCAATATAATTAAGATTAAATTAAACCTTTTAAACTTCTTGCTAATCCAATAGAATCCCCCCAAGGAATCTAGACTACTTTCGTGGTTCGAATTTCCTACTTAACTTCTAGATGTGTGGTATTAAAGATTGTGCCTAATTAAGCTCAATTACCTACTTTCGTGGAATTTCCAATAGAATTAAATTAAACCTATTAAGCTTCTTGCTAATCTAATAGAATCCCCAAGGATTCTAGCCTACTTTCGTGGTTCGAATTTTCTGCTTAATTTCTAGAGGTCGGGTATTAATTTTCACCTTTCTGTGCTTCAATTAATTACCTATGAAGCAAGTTAACAAAGTTCAATCACAAGAAATTAAGTTTAAAGATATTAATTTTCATCAAGAACATATACTAATTCATCATCAATTACCAAAAAGTTGGGTTCTTTCCCAATCTTGGATAAAGAATCTACTCACACATGATTAGAAATGAAGAACACATCACATAATTATGCAATTCACTCCTAGGAAGAAGTTAATTAAAGAGAAGAAATAAAGAACCAATCTTTTGATTAAAATCTTCAAGGTAGTAATCCAATCTTGCATAAGAAATTATTTGTTTTCCTTTAATACATGTGTGGCACGTGCTGTCTTGCTTAATTCGTGTTCATTTGAATAATCTTTGATATTCTGGCTGTAACTTTTTTGTCCGAACTCGGATTGATGTGATTCAAGTTGCGGTGGAAAGCTATTAAAGATATCTACAACTTTAGTTTTTTGAGTTTGTTCAGATTCACATTATATCATGGTTGAAATTTCAATTCTTTGTACACATGCATTCTAAATCTCGTTGTGGCTCCAAACTCTTGTTTAACTTCCAACGATCATCAAATATTTCAATCTTGAGCCAATTGTACACATAAGAATATAAACTATCTTTGATCTAAATATGAAATATGTATCTAATACCCATAGATTATGCTTGGAACACACTAAGATAACACATATTTTACGTGTTTATCAACTCTCCCAAGTTTAGACTTTTGCTCGTCCTCAAGCAAATAATCAATAAGAAACTATAGAAGTAGGTAAAGCTAATGGAGTAGGGATCACCCCCTCATCGATCCTGTAACTAATATCAAGATAAACACGTTTCATCGGGACTTAACAAAGTAATTTCCACAGCTTCCAATAAAATTACATTTAAAAATTTATTTGAGATCACAAGTGTCATATGTCAAGGATAACCTTTCCATCCAATCCTCAAGCTAAAGTAAGAGAAAACAATCTCTCATGTTTAATTATGTCGCTCAAACTTCTTCCAAATGGATGTATTCAATCCATAGGGTTACATCTCATCTCAATTTTCCACCACTTTGAAAACTAATGCATGCAAAAAAAATCATAAGGTCTTTTATTTGGTTGTAACGGGGCTAGGGTCAAAAGGGTAGGATAGATGTTTGAGAATGTAGCTAAAAGCCTATAACTAGTGGAACGATAAATGCAAAACACGAGATCTCAAAGCAAGTTCAATAACATCCACACAAGCTTCATCTTCTATCAAAGAACTTCTTATAACTACTTCCTTTGATACGTCATAATAAATTGTTTTGACCACCCACAATTACATGCACCATAAAGATGATACTTGATTTGCAATAGTTCTTCTTCTTCTCTCTCTTTCTTCTCCCTTTATTTATTGATTTTAATTTTTAGAGAGTAGAAAGAAAGGATGAGGAAACCAAACACCACCTTTCACACCCCAAAGCTTACACCACATTACTCACATAACCCATTGTATTGGAAATTATGCTCCTCTAGCTTAGGCATGGGTAAGGATTATATTCCAAATTAGAGGTTACATATGTGGGTTGAATCAACAAGTATTAGGCTCATAAGCTCAAAAGGGCTAATCAAAAGAGCTATTTGGCTAATGTGGATTTCGAGCAAAAATACATGTGCCTCAATCACTTTTTATGCATGCAAAAGTTATATATGGCCTCAAAGATATTCAATGTAAGTTCTAGTCACCTACACCATTGGAGAATATCACACAAGGAAAGAACAAACATAATTGGATGTGTAATGCATCTAATTTTAGGCTCAAGCTCTCACTAGTTTTAAATGTCTACCAAATTTAATTCATTTTAACCCACATAAATGTTGACTCTTATAAGACAAAAAAAAAACAAAAAAATTCAAGTCTGGTTCTCTCCTAATGCTAATTTACAATCAAAAGCCTTTGAGAATCAGTTGAAACGTGGGTTAAAAAGTTTTTCTAGTCCCGACTAATGAGCATCTATCTAATTCAATGATTGATAAAGGCTAAGGATACATATCATCATTATGAGATCATTTCTCTATATTTTTTTCATTCTTTTTAAAGAGAAGAAGCAAAAACAGAAACAAAAATAAGTAATCATAATGAACCCACATCCCCAAGCTTAAGATCTACATTGTCCCCATTGTAGTATGTTATAAACGAATGCAAGGGTGCATGAAACATACTGACTCACTGATCAAAAGGAGGTGGAGTGGGGGCGTCTTGACGGAGCTGCCACTCATGAAAAGATTGCATAAATAAAGGTATTAGAACTTAAATTCGTGCCTATTTGATTGCCTATAAAAATAATAAATGAAATCAAAATAAAATAAAATAAGGAATAAGAAAAGAACAAAAAAGGAGGCAAACTTGGGTTGCCTCCCAAGAATCGCTCGTTTATATGGTCATGAGCTCGAACCCTATTATGCCCAATTCTCGCTTTGTTCCCCTACAATATAGAGCTTTAATCATTGCCCATTCACCTTGAAAGATCTCATTGTTTCACTTTGCACTTCAACAACTCCACTAGGAAAGACCTCACAAACATTAAAAGGTCCGCACCATATAGACTTGAGCTTGCTTGAAAAAAACTTCGAAAGGTATTCTTAAACTCTCTTCAAAGGGTATTTGTATCATACCCTCATTTAGTCCTTTCTTCTCTCACCCACAGTCTTCATACGCCTTGTGCTCTAACTCAACCAAGAAATGACACGATTTGCCATATACCAACTTGAAGTTTCATAGACCAGTCCTTTCTTGAACGATTAACCGTTTTCTCCAAGATACTCTTAATTTCACGATTCAAAATCTCTGCTTGACCACTAGTTTGAGGATGATATGGCATGACAACCTTATGAGTGCCCCATACTTTCTCAAGAGAGCTTCAAATTTTCTTTCAATAAAGTGTGGACCGCCGTCACTGATTACTGTCCTTAGTACCCCAAACCTTGAAAAGATGATGTTTTTGAATAGTTTCACGACCACGTTAGCATCATTGGTGGGGGATGATATTGCTTCTACCCACTTGGAGACGTAATCCACCGCCACTAAGATGAATTTGTTGTTACACGATGGTGGAAACGATCCTATGGAATTTATGCCGCATACATAAAAAACCTCAATTTCCAAGATGGAGTGTAAATGCATTTCATGTCGCTTTGAAATGTTCCCAGTCCTCTGACAACTATCACAAGATATCAAAAACTATCTTGCATCTCAGAAAAGATTCGGCTAATAGAAACCTAATTGTAGAACTTTTACAACTTTTTGAAGTGCTTGCATGTCCCCTATAGGAAGATGAATGACAGTGATGGAGAATACTTATAACCTCATCTTCGGGAACACACCTTCTAAACCATGGTGCAAAGAACTTGTTTTGATATCTCAAATATGGGGACAAGACTCCACACACTATGTAGTTGACAAAGTCTGCATACCATGGTGCATCCAATCATTCTATGGCTAATAATTGATCATCTCAGAAGTAGTCGTTGATTGGTAGTTCATCCTCCTCCCTATCATGTGACTCTTGTTTCATCCTTGAAAAATGGTCTGCCACTAGATTTTCTGTCCCTTTCATGTCCTTTATCTCCAGGTCAAACTCTTGTAGTAGTAGTAATCATCGAATCAACCCAGGCTTGGTATCTAGCTTGCTCAAAAGATATTTGATGGCTGAGTGATCTGTATAAACGATGACTTTAGACCCCATTAAGTAAGACAAAAACTTGTCAAAGGGGAAAACAATTGCTAATAGCTCATTTTTTGTGGTAGCATAGTAAATTTGGGTCTCATCAAGAGTACGACTAGCATAATCAATTGCATGAACTATCTTGTTTTTCCTTTGGCCCAACACAACACCAACCGTGTTTATGAAAGTCATAACTTCAAACAGAAGATTCTAGTCTGGCAGTTGCATAATAGGAGTTGTTATCGGTGCTTCCTTCAACCTATGAAAAGCATCGAGACATTCATCAGTGAAATCAAAGGCAATATCTTTAAGGAGGTTAGTTAAGGATTTTGTGATTTTTGAAAAGTCTTTAATGAAATGTCGATAGAAACCGACATGTCCCAAGAAACTTCTTACTCCCTTAATTGACGTTGGTGGAGGCAATTTTTCAATGACTTTCACTTTTGCTCATTCAACCTCAATGCCACGCTTGGACCCTTGTGTTCTAGAATTATTTCATCCTTTACCATAAAGTGGCATTTCTCCCAATTTAGGATTAAATTAACCTCTTCATAATACTACAAAACTCGTGATGAGTTAGCTAAATAACCATCAAAAGTAATGCTATATACGGAAAAGTCATCCATAAACACGTCTTAGAGAAGATAGCCATCATATATCATTGAAAAGTGGAAGGGGCATTACAAAAACCAAAAGGCTTGCACCTATATAAGCAAAGGTCCCATAAGGACATATAAAAAATGAATAGGGATTTGGAAAAATTCCAAATAACCATCCAAATAACTAAAATAAAAGTGACTAGACAACCTTTCCAATATTTGATCTGTAAAGGTTTCCTTATTCAACTTTTTATAGTTAATGCACATCCTCTAACCCGTAACCGTCCTAGTAGGAATAAGTTCAATGACTACGGTTACACCTCCTTTTTTGGGAACCACATGGGGCTAACCCATTTACTATCCGACATAAGATAAATTACCCCAACATCTAGTAGCTTAAGCATCTCTTTTTTAACCATTTTCTTCATGTTAGGATTTAATCTACGTTGGTGCTCTATAGAGGGTTTATGATTATCTTCCATGAGAATTTTGTATACAAATCCATGCATTCACAATCATAGGATAAGTAGAATTAGGTCCAAGAAATTCATACTTTAAAGAGGATGAAAGGAGTTTTAGTTCTACCTTTGGTGCTTTATACTTTTTGGGTCTAACTTCATACTTTCAAGCTTTGCATTTCAAAGTGGAGCAATTTAGGTTGATTCCAAAGATTGAGCACATTAAGCTACCTCAGGTTCTTCATCATTTATTGAGGCATCACTTACCAAACACTTCTCAAGTGGATCAATTGAGTAATGGTTGGCAAATTGCCCATGTGTACACTTGTCAATCACGTCGACGTTGTAAGTTGTAACAAACTTTATCAGTTAGAGGGAGTTTCATAACTTTACTTAAATCAAATTCTACCTTCTCCCCTCTAATATTTAGAGAGAACCATTCATTTTTAATATCAATTATAACACCTGCAGTAGCAAAAAAAGGTCTTCCTAATATAATTAGAATATTAGAGTCCTCCTCTATTTCTAAAATATGAAATCTACCAGGATAGAGAACTTACCGACCTGAATAGGCACATCATCAAGTATACTTACTGGGTATTTTACTGATCGATCTACTAATTGGAGTGATATTGTGGTTGACTTCAAATCACCTATACCAAGCTTCATGCAAATAGACACAAAGCACGGTTAATATAAACATTGCCAATAACACAAGGAATAGAAAATGAATAGGGATCCTTTAGTTAGGTGGCAATTTATTTTGAATTATAGCACTACACTTCTCATTAAGGGCCACAATCTCATATTCTTCCAACTTCCTTTTATTAGAGATGATCTCTTTCAATAACTTGGCGTAAGAAGGCATTTGAGAAATAACCTTTGTGAATGGAATATTAATGTGTAGTTTTTTTCAAAATCTCTAAAAATTTCCCAAGTTGTTTTTCTAACTTAGCCTTGGCTAACCTTTGGGGAAAGGGTAGAGGAGGCTTGTAAGGAGTGGGAGACATATATTTCTCAACTTTTTCTTCATAATGACCATGTACCCCATCGTTTTCTTTCATCTTAGGTCTCTCATATTGTTTTCCACTCTTAAGGGGTATAGCATTCACATGACCTTTGGGATTTGTCTCGAGTTGTCCAGGTAGCATTCCCGAAAGTGAAAGAGCTAGTATTTTGTGTCAATTGAGTGATTTGTTTTTCTAACATCTTGTTATGCATAACTAGGGAATCTATCTTAGAGGCCAATTGTTTTACTACCTCATTCGTAGTTTATTGTTGTTGCTTAAACTCTTCATTCAATTGAAATTGAGGCATCATAATTTTTTTCATTATATTTTCCAAATTAGACCTTTGAGGAGGGAGATTTGGTTGAGGGGCACGAAAATTAGGAGAGGCAAAATTAGATGCGGGAATGGGATTTAGAGGTGGATTTCTATAAGGCAAATTTGGATGATTCCTGCACCCCGAATTATAAATGTTGGAGAATGGATCTCCCTTATTATTAAAATTATTAACATAGTTGACATGTTCATTACCAGAAATATCAGGGGATGGGGGGTTTCCTAATTGACATTCTTGAGCAGAGTGACCCTCATAACCACAAATTTTGCATGCAATTGTTGAAGTAGATGCCACAAAATTGATACTCAAGCTTTTAACCTTTTTAAATAAAGCATCAACTTTAGATGATATATGATCTAAGGCATCTATATCATACCTTCCACCTTTTGATGTCTGGACACACTCGCATGCCCATTGATAGTGATTCTGAGCCATGTTTTCAATGAGAATGTATACCTCATCTATTGTTTTGTTCATCAAAGCTTCTCCTGCAACAACATCAACATTCATCTGAGTGTTGTAAGTAAGCCCATTGTAGAAAGTGTGACCAATAAGCCAATTCTTTAATCCATGGTGAGGGCACATCATCAATAATTCCTTATATCGATCCCAAGCTTCTTAAAGTCGTTCTCTTTCCTTTTATATAAAGCTTGTGATCTGGTTCCTTATTTGTGTTGTTTTACTTGGGGAAAAGTACTTTACTAGGAATGCCCTAAACAACCGGTCCCAAGTGGTGATGGACTTAGTTGACAACAAATGTAATCAAGCCCTAGCCTTGTCTTTTAGAGAGAACGGAGATAGTATGAGCCGAATAACATCATTGGTTACTCCATTAAACTTCAAGTTGTCGCAATACTCCAAGAAAATCGATAGGTGAAGGTTCGGATCTTCGGTAGGACCTCCTCCAAACTGATTATGCTAAACCATCGAGAGCAGTTATGGTTTCAGCTCAATGTTCCTTATATCAAGAAAATCGACTCAATAATTCCTTATATCGATCCCAAGCTTCATAAAGTGTAATCAAGAAAATCGCACATCATCAATAATTCCTTATATCGATCCCAAGCTTCATAAAGTCATTTTCTTTCCTTTTGTGTAAAGCTTGTGATATGGTTCCTCATTTGTCTTGTTTTACTTGGGAAAAAGTATTTTACTAGGAACGCCCTAAACAGCTGATCCCAATTGGTGATTGACTTAGTTGACAATGAGTGTAATCAAGCCCTAGCCTTGTTTTTTAGAGAGAACAGAAATAGTATGAATCGAATAACATCATTAGTTACTTCATTAAACTTCAAGTTGTCGCAATACTCTAAGAAAATCGACAAGTGAAGGTTCATGTCTTCGGTAGGACTTCCTCCAAATTGATTATGCTAAACCATCGAGAGCAATAATGGTTTCAGCTCAATATTATTAGCTTCAATAGTGGGCCTTGTAATGTTCGAGTGCATGCTTTGACCATTTGGAGAAGTGAAATCCTTAAGAAGTTGATTCTGATCACCCATCGTAGCTTGTTCTTTGTTCCTTTACTCCCTTATATACGTTCTTATGTCTGCAACATTCAATGATAATTCAGGATTGTTCTCATCGTATACTTCCAGTTGATGCCTTTGCATAAAAGAAACTCGGTAGCAAAGAAAATAAAAATAAAAGTGGAAAGCTAAGCCTAACCTAATCACCGTAGTCTCCGGCTGCAGGATCAAAATTTTGATATGAAAATCCGCAAGCGCACAGATTCGGTATAGCTATCAAGGTCAATCCTACATAGACTAGGAGTTAATTACCAAAATTTACGTTTTCGACTAGCTAAACCAATAAGTAAGGTGAAAGAGACTAAATTATAAGATTAAATAATAAAAATAAAATAAATAGCTAATCGGATGGAATTCAATATAATGAAAGCCAAGATTGGGTTTCACCACAACTTCGGTACTCAATGATGAATTATTTCAACTCTATGTATTGATATAAACTAAAAATGGTGAATTAGCCTAAATTGATCTAAAGCCTCTTTTGAGATCTAAAGGCAAGATTAGGTGGAATTCAATATAATGAAAGCTAAGATTGGTTTTCGCCACAACTTCGGTACTCAATGATGAATTATTTCAACTCTCTATTTTGGTTTAAACTAAAAATGGTGAATTGGCCTCAATTGATCTAAAGCCTCTTTTGAGGTGTAAAGATCATGCCTAACTAAGTTCAATTAACTATTTTCGTGGAATTAAGATTACATTAAACCCATTAAGCTTCTTGCTAATCCAATAGATCCCCTAAGGAATCTAACCTACTTTTGTTGTTTGAATTCCCTACTTAATTTCTAGAGGTCCGGTATTAATTTTCACCTTTTGGTCCTTTAATTAATTATCTATGATTGCTAATTCGGTGATCAAGCAAGTCAACAAAGTTCAATCACAAGAAATTAAGTTTAAATATTCAAACTTTCACCAAGAATGTATGTTAATTCATCATCAATTACCAAAAAGTTGGGTTCTTTCCCAATCTCGGACAAAGAATCTACTCACACGTAATTGGGAATAAAAAATACATCTATTAAATATGCAATTCAATCATAGAAAGAAATCGTCAATTACCAAAAAGTTGGATTTTTTTCCAATCTCGGATAAAGAATCTACTTACACATGATTGGGAATAAAGAACGCATCAAATAAATATGCAATTCAATCATAGGAAGAAATTAATTAAAGAGAAGAAAGGAAGAACCAATCATTCGTTTTTCTTTAATCCTTGAGTTCTAGATCTAGATACTAATTGGCGGCTAAGAGAAAGCTCCAATCAAGCTCCCCCAAACCCTAAGCTAAAATACATATATATATAGGTCTTAAAAATCTAGAAAGAAATAAGGAAGTTTCGTAAATGTCGTAACCGAACACACATGTGTGGTACGCGTTGTCTTGCTTAATTCATGCTTCTTTGAATAGTCTTAGGTATTCTGGCTGTAAATTTTTCGTCCGAACTCGGATTGATGTGATTCTGAAAATACCTACAACTTTGGTCTTTTGAGTTTGTTCAGATTTACATTGTATCATGGTTAAAATTTTAGTTCTTTATACACATGTATCATGGTTGAAATTTCAGTTCTTTATATACATGCATCCATTCTCTTCTCGAATCATGCATTCTGAATCTCATTGTGGCTCCAAACTCTTTTTTGACCTCCAATGATCATTAAATCTTTCAATCTTGAGCCAATTATACACATAAGAATATAAAGCAAAGCAGTATCCTCGATCTAAATACAAAATATGCATCAAACACCTATAAATTATACTTGAAACACACCAAGATAACATATATTTTACGTGTTTTTCACGCACCAAATATCCAAATATCCTCTCTTTTTCTTTTCTTTAATGAATATGAAAGAACCATCCCGATGTTTCTCTCTTTGTCTGCCCTTTATCCCACTGTTTTTTTGTTGTCAACAAACTATCAAACTTATTGATTGTGGCTATTCATCAACTGCAAGCAAAGCTAATTGAAGGCGATGACTAAATTGTATTGTTATGGTGTGATAGAGATTTTTTTTCTTGCATCACCAGTGTTCGTGGTTAAAGATATAATGTTGGTATACAAAGTATTAATGAATATTTTCAAATTTAATCTTTTTCTTAATATCTATTTAATTAGTGGTATTGCATCAGTAGTTATCTAAAAATATTTATCGAGCTAAAGATTGTTCATATAATTTTAAGATTTCTTGGATGCGAATTTATTTATCAAATCAAATATATTTTTTTAAAGAAAGGAAGATTCATTAATGATGATCGAAAGAATTGCATTCTAATACGTTCTAATACATGAAATGTCTCTAGAATTGACATAATATCCTCACATTTACTCCTCTCACAGGAACGCAAATACCTAGCAGCCGTTGTAAAAGTTATTTTCTGAACTAAAGATTTTCATTTGCTTCTAGTTCAGGAGGAAATCCTTGCATTTTGCACAATCCAGGCAAACAGTGCATAAGTTTTTAGGACATGATTCTTCTTCCAAAATATTATTATTAAGAAAATTAAAGTTATCTGCTCCGATCATGTTTGATGCAGTATATGTATAGAAAAAGCATTTAAGATTTGGAATAAGATATATTTAATGAGTTAAAGAAAATCAGTTAAATTTATTGAATAAAATTATGTTTTTCAAAAGTTAATTTTTCGGATTTGAATATATTTGTAGAATTTTCACGTAATGTCTAATATCTGAGTTCCGTGTCCAAGTAAAAGTAATGTCTAATAAAAAAAGGTTTAACTAAAAAGTATAATATATTGATATGGCAAGATTCTACTCTGAAGATAATGCCCTCTAATACTGAGAAATTATAATTTTTAGTAAAATATGCACCGTGGTGATGATAACAGAGAAAGGTGACGTCGCACGAATTTTCCCTCAAATAAGATGCTCTTGGTCGTTCAAATTCAATAACAGCTTTTTTAAAATAACTTTGTGAGGCTGCTATTTTTTTTGTCTATTTTTATAAAGTACAATCAGTAGCTGTTACTAGATATAGAAATCCTCTTCAGTAGCATCATGAATACTGACTAGCTTTATCACAAGATCCCTCAAAATGCTATCATAATTCATAAGTAATTTATAACTACAGGGATGCTATTGTTACACAACGTTAAGAGAAACCCAACAACTTGCGCAAAAACAATAGTAGATAAAGTGGAATATATAATACAGATATCTTCCCTTGTGTGGGGGCGGGGGTAGTTTTGGCATCAATCAACTTCTAATTAATCTCCATTGAACCTACATCATACCATATTCTATCAAGAGTTTGAGTTTTGGTGTCTTGGGGAGATGGGAAGGACAGCCACCGCCACTGCCTTCCCTCATTGTCCCTGCCACTTATCAACCACAAATTCATGTCCACCGTATATGGCTGACCACTATCTGACGTGCAACCTTATGTTTGCTATTGTTTAGGGCTGTAAATAAGCCGAGTCAGCTCGAGAACTGTTCGACTCGTCTTATTAAAAGCTCGTCTTGCCTCATTTAGTTAAACGAGTCGAATTTAAGCCTTACTTTCAGACTCATTTATTAAATAAGCTCGATTCAATTATAGCTTAAGCTTATGAATTCGTCTCGGTTCGGCTCGTTTAACTAAACGAACGAGCCGAGTTCAAATCCAGGATATTCAGCTCAGCTTGGCTCATTTATAACCCTACTTTTGATATATTACAAAGCATGTTTTATGCTCTACCAACTTGCAGAATGATTTTTCATATAATCTGGGTTTTGCCTTTGAGAAACGTTGTCATGAAAACTTTTCAACTGCAGCTGGGATAAGCCAATATTACTTGCCTGGGGCATATCAGACAAGTATTTACCAGAGTCGGTGGCAGAAGAGTTCCAAAAGGGAAACCCAGATCTGGTCAAGCTGAAATTGATTGAAGGTGCTGGTCATATGCCGCAGGAGGACTGGTGAGTGTAGCTTCTTTTCTTTGTCCTAAGGAACTACATGCATACCCATTTAAATATGATTGTTACTACATGAGCATGCCCAAGTGGATTTTAACCTCTTTTCTCCATGAGTGAGCACAATGCTCACAAGTGATAGTGATCCATATATCCACCACAAAGCAAGGGTAGCTATGCTGAACCTATTCATACAGGCCAGCTGCCATTTTACATTCCTGACCAAGATTTTACTTGCAGGCCTGAGAAAGTTGTTGATGCTTTGAGAGTATTCTTCTAAAAATTGCCAAATAATATATGGATGTGGTTCAGCCCGCAAGAACATAAAAACATGATTATCAGGTGTACAGCTGATCGTTTGTGCAACTTCTTGCATATTTTGTACAAATTCTCATGCCTTTTTTTTATTGACTACAGAAGAGTTCGCATTCAGAAAGGGGTTAATTTGTTGTACAATCCAAAAGAAGTATCCATATTGAGGACGAATGAGTTTCGTCGAATCCAAGAATATTGATAAGATCTTTTTTGTTTTTCTCAGGATTGTCTAACCATGCCGGTAAAATATAAACTTTTGAAATATCTTTCCTGTTTCTTTGTATTATAATGCTGCTTTTCAGAAAGATGCATGGAATTATTTCCAACTTGTTTGCTCAATTGAGGGGTTGAGTTGGGGAGTGGTCGCTGGGGGTTGTGTGGGATGGTTCTTGTGCCAGGAATCTTGTCGGCCGTGGCCTTGTCGGATTTGAAGGCATGGCCTGCAGTCAAGGTCTAAGGGAGGATGTACAGTATCTAAATTTTATGGGATGTGCTAAAAAGCTCTTTTATTTAAGAGACTATTCTTATGCAATTGCTGCCCGCTTTGTAAATCAGCCATCACTTGTCTTTAGAGGATAAAAAGTTGTCACAGACTTAACCTTAGCAGCCAGAACATTTCAATTCTGTGCTGATTATTACTTAATGATTGTATGATTTCCAGTAGTGTGGCAGTATTCAATCTGCACATGGACTGGATAACTCGATTTGATCAACGTGGCTCTTCCATCAATAAAGGATAAGATCAAGTCTTAAACATTTGCTGCCACTAAGCAATATTACCTCGGGCCGACATAAAGACGTGCGCCCTCATGAATTTCTGTAGAGCAGTTTAAGTAGGTGACAGGACGGCCATTTATGAGACCAATTTAGTAGGAGACAGGTTATCAAAGTTCTGCCGAACTTTTGCAACACAGTGATGCACCGACGCCCTGCATACTCAACGATCGCCTTAGATTGCAGACCCCCCGAGTCAGAAATGGCCTTGGGATATACGAAATACACGACAACAAAATGCACCCAAACCAGAATGGTGCTAGTACGGAGTCGCATTTTATTTTATTTTTGGGAGCAGAGTACGTACTGGCATTTAGTTTCCAGAGACCGTATATATTACAGTACCACAGTTAATACCTGAACGACGATGAACTGGCATATGAACACCAAAAGGCTACTAACCCACCAAAAGACTACTCCTGAGACACTGACATTTCCATGGAGAATAATGCAAAGTACTACTGGCCCGGAGTTCAAGATGACATTCAGCAAGAACAGAGGGAGACAATTCTGATAGCAAACAAATGCCCTATTTGGTATTCTTCATCTGCTTAGTTCGGTCAGTTCATGTGTCTTTTTCCTTTGGCCACCTTTGTTGGTGTGGTCTCATCTTCAGTGTCATCATTGTCGTCACTGCCAGCAGCCCCTGTATCACAATTCATCTTCTTCGACAACGATTTTGCGGTAGCCGTCTGACCTTGGCCTCCCGATTTCTTCTTTTCAACTCTGGCTTCCTTATCATTGCCATAAAGCTTTTCTTGGTATTTTCTTTTTGCAGGAACCGTCTTACCTGGAGCACCAGATTGCTTCTTATTAGTATCTACATCATTGTCGGTGTCACCACTGTTTTCGTTGGATTTCTTCTTTGCAGTTGTTTTCTTGCCTTTATTTACATCGGTCTTCTGATCTATATCACTACCACGTGCTGACTTATTTCTTCTGAATGGATTTCTCGCATTTCTTCTTCCACTCTCAGGCTCACCAGCATCATCATCCTCATCTGCATCCTCATTGTTTCTTTTAGAAGTTCGCTCGCTTGTTTTAGCTGCAGCTTTGGAGGCTTGACCACCACTCAACTTCTGTAGCTCAGGCACATATGCCGTGGTCTGAAAGGAAGTACACTGCGATCAACTCAACATCACCGGCAGCATAGTAAAGGACAATATTTAAGTTAAACATACCCTGCCACCAGCATTAATAAACTCAATTTTCTGTCCTGCATATACATCACAATAACATTGTTATTCTGCCGTTTAAAAAATATGAAGGATTAGTCCAAGGAGTTGCCCATTCAATACCAGAAGGGAATACTCAAACATAAACCAAAATATATTTTCTGGTAAAAATGTAACATTCTATAGATTTACCAAATGACTGAAGTTATAAACAGAAATATGGAGCAAAAGATTTCACACGTAAAACTATACAACAAAATGAAAGTTGGCTGGGATCAGTTTAGGGAGTATATATGGCATAAAGGAAGGCTTTTGAATACATACATGAAACAAATTGAGCTCATTTACTGCCACTAAATCAGAGGCTTCTTTGATTCTCATTCAGAAAACTAGGCAAAGGTGAACTAAAATTTAGTTACGTCCATACCGTAACACTAACACAAAGGCACGTCAGTTTTAAATAATGTCATAATTAAGAAAAGATACAGTTTTTTTATGAATAAAATAGCATACTAAATATAAAGCTTTAGTCATCTCACTGGTCTACAAATATATGCGCCAACAAATACTGCAAGCTCGTGAGCACATGTTCCAATATTAGAGTTTTACCAAAATTTGGTTTGGTTGAACTTAAAACTCTCTAGTGTAGGCAGCTCAACAGTCTCAGCCCTCAGTTTCTAGCCTCTAGCAAACTAGCAAAGTCATGTGACATCATAAACAGATGTAGGACACAAATTTATCAGCAAGTTAACCAGGTTCTTCCATTGCATAATGGTCTTCAGAATTGGTCAACAAAAGTTATCCAACCCATGTTCCAATCAAGCTGCTAAAAATGCTTTCATCCACATTAAGCAGATGACACGTGCTTGTTATGCAGATAAATATCTCCTAATATACGTCAATATGCAACTCAACTAAATTCTCACTAGAGCTATGGATCACAGGAGGTCATAAACGACTGAACTCGTCTATGGGTTGCAATTGATAACATAGCCACCAGAATCCAGAATGTCATAACAGAAAATGCCACAAAAGAAAGCAGTATACGATCACCAGGTATTCCTTTCACAGGTTAGAGGCCAAACCATTGATAAAAGCTTTGCCAGGCTTCTTGTCTCGAAAATGAAAAATCCAATCACTTGGAAATTGATTACTATCTGCCCCAACCTCAACAGCTTTTTCAATAACCTGTAAAATAAAATGCCAGATAATGATTCACAGTTAGCATTCTTACCACTGATTGTTCCAGGTTTTTTGCCCCAACGAGAATGAAATAACCAATCAATTGGAAAATGGCTGCAGTCTGCATCAACTTGTACCGCAAACTGAATAACCTACAGGTGTTGCCTCTAATATTTGGATTTAGGATAAACACAACAGAAAATATCACACTACTTGGACTTCAGATGTAAAGAACAATGCCTACCTCCTTAATGCACTTGTGAAGTGTTGCACACTTCTCCTTTGACAAGTTACACGATATATCTGAGGGATGAATTCTTGCCTGTGCAGAACAAACAAAAATCATCAACGATGTTCATAGGACAACATACTTTAAAATCATAGCACGTCAGCTGACTACAAGACAATAGTAGCATATGGTACAAGCTGTCCAGGAAAAATCTAAGGAAAGATACAAAGCTCCATATTAATCAAAGCAGCCTTGAAAACATCATAATTATACAACAGACTTTGTCAATTTCTTAATAATGAGATAAAAACTTTTCATCACAATTTCATCAAGGATGTATTAAATCTCCTTTCTTCACAAGAAACATGACGAGAGCACTTCTAACTAACAAAGTTCTGGATCACCTTGGTGTTGCGGAAAATGAGTTTTGTCCATTTTTTATGGTCAGATTCTTCTCGTAGTCTTATTTTATAAACTTTTCATCCTTTTTATCCTTACGTTTTTATTAACAAAGCCTTATTTTATGGATGAACCAAATGCTTTGTGGATTTTTTTCATCAATATTGGTATTAAATCTAGATTTATATTCACTGGCAGATATGTCTCAAAACTTGTCCTGTATCACATATTGGGCCCACAAATATACAAGCCTTGGATCACATATAAACGGTGGCCGTGGGTGTATACTCTGCAATTGCCAAACTTTAAAGTCCAAAATATTATCTCTTTGAAGCTCAAAAAGTACAGACAGAAGTGAAATATCATAGAGCATTGAAATTATTAACCAGAGTAACTAATATTAGGTGCATTGATTGTGAGTCACACATTTATCATGTCCCCCTCTCTTCCCTCCATTCACTTTTCCATGGGGATTCAGACATTCGGTATCTTCTAGGGAAGGGGTGTAATAGAAGAAGAAACAAAACATTTCCAGGAGACACAATAATTAAGATGAAACTCACTAAAGCTAAGTGACAAATTAACACCAAAGGTTCATTTGAATCTCAGAATGTTGGACAGCAATCTGAATCATTTGAATAAAAAAAAATTATGCTAATAGAGTTCAAATACTGACCTGGTACAGAACTTCATCTGCAATCCAATTCCCGATGCCAGAAATAAAACTCTACAAATTTGCAAATTAAATTAAACACCAACCCAAAGAGAAAAATTACGCATTAGTAATTGGATGCATTTCCCACAATAATAACATTGGATATCCATAATTTCGCAAGGACATGTAGAGAAAGACACAGAATAACCGCATTTAAGTGTTGATGTATGATTTAGAAATCTGTTGGCCTAAATTATTACATCACATTCAAGAAATATTGATTATGTTTATCCATTTGTCCGAGACATACAGAAACTACTAACCTGATCAAGTAATAGAGCTTTAATGCAATTTTTCTTTTTGGTCAAGGAATTATGAAGCTCATCTACAGTCATAGGCTCCAACAGAGCATCTGGACCAAGTTCAGATATCGGCAAAACAGAAGCTGGCTGTATCCAAAGTAAAAAATGATGAGTATCTCTGAAAGTGATGATAAACTAAAGCTATGTTGGTTGAATATCATACATCATCCAGCAACCGAACTCTGGCAAATCGCCTCTTGTCTGTGAATGAAAACTCCAAACCATCATTCAGCTGCAGATGGAGTAAAAGTAACTTAAAACCAACAAGCAACAATGACAAAATATGAATCGCCCTTTTACAGATTCAGGCAATTGTGTCAGTTTCTACTGAAAAATCTCATTATAAATGAACAAACATGTTTCACTCAGATGAAAAGCTTAACAGACAACTCAATATGTCTGCAATTTTTGATCTATTGCACCGATAAAAAGCCAAGTATACAGCCAATGGACTAAAAACAACACCTGCCTGGTATTTAGAAAATGAGCAGTCTAGAGGAGAAGAAAGGTAGCTGAAAAGGTGGGGAATCACAGTAAAGTCTTTTGAGTAGAGAGATATTTGATAGTAGAGGGACATGGCCATAAATTATCAGAAAGATAAAATTTGGGAAGTTTATGGAAGTGGAAAAAATGGAAAGGTCATGAATTTATAAGCATCAAGATGAAAAAAACAATGTTAATATTCCACATTCAGGCAATCATGAAGACACTGCTTGCCCAAAAAACGAAATATTATTAGGACAGAATAAGAATGTTATATATGAATCTTTAGATGCATATTTCCGGTAGATAAGAGCATGTTTGGATATTTTATCTTTTTAGGATAGCCTGAAGAAGAATGTAAGGATCATTCCACAAGTGACGCTCCAATTAATTCATATAGTTCCATAAAATCTATAAATGACTCAGGAGAAAAGGAGGATCATTGCAACTACGTTTGTACTATAAAATCGAATAACTACATCATATCTTCATCTAATATTCAGATTTCCTTACAGTTTACTATTTTATGGATTTAGCTCATTATGTTATATTCAGCAATATTGACTTCAACCAATGTTCAAGCAAAACCCAAATGTTTTTGCATAATTCAGGGAAGGAATCCTAGGACAGGATGGGATTACCGTGACAAAAAACATTGAATATTTTGAAGGCCACTCATCAGAGTCATTTACTGCAGATCTGAAATAAATAAGAACATCATGATTATTAAAATAAATAAATTAATATCAAGCATGGAGCACAAACTGTGCATGACCCCCACCATAAAGAATATATTTCCATAGATATGTCAAACAATAAGATCCCAAACAAAGTTCTACAGTGACTGTGGAAATCATGCAAGAAAAAGAAAGCAGCATAAATGATTGAAAACGAATACATAAAGTAAGAAGTCTGCTAGATTAAAGTCTGCTAGCGTATAAGTACAATCTATTAGCATACATAAAGAGA
This sequence comes from Tamarix chinensis, assembly GCA_030549775.1. Classification (NCBI taxonomy): domain Eukaryota; kingdom Viridiplantae; phylum Streptophyta; class Magnoliopsida; order Caryophyllales; family Tamaricaceae; genus Tamarix; species Tamarix chinensis. The sequence continues at coordinate 89,333,126 of CM060178.1, forward strand.
CAAATATGTTTTTGAGTCTCCGCAGATAAAAATAAAAAATACTCATATGCAATTATGCATCATACCACAATAATAGAAGTGAACAACATCGGAGTTGACACAGACAACTAAGTTTAGATATCAAGTTTTGACACAACGAGGCAAGACGGTCACAAAAGTCAATTAAGCATTTTAGAATTAAAGTAACATGTAGGATCATAATACAAACTATGGTCAGGATCAACAAATTAATTGCATCTGAAATTGCACAAATCCTTTCTGCAAATTAAAAATTGAAGAGCCTTTTATCATTAGCAGGAACTCAGACAATTGATATTCATGCTTAGCTCAATTTAACGGTCTGTGCTTTTGGCATGGCCATCACTCTGATATAATATGAAGCTATCAGAGCAGGTCAAACCCTCAAATAAACGATACAAATGAAAACAAAAAAATAATCATGCAGAGCGATCACTAAATTCAAAATTATATCACAATAATTTATATATTTCTGGATAACACAAAGTGAGTATAAACTTTTTTATCAAGCAAATCCAAAACGCAACCCAAGCAAACATAAGTTTTAACAAAATCATAAAAGTGTACCACATTCGCTTCGCTCCTTATATATAATTTTGTCAGATAAAGATGCAAACAGATCAAATTATATCATTCAGTGATATTGCTGGATGACAATTCCCTTTATATCTTGCATTAGACAACACTGCTGAACATAGAGAATCATGGTCATATTGTTGACCATGGAGAATTATACGTTATAACTCAGTGGAAATTTCATAAAACATAAACTGGCCGTCAAGGACACAAGTCCAGGTACTACGAAAGTGCACCAAACGCTGCTGTGACTCCCACACATGGATCTTTAAAGTCCGCGAACATGAAAAAGGTAACCCCATATAACAGAACCAAGTAGAGTCAACCATTTGCCTGACCTCTTGTATTTAGTGACTGCAACTCCCTTTATATATATAGCTCCTGCCATGCCTGTCATACAGCAAACAACCAATGAGAAGGATACAATTTAGCGCCGCAAGTGCATGCTTTCCAAAAATTTAAAGGCGTAATGCAGCGAACGAGCAGAAAACTGAAAATCCCATAACACGTTTCAAAATAAATAAAAAATAAAAAAATCCACCACAAATCAGACAAAAACTTCAGCTTTTCAACAGATATCTTCTCAGCGATCAACAGAAAACAAGAGCAATGCCCTAATCCAATTAGCGATCAAGCGAAAAATACAAGCCTCTCGGCTTTTCCCACCTTTCCATAGCATACTTAGCATAAATAGCATTAAATCCTAAAATCTAGCAAAGGGTAACTTGAAAGAAAGGTATTTAGAAATGTGTTTGGGGCTCGTAATAAAACCGTACCGAACTGAAAAGAAGGAAAAGGAGGGGAGTCGAGCTGTAGCCACATGTTTTTGCCCTTACGATGAGCTGCAACGATGGTCTTGTTGAGGATGGATGCTTCAAATTCCGAAGGAGAGACGCCATCGATGACCTTAGAGTCGTTCGCGATAATCGATTTTATTATCTTCTTGCCGAGACAGTGCTCTTCGATGGCTCTCCTCGCTGCTTCTACCTCCGGAAGCTCCGGCATCCTATAGAGACTGAAGACAGGCGGGATGAAGGTTTCGCGCGCTTTCTAGTCTCCGGGTTATCTTCAGAGTTAGCCTGGGCCTGGACCGGAAGAACTAAGAAAGCTTTTGAAATGTGGGGAATTTAATTCTTTAGTGCGCAACTGTGCGTACGCTGTATCGGCCAAAAAGACGCGCAGAATTTATTCTTCAACTAGTGCTACTGTACTGTACAATCTGTACTACTCTCGTAGAGGAACGATGGTCAGCGGGTGACAACTGACAAGACGGGACGGAAAGAAATGCATTTTTTTTTAATTTAAAAATAAAAATAAAAGGAAATATTAATAAAAATGATATATATATATATATATATATATATATATATATAAACATATATTATATATATTTTAAAAGAATAGATCAAATCTATTAATATTAAGAAGAAAAATAAAAATATATATATATAACTAATACCTATATTAATTAATATATACTATTAATTATTTTTTTAAAAATAATTAAATATTTCTAATACCGATTTTAATATCAAAAGGTTTTAGATACATTTAAAGGATAGAAAACTGCATCTGATTCGATTCCCTGGATGCACTAGCTAGTGTTGTCATTCTATGACTATAGCGTTCATTTGTTATATTCTTCCAGAGGAATGTTAGATATGGACGACCCTTATATAATTCATAAAATATAAATCTTGACTACGTAACTCCACAACTAAAAAATTACAAAAGTTTTTCATTAAAATGGTACTTATTTTCTCATAAATATGGTATTGTATACATTATAGGCACATACATATCATTATATCCATTAATACTTACTTAATATAATAAATAAATACAAATTAACTTAATATTCTATTGTTGTATTATTTATTTCATTTTTTAAAAATTTTAAATAAAAAATGTAAAATATAATATTTTAATATTAAAAAAAACTAAGCTCACAATTTATTTTTTGTAAAAGTTCACAACCCCTATAAAATTCATTTTAATTTAATGACATTAAAATAAAATAATCAAATAGGAAGCTTGGCTAAAAACATGCTTTGGTAATATTAATTTTTTATTTAATAATTTTATTTTTTAAGCTTTAAACTTATTTTTTTTTCATTTTTACTTTTATTTTTCAAAATTTTAATTATTTTATGTTTATTTTATTTTTAAAAAAATAAAAAATTTAAAATTTAAAGTTTTTCGGTTTTAAATTTTTAATTTTTTAAAGTCAAGTATTAAATAAATAATAAAATGATAGTATATTAATTCAACTTGTAATTCATTAGTATATTAAGCAAATATTAAATGATATAATGATATGTATGTGTTTATAATAAAGATAATAAGGTATTTATAACACTCCAAAATTTACTATAATTTTTTTTATAAGCGGAAGCATTAACATATTTTATAGCAGGTGTTACCGCCACATATAGTATGTGTCTGGTCCATACATTTCTCGTACTACGTGTAAGGCTAAAATTTTACATCAAATAAACCAAAACTGATGGAAATAGATATAAATAACAAAAAACTTGAATAATTTAGTCATAATAATAGAGTATGGAGTACATGCTCCAGATAATACAATATATAAAAAGAGATAAAGGGGTTAAAAGAGATTAAGAGTCTAAAGGTGATATCCAAAATCTAGGTCACATAACATGTGCGACCTCGGATAGAAATAACTCTACGCCCTAACCCTGGGGGTATAAACCCGCATCACTCCACCTGAGGAACCTCCTCAAAGTCAGCAAGATCATCATTATATATCTATGACACAACATCTATAAATATGTAGTATCAGTACGCATCTTGTACTGAGCAATACAACTATCCTAAAGAGATAGCATTGAATGCAAGGTCCATGCAAAGAAAGCAATAGAACATATAATAACAAGATAATATCATGCTTACGTGTATATATATGTTAATTGAGAACACAAAACTCAACCTTCAAGCATAAAATAACATAATATGAATGTATTGGTAGATGGGCTTCATTGGTTATTATATTTTATCATCGTGATCACAATCAATTTATTATATTAACTTGAGGATGGAGACTCGAAGATATTGTAATAACTAATCTAGTACTCGAATGGTACTAGCCCTAGTTGGCCCGCCCAAAAACGTAACCAGACCACCAATAAATAAGACACCTAATCACTTAAGTATGCATACCCCCCTATAGGGCTGAAATATATCGAGACACCTATAGAGTAGAAGAGGGTCTTTCCGGACCTCATAAGGCATCTGGGATCACAGAATAGAAAAATACCGGAATGGTACCAAGTGAATGCCAAACTTAACTCAGATAGCTACCCCGAGTGATACAAGTCCCAACTCAAGATCTTTCACTTTAAGTGATTAATATTTTATTCCAGAATTTAGCCAATCATAAATCAGACCCACATAACAGCACTTAGCTCACATCCATCAACACAATGACTTTCCATTATTATATCAATTTCAAATGGCATTAAAGCCGATCAATTTCAAGCGGCATTAAAGCCGAACCAATCCAAGCGGCATTAAAGCCAAACCAATTCAAGTGGCATTAAAGCCGATCGATTCCAAAGGCATTAAAGCCGATCCAATTTATGTGGCATTAAAGCCAAATAATTTTAGAACATAAAATACAGCATACAATATCATATAATTTCAATCCATACTCAACCACAAATATGGTTTTCTAAACCGATTACAATATAGGCATATTAGAACATACTCCAGAATTGCCAAATATTTTATAATTAGCCAGACATGTTAACAGCATAATCATACTCGGCCCTTCACATACTCAAACATATACAATACTTAATAGGCACACTAACATGCCTTCGCATTAAATCTATAACTCATACATACATACAATTACCACATAAACATACAACATATGCTTGACATAATTAAATAATCAAGCATACCCATCACCTTCCACTCTGAACAGAAATACATCCAGTTCCTGCCATAAGTAAAGGTAAGTAATGACTTACCTAAATCCGAAACTAGCTAAGTAAATTAAGAAAGATAGGTGTATTTCATGCTAAAAGATATTACACTTAACCAAATATTTTCTTAGGATAAAATATTAAGATTCCTCAATACACCCACAATGTCTCTTTCTCTTTTTCTTTTTCTTACTTAATGAATTATTTTAATTAAGGTCTCTAAGTATACTCATCAATGTCACCCAAGTATTAGACTTATAAATCATAAATTCTTGTATTAGAATAATATTCAATTAGGTCTCAAAATTTCCAGAATTTTACATGTAATGGTCAAAATGTCTTTATTTACCAAAAATTACCTTAAGCTTCTAAAATTCATAACTTACTCTAAACATCATTGAATCCTAACATATCATATACTAAATTTTATGTAAAAGACCCAATGAAGACAATGGTGCACTTAAAACTTTCAAAAACAATCTGTATTGCCCAATGTACCCACGGTTGAATATGTGCAAGCTTTATAAAAATTTCATTTCAACTCTAAATGATCCAAAACTCATAACCTAGCTTCTATACACTATTATACATATAGGGAAATGCTTAGATAAATTTAAAACAACCAAAGCACACATAAAATAGCAAGGACGAGAGCTAAACTACTCGGATCCAGGCATATTCATCACGACTATGCTGTAAATTCATCACGACTCTACTGAACATTCATCACTTCTTCACTAAATATTCATCACCTTTCCAGCAAGCATAAACATACAAAAATAATCACACAAACCATCATCTCATTATATGTTCATGCTTAAACACATAAGATAGAAACATACACATGTCATACAATAGTTTTCAAGATATTATTTCATACTTATAATTAAAATAAAGCTATCTACACATAAGAGAACATATAATACACCTAGCACAAAATCCTATTTCTAAAGGTTAGTTTTGTTACCAAAACTCCTATGCTCCTTAGCAAAGCTAAAATAAGGAATCTAGCAATTCCTTCTCTAAACCCACTTGGTTACCTTCAAGAATATAAGGTAAATGAGTTAGATAAACCAATTTCAATAAATAAATAAAAATGGGAAGGAAAGGAATTGAAATGGAAGAAGTGAAATATAAAATATTACTCTTGAATAGGGAGGCTTGAAAACCACCACAAAACAACCAATAACCACAAAGGAATGATGGATTAAGGTTTTGGAGGGTTAAAGGAGAGGAAACCAAGGAGAAAAGAAGGGATGAAAGGCGCAAAATCTTTGCTGCAACCCACTTAACCACTGTAGCAAAAACTCCAATGTTGCTCAGCAAGGCAGATAGGAGAAGAAAAGCGAGAGGGTAGGGGAACGATTTCCTTGGTAAAAAGGGTCTGTATATGAGGTATAACATGCAAGGAAAAATACCAAATAAGAATATAGGGTAGAGGAATCAAGGTTGACGCATAAAAGATGCTGGAAATCACCAAAAAAGTCAGCCTTTGCTGATTTTGTAAAGCTGGTCGGGAAGCAAAAGTTTGGTTATAAATAAGCATGAAGGAGTTTGACTTCAGGGATTTAAATTGTATGGATTCATATTATGCAATGCAATCTTTCCATAGAAACAAAAACCAAAGGAAATGGATAACCAAAGAGAGAGAACGAGTTGCTGAAAGTTGGAAAGTAATCAACTTTGCACTCTACTACAATCCATGATCTTATGTGCATTTTGAGATAGGAGCGCACTATTTGGAAAAGATAGAGTAGGATCTGATATGGTGGAGTATGGATTGATTTTTTGGTTTGAATTTGGCCTCACTTGAGTGCTAGGATTAGGGGTGTAAGAGAGATAATAGGCTATGGTTGAGTGTGTAAGAGAAATGTCATAAAATCATGATTATGGTACTAGTTGCACTTTTTAGTTGGGAGAAATGTAACCAAGTTACAAATCTGATTTGGTTTGGTTAGGAGACTATTTAGGATTGAAATATTAGTTAGAGGATTGAATACAATTTATTTTGATTAATTAAATTGTAGGAAAGTCTAATAATGACCACTTATTGAGAAAAAATATCACTTGAATTCTAAAAATTATAAAACTTTATGAAAATGTTCGTAATAATCTTAGAAACTCATATGTATAAAAATATTAAGTATCGGAGTAGGTTTAATCCTTGATGGGCTGAAAACGATCAAAAATGGCAAAAACAGGTAAGTTGCGGAAACGCGTTTTTCCGTAAATTTACAAAACGAATAATAGAGGTTCAAATTATCACGTATTGATGCGGAATATTTTTATAAAATCAAATATATAAAAATATTTGGTATCGGAACTTATTTGATGACCAACGGATTAAAAATAGGAAAAATGGCTAAAATTGTCTAATCGCGTAAATGAAATTTTCCGCAATTTGACAATTCGGAAGGAAAGGAAAAACATGAACGAATAGAATGGATGGATGAACTCAAAAATATTTGTAGATTGATTCACAAATTTTAAAGGAATCAAAAGAGTGAAAACATAGAAATCGAAAGAATTATAATAAATATGTTTTACGCACATAAGAGAAATAATCAACGAAATGTCTAAAACTTTACACGAACGGAAATACATATTTTTAACCAGAAATCAAAATCATATGAATATAATAAAATCATAATCATGAACAAATTTATCTAGAATGATCCGCAATGACAATAATTAATTAAATTCAAATATGAAGTCGAAATCGTCGATAAATCCATAAAATGAATTAAAATTAAAATAATTAGATATTTATATCAAATTACGCTAATAAAATAATTAAACTTAATAAAACTGAATTTAAAAATACGGGGTATTACAATATTTATAGTAAAATAATATTATTTTAATAATAAAAACTTCTTTAATTAAAACAAAATTCAAATAGTTGTGTCTTATTGTAAACTAAAAAATGCTACCTCCTTAATTGAAACAAATCCCATACATTTATTTCTCAATTGGTAATTATTTCATAAGTTATACATATATTGATTATAGAGTTATAATTTTATATTTGCATGATAGAGTTCATAAGACACACTAGCACCTAGGCAACTATTTTATCAATGCCAAACATGTTTATTGTTTGATTTGTTAAGTAAGGAGGTAAAATCAAGTGCACCCATACAACCCATCATGGATTTTAGGAGAGTAAATTATGGTCTATTATGATTAGAGTGAACCAAGGTGAATAATATTATTCATGGATATGATGTCAGCTTTCCAACATGTGCTTGAGTATGCACCTCGAACCCTAATTCTCTGACGATCAAAAATTTCCCATGCAACACCATGACGACAAGGGTGTGCCACTCCCCTCTAAGACTTAGATTATAATAGAGGACGGCGAGGTAAATATAGATAAAGATAATAGACCTGCAAATGAAAGGTTTAATAACAAGTCAAAAATTAATACTAAGAACAAGAGGGACATAATAATGTGAGACCCCTTATAGGAGAGTGTTGTGTTGGACACTAATATGGACAACCAGGATCCCATGGAATTCTTCAATAATTGTACCTTATCTTATAAAGAGGCATCAAAGATATACTTACCCCTAAAGCAAAGACAAGAGGATTCATGGGGGACTAAGGATAGGGATTTTGTTACCGATAATTCTAATTTTGATGAGAAATTGACACAAATATCTTTAAATTCACCCTGTTAAAGGAGGAAAATGTGGCCTTACACAGGCCCAGGCACATAACAATCTTTAGTAAACTACTAGGTAATTCGATTAGATTCAAATTTCTTCAAGAAAGACTTAAAAGAGTGTGGCCTTTGGAATGCCCATTGAGCTTGATCGATGAGGGAATGGGATTTTATATCATGTGCTTTGGTTGCAAACAAGATAATGAATTTGCACTCACGAGAGCCCCCTAGGTTGTCGTTGATCATTAATTACTAGTGTGAAGACGGGAGCCAAAAAATTTCCCTTGCCAAACAAGCATTAATACACTCATGATATGGCTGTGGCTTCCTAAACTTCCAATTAAGTACTATCACGAAGATACGTTGCTACACTTGGGTAAATCAATTACCATTCTACTTAAGGTTGATTTCACTACTTCAAAAGTAATGAGGGGTTATGCTTTTATAGCAAATTTAGGTTGATTTAGGAATCATTGATATCGAAGTTCTAATCATGACGTACAATACATAGAGTGGAGTATAAAGCTATTCAGCTAATTTATTTCAAGTATGTGTGTTACAAACATAAGTAAGAAGAGTGTGACCATACTAGGGATGATTCTTTGAGTGAGAAACATACCTACTTGTGAGGGAAAAAGGAGGTGTGTTGTGACTAAGAAGAAGGGATATAATATAGTTCATAGATGATAGTCAAATCTATATATAGTTTTTCAGAGAAGTCGCCAAACATGTGCAATGGGAGAAAACAAGGGGAACTCTGGGTGTTATAACATCATAAGTAGTGGGGAACAAGACAATACCCAAATGAACAAAATAAGGGATCAAAGAGATTGAGGATATATGTTTAATATGCTAGCTATAGAAGAAGAGGGTACTATTATAGGTTAGCAGCTAGCAAAGTGTGTGATGAGGTTCCCAACAAGGGTAACAAGGGGAGTGGCCATGACAAGTATCCAAGATAAAGAAACCAAATTGCTTGTTGATCTAAAAGGAAACATGAGAGAAAGTCCCTAAAAGACTCAACTCACATGGTAATTTACAATCCTAGTTTCAAGTAGGATCAAAAGTTGGTAGCAAATGAGGGGGTTGTGCTTGAAGAAAAGGAGGCAATTGACATAAGAAACTAGGGTTAATAGTGGCAAGGTGATTGTCCCCCACCTAGTGGTGGGGCCTAAGACTCATCTGGGCAACCCTTTAGCACCAGATTGAGAAGAACCACTTGTAGAAAAAACTTAATCATTTGAGGCGGACAGGTGTATAGATGAACACGAAGATAGAAATAAGAGCTGACAAGGGTAGGGGCACCCCTCACAGGACCTTCATACACAAAAAAGATAGAATTGAATACGATTGATAGTGATCTTGTGAATGGTAAGCCTAGGTCCTCCATGAGTGGGATTATTTGTTGATTGCCTCGGAGTCATGCTCTCTCACAAATTACCATCCATGTTATTGTCTTAAACATGAGGGGGAGATGCAAGTGACAATTTTCATGTCACTTGGTAGATTTACTAATGCAATATAAAAGCATGGATTATTATCATTTTGGAGCAAAGAATAAGCGAAGATAGACCCCAAAAGGTTGTTTTATGTAGAGGCTTTTCTAGATCTATGTGGGCAGAATAAAGTAGGTTTTATGAGGGAATTTAAATTTTATGGAAAGAAGAAAAAGTACAATTTCACCTAATTTCCATTTGTAGAAAAGTTATTAATGTGTTGGTCTAGCCAGACAGAGAAAGTGAATGGCTTCTTTTAGCCATCTATGCAATTTTAGATCTCACCACCCATGAATTGGTTTAAACAACCTTGAAGGCAATAACCCATACACACATATTGTAACACCCCCAAATTTCACTCCGGAAAAAAAAAAATTTTGAAAGATTAAAGTGGAAGCTAGGAGCGAATTTGGGAAATGTTACCGCCACATCTAACACAAGATAAATGTCAACCATCTATCTCATGTTAGATGCAAGGCTAAAACCTGTCAAACAATTAAATCTGAATTTCAAATCCCATCAAACAATTAAATCTGAATAGTAAACACTTATCAGAATACGAGAAATTTAAAGTCAATTACAAAACCCTTAGAAATCTGAAAACAATACTTGCAACTTCCAAAGGTGAATACAATTAAAAAAAATAAATCCCGAAGGATAAATATCCGGATCGCCTACTCACTCAAGTCAAGCCTTCCACCCCAAAACAGTATCCGATCTTAACCTGCACGAGAGGTCTGCTCCCCACCATCGGTGGATCATCACAGGACCCATTCAACCAGTGTAGTATCAGTACGGGTCCAATACTGAGTAAGTCTCGCTACCCTACCTTATAGGAGAGATATCATCAAGTGCATATTAAATTGTAGTACAATACGTTAATACAATATCATACATACTCACAACCCACAGCATGAATCTTGCCATACATTCATAGTAACATTTAAAACATATGCAACATCCCAGTTAACATATACGCGTGGTATAACCGAAATAATACGTGACTCATTATGCACATAAAGAGCATGTGGTGATACATATAATAAAAGCTGGCCAAGGTCCAACTAGACTTATTCTTTATTCTCATTAATAGTATATTCATTCCACACATATTCTCTAATGATCCATGTAAGCACGGGGACCCCACTATTATAGCCGGTGGAGCGGAAATCGAACCCCAGAGCAAAACGCCTCTGGCCACTATTATAGCCGGTGGAGCGGAAATCGAACCCCAGAGCAAAACGCCTCTGGCCACTATTATAGCCGGTGGAACGGAAATCGAACCCCAGAGCAAAACGCCTCTGGCCACTATTCTAACCGGTGGAACGGACTGGCCCCGCACTTTCATGGTGTTCCGCTGTAAGTGATTAGTATCTTTCCCGTGGATTAACTTATTCGTGTGGGTCTGTCGAGCCTGAATCCCCCACTATTATAGCCGGTGGACCGGAAATACACACCCAGGGCAGAACGCCTCTGGCCACTATTATAGCCGGTGGAACGGAAATCGAACCCCAGAGCAAAACGCCTCTGGCCACTATTCTAACCGGTGGAACGGACTGGGTCGGGCTCATCAGTCTTTCGCTTTACGTAATTAATGTCTTATTCGTATCTTATTGAATTCACATCACGCCCTTGACATGCATAAATCATTCACTTCATACTTTACACATCACAAACAATAAAATTCCACATTCATAACTACACTTAATCAATAATACACATGATAACACCAAACAACTCTAAGCAGCCATAACGAACCCTAATTGACCACACCAAACCGTGCCTTAACCCTATTTTACCATAACAACCATACTTAGCCATCCCAAACCTTAATTACCCTCAGCAATTCACAATGAGCTACTCCAACCCTACTTAATCACAACGACCCAGAGTTAATCACTCCAAACCCTAATTCTGTCTCCTCCAAACCCTTATAATACTCCACGTACTATTCCCCGTCCAAAACAGTTAAACACCCAAATAATACTCGCATTACCTTCCTTACACCCCAAATCAGCCTTTCATAGGTAAATTTTGCTCCCACGCAGACGTTACGCATCCCATGCAACCTCTCGAACGTTTCACACAAACCCTAAATCCCATACAATCATTAATTTCCATGCAAAACTCTAACTCCACCATACAAACCCTAATACCACCATACAAACCCTAATACCACCATGTAAACCCTAATACCACCATACCAACCATAATACCACCATGCAAACCCTAATACCACCATAAGCCATTAATACCGCCAAGAAATCTTTAATACCCCCACACAAACCCTAATACCACCATGCAATCCCTAATTTCCCCCATGCAACCTTAATTTATTCCCACTCTTTTGTTTATTTAATTCCACCTTCCCCTCATCGTCTTACAAATGGTGAACTCCTTAGGTCATCCATACCTATGTTAGCCGACGTACTTCCCTTTGGTTATTTTAACCGCTTATTTTTCTTTTTCAAGTCCCCACTTCACCACACTTCCTCACATAACCCCACATGCATGTCGTAGGGTCACATCACATCACATCACATCATTCTTGTTCCACAACATATTAGTACACAAAGACGAGAACACGGGAACGTACCTCGGTTCCATGCTGCGCTACACAAATACACAGATAACATACAGGATTATAGCATACAACCGCAGAAAGCATACAAGACAGGTAAAACATGCAATGCACACAAGTGGCCTTAGTTACGTCCTTACGAAATACCCATAAGTAGAGGTAAGTAGAGAACTTACCTGGATCCGAAGCTAGCTAAGCGAAATGAGAGGGAGAGGAATCCCTAGTTCGTGGGTCCACGAGAAAGCTTTCCTAGACCCGATAGAAATCAAAACTAAATTAGGAACTATCCTATCAATCAATAATCCATATATTCTAATTAAATAAACACAAACGACACAATTGATCTTTCTTAGAAAACGTGTCCAAAATTAAAACTTAAAAGCATAGCTATAATAAAATTTAAGGTTAAAACTAAATCAAAACGGATTAATACAATTATCCTTTGGGACATTTCAACTTAATTTGGAAATCTTGAGAAAGAGTAATTGATCATAAGGTAATTTATCGAAAATAACTTATTTATTAGGTTTTACAACTAAATAGGTAACCCAACCATTTACATAGAACCCAAATCCAAACCGATTAGGTTAAAACAGAATTTAAATGGTTTAAAACCCAAGGATAGAATTCGATTAGATAAAATACACATAGCAAAAATCAATTTTATAAAATCATCCCCGAAAATTAGGGTTTTTAATGCCTAAACCACAAATCGGCCAAATCACTTTGATTACCTCAAATTGATAGTTTTAAAACACAATTAAACTAATTTTAGATAAATCTAGACAATCAATTTCAACAAAACGATCTTCCGATAAATCAATTCCAGATGATCAATTTTCAAAATCAGGGTTTTAAAGTCCACGGCGTAAACTCAGGTAGTTCAATTTAATCAATTCAAATTAAGGGTATTAGAAAGCAATTAATACCATTTCAACCATTTCTATACATTCAATTTTAGAAAAACAACAATACAAGTAATCGATTTCATAATCTCACTTGAAATTTAGGGTTTTAGGCCCGAAAATACAATTCGTTAGAATTCTATAAATTCAATCAAATTGAATGTTTAGAAATGCAATTAAACACATTTTATAACATATCAAATAATCAATTGCTCAAAACTAGTAAAAGAAATACACAATTTAGCCCAATTAGGGTTTTTGGGCCCGGAACGCAAATTCGATCAATTCTTGGCAAAACATATAAATTGACGGTTCGGAAATGTAATTAAACATATTCTAATGTAATTTATATAGTTAATTGAATAAAATAATCCGATTACCCAAACCAATTTAAACCCGCGGGAATTTTTGACCTAAAAATCCAATTCCGGTCAATTACGCACAATTTTCCCAAATCAATACTTCTAATATAAAATTAAATACATTTTAAACAATATTATAAAATCAATTGAGTGGAATAGCTCAATTATATGACCCAATTTCATTATACCCGAAATTTGACCTAGGAATCAAATTCCGATAAGACCTGCATAAATTTCTCAAATTGACGGTTCCAAAATGAAATTGGATACATTTTAAAACATATTGTATAATCAATTTGTCCGAAATCGCAAAAACGAGCGGATTCGAAAAATTTGGGCATAACCTGGCTAAAAATCCAATTTTTCCAAAATCTCAACACAACCACACAATTAACCTATCCAAATCAATCTTACAGCATATACATACATAAACAAACAATCAATTTAGGTTTTTATAAGCTAATCACACTCAATTAATCAAATCAAGGGTTAGGGTTTTTCGGAAATTTATACCAAATGAAATCAACACAATCGGGTCAAGAAAATGCCGGAGAAGCTTTGTCAGGGAATAGGGATGGCTCGCCGGTGGTCGGGAGGTGTCGACGGTGGCCAGGCGGTGGCTTCGCTGCTACGGCTGCTCCCGCGCTGCCGCTGCTTCTCTCGCGTTGCTGCTGGTTGTTGCTGCTGCTGCGGTCGAGCTGGCTGCTGATGTGTCGGTTGCAGCTGTTGCGGTGGTCGGTCGAGTCGCCCGTTGTAGCCGGCGGTGGTTGGCGAGGAGGAGCTGGGGAGGAGGTGGCTGGTTAGGGTTGCGAACCAAGGGGTAGGGGAGTCGGGGATTAGGGAAAACCGAAGGGAAGGGAGAGAAGAGGGAAAAGAAAAGGAAGGGGTCGGGGCACGGGTGCAGGCTTCTTTTTTTTTTTTTTTTAACAAACACAAGTAAAAGTAAAATACTAATTATTTAAATTTTTTATCAAAAGATTTTATCTAAATTTTATTTAACAAACTTTATTTCGAAACAATCCGAAAGTTTAAAATTAATAAAAAGATGTACAAAGAATTTCAGAAATATTTTCGGGAGAATTTACCAACGAACGTAAATATTTATATTATTTACGAAATATATTAGAAGACCCCAAATTAATATTTAAAAACATATAATAAAATATTTAAGTCAAATTCTAATGAATCGAGATTAATTTAAATAATTTCTGAAATCCATTTTCCGCCACCCAAAAAGCATAAAACGAAAGAGAATTAATTCCAAAAGGAATTTCATAAATAAACTCTGTAAAATCTTTTCAATTTAAAACTTTCCGAAAAATATTAGCGATTACCGAAAACGAATAAATTTAAAGTCGGAAATATTTTCTACGGATAAAATTATTAAAATAAATTTAACTATTTAAAATGAAATTCTATAATTTAAATAATATATTTTGTCAACAAAATATAACCTCAAAATACACCATTAACACATGACGAAGTTATAATCGAAAACAAATCTAAAATATTAAAAATAAAAATAATAGTATGAGAAACAACGAAAATACATATTTTTAACCGAGAATCAAATCCATAAGAATATAATAAAATCATTGTCGTGAACGAATTTGTCTAGAATGGTTCGCAATGACAATGATTAATTACATTCAATTATGGGTTCGAAATCGTCGATAAATCTATAAAAAGAATCGAAATTAAAATAATTAATTGTTGACCTCAAATTACGCTAATAAAATCATTAAACTTAATAAATCTGAATTTTAAAAATACGAGGTATTACACATATACCCTTATATGATTGCACATAACTTCAATAAAATAGATGAGCGTATTAAAGGAATTTTATAGATCATGAGCCACTATAATATGATGGACCTAGGATTCTTAGGGTCCTTGCTTCACTTGGTCTGATTCTTGGGACTTAGGCAGAAGGATTTTGTGGAGGTTGGATAGAGTATATGCAAATACTCAATGGAAACTTATGGTCCCATATGCAAAAATCTTTCACCTTGTTAGGTATTTGTCAAACCATTGACCAATACCAATTTCAACAGGCTTACAATAGAAGCTTGCTAACAAAATTAATCAACATTTTAAATTTAAAGCATTATGGTTGGGGAATTCCTAGTGTAATGCCCCAAAAATTTATCTAATCTTAATATTAATTAATTAATATTCTAACCTAATCTAAATTCTAATATTTGGGTCATCTATAATTGTTTAGCCTAACTATAACCCCGGATAATTAGTAGATTAAAATTTAACCAATTTCCTAACTTTAAACTTAAACATAATCCTAATATTAATTACAAAATTTCTTTTCTTCCTTCTTCCTTTTTCCTTTTTTCCATTTTAAACCCTTTTTTCTTTCTTTTCCTATCCTTCATCACCTATGCCTGGCTTCTCCATTTTCCTTTTGAGCCAAACATTCCCTAACCCCCATGCACCCTCGTCACCATCACCTTCCCTTTCCTAGCCATTCATGCCAACTCCCTTGCACTGCCAACCCTCTATGCAACCCCTGCTCTAATCCCCTCTCCTCTCACCTACACAAATCATGTGTAACTTGAGTCCTGCTGTGCCAAATCCACCTACCCATCCACACCAAACCGAGTCCTCCCCCTCCATCGGTTTCCTTTTCCCTCACCAACCCCTGTACACGCACACACACATATGCATCCATATCCCTTTCCTCATCTTCCCTTTTTCTTATCAAGAAACTAGCCTAGGTGTTCCTTTCCTCCTTCTCTTTGCCTTGTCTATCACCACCCAACACCACCACTGCCCGAACTTTCCCTTTTCCTCCTTCCTCTCTTCTTCTCCTAATATTGCCTATATCATCGCGGCTTGCCATAATCACCACCACTTCTTGCCTTTTTTCCGTGTGCCTCTGTTGACCCCTTCCACCATCCTTTATTATTCCCTTGCATTGCTCCATCAACCTTTGCTACCACCGACCACTTCTTGCTTGCTGTGGCTATCATTTCCATCACCACACCACCACCACCCCCAAGTCATGCCATTCTTCCTCCTCATTGCCCTGGTTTGATTTGGTTGAGGTACACATGGTCATGCCCTCACTTTTAGTCATGCAAACTTCAAACTACTCAAGCATGTACACCTTTCCCTGATTATGCCATAATGGCCTCCTCTTCATTGTCACACCCTCCACCACGCACCACTCCTTGTACAAGATCTTCCACTTATTCAGTTATCTCCATTTTTCCTCCTTCCCCTTTGTCTTATTTTTCCTTAGTTAATTTTCCTTTTTGATTCTATGTGATCTTCTAATGGTATGGGACAAATAGTTATAGGTCTTACATGCTTAGAGATCAAAGACACTTTCGATAAGGATACAAGCCATAGCTAGGATTTTTTATGTGTAATGTGTATATTTGTATGTGATACCATGTTTGAGATCGTCATATGGATAGTATCATTATGATAATAATGTTATATGATATAGTGTCATATGATGAAAAAGTAAGAAAGTTATAAAGGCATGCATTGTGCATATTATTGGTTAGCATGAATTGGGATATGTGGTATCTATATATACTTACGACTCTATATTTTCATGATGATGTATATATATTGGAGGTTAAAAAATTATTTATATTGGGACTCGTAAAGTTTTTGTGAAACTATGGGTAATTTGGCTAGTTTAGGCGTAATTTGGTCAATATGGTTTAAATATGAAATATTTGATATTTTAATGTGATAGTTTAAAATTTTTAAGTATATTATGTTGGGTTTTTGGAGTAAATATGAATTATTTAAGTCCAATAAATGAAAAAGTGGCTTTAAGTAAAAATAGTAACCCTAGAGTCGGGATCATTATCACCTATGTAAAATGGTGAAGTTTCACCTTAATTTCTAGATATGGTTTTAGTATCAACATTTTAGTATTGTATATTAAATTTGGTAGTTATACAAATCTTATGGGAAAATTTATGGTTAATTTGTAAAATTAGGGTTTTGTGGGAAACTATAAGTCTATAAGTAACAACCCTAAAGGTGGGCTATTATTGTATGTACAAGACATTTGTGTTAGACTATAATATTTGGGCGTGTTGTCAATAATGATGTTTTAAGGATGGTCATTGAATTTGGTGATAAAATGAGCACTAGAAAATATACTAAGCTTGTGGAATTATTATTTCTTAGGAGAATTATGGCATTTGTCCTTTGAAAATATATAGGTATTCTCATGGTTATGTTTTATGTGTTTCAAATATTTATGTTAAAATAGATCATGTTCATTGCATATATATATATATATATATATATATATATATATATATATGTATGCTTTCATGATGACCTTGAGATAAATAACCATGAATGATATATTAATTATTTAAAGTGAAAGATTATGCGAATTAGAATGGGTTATACCTGTATGTTCCACAGAACAAGAATAGTGGCCAGGAGCTTTATGTTGTGGTGTTGTATATTATCGATATCATTCCACCATTTGATAATAGTGAATAGGAGCTTTATGCCCTAGAGTTGTATATTATTGATACCATTCCATCGGCTCATAATAGTGGGGATCTTTGAACTCAATCATTAGAATGATTGTAATCATTGATATGATACTAATCACGTATATTGAAAGACCACGTCAGCCAGGGTCGATTGTAGTCATCCATTCCACCGAACAAGAATAGTGGTTAGGTGTTTTATACCTTAAGGTTGTATATCATTGATGTCGTTCCACCAGTTGATAATAGTGCCCAAGAGCTTGGTGCCCTAGGGTTGTATATTATTAATATTGTTCCATAGGTTGAGAATAGTAGGGTTCTTCAACTCAACGTAAATAAGATTTTAGATCTTGATTATATCATATTATCATACCTGAAATCAATTCTCATCTTGCACCATCTTATGTTAAGCTATGTGCATGCTTGTTCTTCTATGAGATATTATAACTCCGTATAGCCCTGTTATGACTGAAGTGTTACCTTGCTCAATACGTAGGATATTGATCATTATTTTCATGGGTGTTGTTCATTCCTATAAGTAGATACCGCTTTATTTTGTAGTTAATTATCAATTACTACTTTTAATGTGATTACCTTTGGTGAGCGCTAAAATGAATTAGTATAAGGCCTGGTTATCTGCATATATATATCTCTCTATGGACTATTAGTCATCTATTTTCAATGCATGTTCACTTCTCTCTATTTTATATCTTATACCGAGGTAGAATCAAGTGTTTTCCACACTTCATTCCTAGGTATGATATTACACCCAATATAAACTAGGTGTAGGGATTGCTTCTTCTATGTTGGATGCGATATGACACCCCTACATTTTATATTTTGATTTCCACAAAATTTTTTAGCTTCTAAATTTTGGAGGTGTTACATCTAGTTTTAGCATTTCTTATGCTAAGTCTATCATGAGGATGCTACCTTACTTTATAACATCGAGTAATCCAGGTATGATGCACTAGGACGGGAAAAGAGTAAGTTTGGTTGTATAGAGCATAAAAAGATACGATTGGAAAATAGCTTGAGAGGTATTATGGTGGTGTGAGAGCAAAAAATGAATTATTACTTACATAAGCTTGAGCATCATCTTAAGAAGTATGAAGAAATCCTAACTCAAGATGAATTATACTGGTAGTAGGATATAAATGTTAGTTGATAATAGAGAGATAACATAATACCCACTTCTACCATATATCCACTATTGCACATAGAGGGTGGAACAAACAAAGAGGATCAGTTGATGAAGATGATAATTGGATTGAAAAGAGAGAGGATTGTGTGCAACTAATAATAAGTTATCATAGGAAATTGTTCCCTCTATCGATAAAGGTTGCCCACAACAATTTCTTCCCTACACTTTTCCTAGCTTTGTTGAATGAAGAGAGAAGAATAGTAATGAGAACATTGGAATTTTCAGAGATATTCAATATTATCTCCCAAATGGAAGCACTTAAGGCATCAGGTAGTGACAATATCATACCAATATTTTTAACAAAAAATTAGGAAATGGCAGGGGACGTGTGTATGATTAGGTTTATGTTTCTTGCTACTCAAGTCTTATACTGAGTGATGTGAATGATATAAATATCAAGTTGATTCCTAAGAAACCTAACCCAGATTGGGTAGTTGATTTTAGGCTGATTAGCTTGATCAACATGTGTAACACCTCCAAATTTACAACTTAAAATTTTTACTTTGCGGAAGCATCGATTACAAAAATAATGAGTGTTATTGCCACACTCAATATAAGTCTGAGATCCTCTACCATTATTGTATTGAATGCTATGGTTAAAACATTACTTTACTTAAATTAAAGTTTTCAACATAAGAAATATATATTAATTTCATTATAATTTAACCTTATCCCGATAAATACAAAATAATCAAGAAAATGATTTATAATACAACGAAAGGAGAAATAGCAAAGGACATAAGAGTTCAAGGAATATCTGGATCAAGAGATGTTGGGGTGAACTCCAAATAATCCTAACTTGCAATCCCTACCAAAAGTCGCTAATTCGAACCCTCAAAGTACTCCGACAAGGGAATCACTATCCATTGAATAGGTAGGGGACCGCAAACAAAACCCGTTAGTACTACGATACTAAGTGAATAATTACACAATACTATCATGCAAGTCCACATGGGGCACATATTAGTAACATAGTATAAATACATTAAGGAAATTATGCGATCATAAAATGGTCACAACCAATAGAATAAAATCAATTCCACATACAAAAGGTAAGGCACTAGAGCAGCTACTGAATTTATAAATCTCAATCAATTCTAAATACCAAAGGTAGGGCACTGAGACAACTATTGAATCATATGCCAAACTGGGTAGTGCACAATGATAGCTACCAAAATAATACCCAAATCAAACCATTTACATTTTTACACAACAAGTACTCCCATTTTTAATTACTTGAGAGGAGACATAAAAGTACACTAGTCCTACAGGCACACAAGGCATCACATGACCCTCTCAATCATAATGGCGTATAAGGTTACATAGTACCCTTCAAACCTAGGATACTTAATTCTTAAGTATCGATACCTCCTATAAGGCTTGTAAGTCACCTATAGAGTACACTAAGATCAAACTGAGGTATAACAACACACCAACAAACCAAACAAACTGAGGGCTTCTACCTCGTCCCCAAGGTAGCTAACCCTAGAGACTTTAAGTATTATTATATTATAGGGCGATCATAAATTTCACACATAGCACAACAATTATTATTCCATACTTAACCATTTTTCTTTATTTCCAATTATCCAAGTCAAGCCTAAGATCAACGATTTAAGTCATAGTCAAAGTCAACGTTGAGGTCAACTTATTACTAGTTTAAGGCCATCCTATATCTAATTATTCACAAAAGATGTATTGGGTCAAGAATGACCAAAATACCCTTAAAACCCTAATTTTTCCATTGTTACCTAATTTTGTACTAAAAATTATTGTTACAAGCAATTTTTCATGAAATAGCTAAAAGACAATAATTCACAATATTTTAGCACGTAGCTAATATTTATGATTTACCGATTGACTCTATTTTTCACTTTTCATGCATTTAATAACTTATGCGTACAAACCCTAATCATGCATTTCTAACATGTCTTATATTCCATGCAGCACTTACATACATATTTATAGCATAATACAACATTTAATAGGGCATTAATGTCAAGGTTTATGTAAGGGAAAATTTCTAATCCTAAAGCATGCAGGTAACAATTATTGTCGTCTAACCCTAATCATGTGTTCATGCTTTCATGATATTTATATCAACTATAGCTACCATGAAAAGATAATTATGGAACTCTTATCATGGCAATTACATCATAACTTGACAAGATTAAAAACCCTAACAAAAACCTCGACATGTATTCAACATATTACACATGTGCATATCTCCTATTAAATAATACATATATTACATGCTAATTATTTAATATCATACTTTCACATTCACACCTTTTTTCATAACACTTGCACACTTATAATAAAAATTTTGGTGTATAATGCATACATACATCCCTTTGAAAATCCATGCATAAATCATACCCTAAGCACATAATGACTTGTCAACACATGATTTCACATCTTAGTAGACCTTTTATCCAAGCAAAAGAAATAAAGCAAGATTCACCCAACTAGTCTCTACTCAGCCTCTTTGACTCCTTACATCAACACAACCAATACATATACATATATTAGTATCTAATATAACAAAATAATAACCAAAATTAATTAAAATCAACTTGGGAAAGAGGATTAGAAAAATAATTGGGAAAAGGAAGCTAGATAAGGCAATAACAAAGTAATGGAACATAACATAGAGTCATGAAACAAGGAGGAGAAGATCAATGTTGAAAGGTGTCGAGATAAGTGGGTGAGCAACAACACTTGTGGTCGTTGCTATAGGTAGTGTTCAGTAGAAATGGCAAAAGGCAAAGGAGAAGGTTTTAGTAATTTTGGGTGCAGCCACCGAAGGAGTTTCAGTATAAATGGCTTAAGAAAATAGAGGTGGATACCAGGGGTGTTGGGTGTTGCTGAAAGAGAAATCTTCGATGATTCTTGCAGCTAAGGAGGAGATGAAATAAGAAGGGGTGACAAGCATAGTTTTGCACAAGAAGGAGACCAAAGGCACGACCATGCATGCAACACATGCACATGTTAAAAGCAAGAAAATATCATGATCGAGGTGTGTACAACTATGCGCGGAGCACATACTGAAGGAAAAAGGGGTTACATAGTTGTTTTTGAGTCTGTACATTGGTCATGCGGGAGGGATTAGTTGAGGTGCGTGAAGGTGTAGGACCATATACCTCGATGAAAATCGAAATAGAGCATGATGGGGAGAGAAAGAATGAGCTACTTGGGGTGGTGATGGTTAGTGACATTGAGTGGCATTGATGGGGAAGGTAGTGCTCCTCATTTTTAGGGGGGAAATGGTGGTAATTGGGTGGTTGTTGGTGGCAAGATGCGACAACGTGGTTGGTGATGGTGGAGTGGTGTTAGTTCGCACAAAAATAGAGTAGGGAGAATGGAGAAGGAAGAAGAAGGAGGGAAATAAGGTAGTCAGTTTAGCTTAATCCAAAACACCAAAATAAGAGGAGAGGGGGACTTATATGGATAATGGTGTGTGTGAACAGAGTAAGGCAAGATGAGGAGAACACAACGTAGGGGATAGCATGAACAAGGGAAGTTGACGTAAAGGAGAAAATTGTGTTGGGGAAGGAGGGTATGGGGCATACTACAAAAAATAAGGTAGGGTGCTGTATGGAGAAAACTAATCCTAGAAAAATATCTCGTTAACATAATTAAAGGTTTTTGATAAAACGGATACAGGTCGGGGTCCCAACTACTCTTAAAATTAATAATCCAAATTTTAACCTAATTATATATATGTATAATATAGTATAATATGCCATAATAATGATATACATACCATTAATACATTTAATACAAAACATCATATAATAATTATTATAACTAATTGCACATATTTATCATTTCATAATTAAGGTTTCTAAAAATGGTTATTACACCATGTCCCTAAAAATAATTTCCAAGGTACTTGTCAATAATATTTGTCCTATATTAGAAATCTTATCTCTCCATTCTAATCTACCTTTTTTTTAAACCAAACTAGAGCTTTATTAACAACATCCTATTGATACAAAAGCTTGTGCATTCTTTAAAGAAGAAAATTGGGGAGGAGTTGATGGTGAAGATAAATTTATCTAAGAGTTATAATAGACTCAACTATTTCTTTACACAAGCTACCCTCTATTAGGTCCAATTTCCCTAGGTAATGGTGTCTTTGATTATGCATACCGTAATGTCAAATCATATGCGAGTTGCTTGGGATGATTATTATGCCATCCCAGGACATTTGTTAGGGTAACCCCTCCTACATCTTTATTTTACGCATGGAGTGTTTATCCTAA
Source organism: Tamarix chinensis (assembly GCA_030549775.1). Lineage (NCBI taxonomy): Eukaryota > Viridiplantae > Streptophyta > Magnoliopsida > Caryophyllales > Tamaricaceae > Tamarix > Tamarix chinensis. The sequence goes on from CM060178.1 coordinate 89,356,646, forward strand.
ATTATTTTTAAGTCAATGAATATAGGTGCTTGGAGGCCTATCTTAGCTTATTGAGATGGGCATAAGATATTTGCAAACGAACTTATGTTTTTTGCTAAGGATTCAAAAGAATAATTGATCATTGTTTGCTCAATTATGGATCAATTCGGCTAAAAGTCAAGCTAGGTTATAAATTGGGATAAATTGACCATGTATTTTTTTTCTTCTCAAAATACTAATGATGTAGTTATTTTTGTGTTACATGAGTGCATCGATATTCTTGTGATTTGGGAACTAGAAAGATATCCAAGATATAATATTGTTCACAATAAAATAAGGAAAATAAATTTCCAACATGTCTAGGATAACATTATATTGTGATTAGAGGGGTGGAAAGCAAAACATCTCTCTTTCATTGATAGAGTGACCTTGGTGAAATTAGTTATTATCGCGCTACCAACTTATATAGCTCAAGTTTACTACTTACCTTGTAGAGTATGTGATGAGATAGATAAAATGTGGAAAGGATGATGGAAAAGGATCTCATAGATGAACTAGACCCTTGATGAATTAGGCAACCTATAGTGCCTCTATATAATTTAGCTAACTCAAACCATAGCATCCTTAGCTCCTATAAACAAGCTTCAAGCTACATTCCTCCACAACATAAGACTCTTAGGTCTCAAGGTCACCTAGACCCACCTAACTATAATGACTTAGATGAGGAAATATTCAAGGATGAAATAGAACTACCTCATCATAGGAATCGTAGACAACTCAATCATCATGATATCTTATCTTAGATATAAGGACGATGTTTCTAGGAAGGTCAAAGTTGAGGTAAACTCTTATGATGGTACTCTTGACCCAAACCTTTTTGCTGGTTGGCTAGAAGAAACAAAAGATTGTTTTGATTTCTATAACATAAATGACATAAAGAGTGTAATACCCTTAATTTTATCTAACCTTAATATAGAGTAATTGATATCTTAACATAATTCTAATATCAAAAAATTAATATTTATACCTTTCCCTAATTCCTTAATCCTAAATCTTAACCTAATCATAATATTTATTCCAAATCATTAGTACTCTTAACCTAAACCTAAATGCAAATGGTTGATAATTTATTTGACACTAATTCCCTAATATAAATTATTTTAACCTAATTCTAATGATAACTCTAAATTTATTTTCTTTTTTTCTTTTTTCTTTTTTCTTCTTCTCCTTCTCCTTTTATTTTTCTTCTTTCATGGGCTTCCTTCTTCTTCTTTCCCCTTATCTGTGTGTGAATCCCTCTCTTTCTGACCAAATCCCTTATGCCATGCTTACCCACTAAACCTACCTACCCTACATTCAACATCACCATCATCAACTTTGACATATCAAGGGATCTTCCTATTGAAATTTTTATCCAAACCCTTCCCCCAATCATGTTGCACCATGACACCCCTCCCTTTTTTCTCCATAATTCCTCACTATGCATGCAAACGTGTGTGTGTGTGTGTACCCGTCTCAAGTTCTACCTCATTTAATGTCCAACTAACTCCCTCCATTTTTCATTAGCATCCTAGCGACAACCACATTCTCTTCTCCTATTCCTTTTCTTGATCTATCCACCATCAACACCGATTTCCACCATCAACCACCAAACACCATTGTTTTCATAGAAAACCAACCACTGCTACCGCCCCATCATCCCACTCATCATGGCCTAGCCATAGCCACCCTATTCCATTTCTTTTTCCCTCCCCCATCGTAATATGTTTTGTTTTCACTGAGGCACACAACTATGCACCCTTGCATGCCTCAATAATGCCCCGCTCGCATGAACCATGCATGGTTTTGCACACAACACATGTATGTGCCACACTCTCGAATCATGCATGTGTTGCATGCTACACCCTTTACCCTTCAATTTCCCCTTGGCACAATCATGATTCCCTCCTAACACACCCTATTATATAGTCTAGCACCACCTGAGCACCACCATACAATCCACTATACTCCCACGTAACCCAAGCTTCTCCACTTATTTTAGTTATTTCCATATTTACCCTTATTTATCTTAGCTTTTTTCTCAATCATATTCTTAATTTCTAATTATGTTTTGTTCTTATTTTTGTATGTAGTTTTTCGATGATCTTTGACGAGACTGGTTAGGCTTACGTGATTAGAGACTGATGTCCTTTTTGGGCATATTGTAGTTAGGGCTTGTATGTTCAACATGCATTTTCATGTAATACCCTATTTGGAAATGTTATATGGATAATTTTGATTATAAAAATGCTTTTATATGACATCTTGTAAGTGGAAAAAAAATGTGAAAGTATGTATTTGTGTGTAGTGTCATTTGGCATGAATCTAAATACATGGCATTTATATATAATCGAGGATACATATTTCATAGAAATATTGGAGGTTAAGCTTCATTAATTTTAGGATTCGTAAGGTCATTGAGAAAATATGAGCATTTTAGCTTATAGGGCATTATGGTCATTAATTATAATATGGGATATAATCATGGCATGATAAGTTTTGAAGGTGTTTCCAATTACTTCATAATAATTATGATTATATGATGATTGAGAAAGACACATGTTACCTAATATAAGATTCTAAGGTTTTTTATAAGAGAAGGACACTTGATCAATAAGAGTAAAAATAGAATTCCGGTGATTTAAAAAGAGAAATAGATTTTAAATAAACTAAGTATGATACTCAAAATATTCAGGATAATGATGAGTAGCATAAGTACAATATAAATGAGAAGTTATACTCACCTTATGAAATTAGGATTTTTAGGGGAATTATAAACTTTTTCCTTAGGGAATACCCTCATAACTATGTGGTTGTGCTTTACGTGTTTTCCATTATTTTTTGTGCATATCCACATGAGTCCAACATGATGATCTTGATAAAAATAATTCTAAATAATATACTATTAGTTTAAAGTAAAAGATCATGTAAGTTAGGCTAAGGTATATGTTGGGATTGTTCCGCCGAACGATAATAGTGGCTCGAGAGCTTTATGCCCTAAGAGGTGTATCAATCTATTTTTCCTATTTTAACAATAGTGGGGATTTACAATGAATGTAAATGAGAATATTATTCTAAGATAAGTACTAATGGATAGGAAATTAATCACTTAAAGTAAAAGATTACGTGATTCAAAACTGAGGTATTGTGTGTATTTTATTGAATGATAATAGTGGCCCGGGCGTGTTTTACCCTAAGAGATGCCTCAGATGATTTTATTAGTTTAAGAATAGTGATCAAAAGCGTATTTCCCTGGAATATGTTGATTCCATTTCATCGGATGATAATAGTAGCTCGGGGGTGTTTTACTTTGAGAGGTCCTTAAACTCAACATAAATAAAAGGTATGGATCTTTTTTACATCTAATAATGAGTTATAGAACAAATTTTTATCTTGAATCCCTTTATTATTAAATTATATGTATGTTTTTTTTCTTTTGTACCCTTGCTTTGACTCTATGGCTATCTTACTCGATACGTAGCGTACCAATCATCTTTTTTAGGGGAATTCTCATTCCCACAAGCAAATGATCCAAATATTTTTGTGTAGGTTGATGATGAACCTTTGAATGATTTTATTGCATATGATGCCTTATGTGTGGAGGATTGATTTTTATTTATCAGGTTTGGGTGTAGAGTTATATTATGACGTGATTAGCTTTTACTTGGATATCTTGTTGGACTCTTGGTTCCTTGGGATCCCTTTTATTGTATTTCTATATTGTACTCAGAGTTAATCTCCAAAATTTATGTATATTTACGAAATTTCTCTTATTCTATGTTTATCATGTTTTAAGCCTTAACTATTTTGTTTTGTATTTGATGTAATATAGTATAGTAAGTCAGAGCTATGTTGAGTACGATAGTAACACCCAAGTAATTTGATATTATGCTTTCGCTAAAAATTAATTTTTTTAGTAGTAAATTTTGAGGTGTTATAGAGAGAGTTTGTTTTACTAAGATGAAGCTCTTTAAAGATGGTAAATAGTACTAAAAAATGGTCCGAACCAAAATGGATCATTTAGGAGAGTCACTTATCTACCAATAGGCCATCATGAAAGAATAATATATCCCTACCTTTCATAGAAATAAACTCCTAAAGTAAATGTATAACCTTACACAATATTCCTCAAGTGTCTTTGAGTATAACTAAAATTTGAGGATTATTTTGTAGGGTGTGACAACCTTGAACCCACCAACACTACCCTATTTGAGTGCATCGATGGCATTAAGGAGTTTATTAGGGAATATGTTAAGATTTATGTCCCTATTTGTGTAAAAGAATCTTTGAAGCTAGCTCTTAAATTTGAGAAGCATCTCAAACATTCCCCTACTAGAAGTAGAGAACAAATAAAAGTGTTTAAGAAAGAATTAATCTTGGAGAATGTGTGTGGATAGTAAATTCATTAACAAAATCATAATTAAGTATAGGTTCCCTATCCCTAGGCTAGATGATGTGTTAGACACTCTAGTTGGATCTAGTTATTACTCTAAGAGTATTTTACATAACAGGTACCACCAAATTCATATTAGATCAATATGTGAGTGAAAAAAACTTAGAAGGTACAAGGTGGACTATTTGAGTGGTTAGTAATACCACTTGGGTTGTAACATGCCCTTAGCATATTCATGAGCTTTATGACATATAATGACCCTAGTGTGAGTAGAATATTATAAGAATTGATATGGTTACTTATATCAACATAGTATGCCATTATTTTGATACTCCTGTCCTAAAAATTCCATAGTTAAGAATGTTTGTCATAGAGTAATTTTTAGGATGGGTGGCCCTCCTAGGAAGTTTAATTTTTTTTAGAAAGTATGTCAGTGAGGATAAAGTATTCTAAAAGGACTCATGTTCATTTGTGAGGACAATTGATCAATCCAAAAGCACACTAGGATAGCCCCTATAACCTTTGTGGGCCTAAGGTGCTTTTAGATGGCTATCCAGTAACCCATAAATAATTGTACAGACTTAGGGTGTTATAAATGGTACCAGAGCAAATTGAGACCATAAGCTAAACTTAGATGAAGTAGTCAGTCACCTAATAAGATGAAACTTGGGATAAACTGCAATGAGACAATCATTAGTTGAGGCGCAACGAGGACATTACGTTCTTAAGTAGGGTGAATGTAATATCCCCAAATTGAGTTGATTGTTATAATGATTGATATGGATACTTATATCAACATGGTATATCATTGTTTTGGTGATTCCATCCTAATAACTCCATAATTAAGAGTGCTTCCCATTGAGCAATTTTTAGGATAGGTAACCTTCTTGAGAAGTTTTAAAAAAAAATTCTAGGAAGCACAAGAGTGAGGACAAATCATGCTAAAAGAACTCATATTGATTTGTGGGATCAACTAATCAATCCAAAAGTGCTCTACAGTAGCCCTCGCAACCCTTATGAGCCTAAAATACTATCAGGTGGCTAGCAAGTGGCCCATGCATGGTCTTATTAACTCATAGTGTTACATGACCCATATCTTACAACCATGAGAAATTTGGAGTCATTAACGAGTGGCCCGAACCAAAATATGCTTCAAAAGTGTGTAGCTTCCATGGTCTAGTACATTTCTATCATTGGTTTGTCTATACTTTTATCTCTATTATAATTCCCATCATCGATTGTTTAAAGAATGGATCATTTTAATAGACCTTTAAATCCTCTAGAGCCTTTCAAGAAATTAAGGAATGTATAACTAAGGCTCTTGTTCTTAGGCATCCCAACTTTAGTAAAATATTTAAGGTTTATTGTGACGCTTATGAGAAATGTATAAGGGAAATTTTAGGTCAAGAGGGTTACCCCATAACATTCTTTAGTAAGAATCTTAATTCATCTAAACAGAAGTACACCATCCATCTTAAGGAGTTCTATGTTATGGCTAGGTCCCTCCATCATTGATGGTATTACCATTTACTCCAAAACTCTGTAGTCTACGGGGATCATATAGTGTTAGAATATTTAAAATCAAATAAATAACTTTCCAAGAACTATGCTTAATGTCTTACATTCTTATGAGAGTATATTTTTGTTCTAAAACATCGTTAAGGTGCAGATAATAGGGTAGTTGATGCTCTTAGTAGGATATATACTATCCTTTAGCAATAGAGTACTAAGGCGACTAACTTTGATAAGATGAAGGACGATTAAACTTCTTTCCTTGATTCTGTTCATATCTACCAAGAAGCCTCTAATGGTAAATTTGAGGATTTTGTGGACTTATAGGTTCATGATGGATATCCTTTTAGAGCTTCTTGGTTGTGTATTCCACAATCTTCCTATTTAGACTTTCTCATTTGGGAGTTGCATACTAGTGGACTTGTTGAGCAATTTGGTATGGATTATACTATTACCTTGGTTTGTAAACAATTCTACTAACATTATTGGAAACCTTATTTTAAATGAATCTTACCCTTGTGTCATACCTGTTAATTATCTAAAAGTAGAAAATTAAACACGGATTTATATACTCATTTACCTATCCCCCATGAGCCAAGAAAATATCTTAGCTTTGACTTTATCAAAAGTATCATTGAGACATCTAGAGGTTATGATTCAATTATTGTTGTGGTTGATTGGTTCTCCAAGATAACCCATTTCATATCATGCAGTAAGACTTTTGATGCTACTCATGTTGCTAGATTTATTTTTCATTTAGTTGCCAAATTACATGGCTTAAATTATTCCATAGTGCCCGGTATTGATTCTAGATTTGTTTTCTAGTTTTAGATGACACTTTGGAACCTCAGTAAGACCTAAATGAAGTTTTCTAATGTCCATCATCTATATAATAATGACCAAAATGAGGTAATAAGTTGAGGTTTAAGTGACATTTTTCATTCTCTTATAAGAAATTGACCTTGTACTTGGTATTTAATGTTACCCACAGATGAGTTTTCTTATAACCATATGTCTAACACGTCCGTAGGAAAGAGTCCTTTTTTAAGTTGTTTATGGATATACCCCTTGAGATCCTATTGATTTAGGTCCCCTATCCCACATGATCATGTGTCTGTGTCTACTAAGTCTTTTGCCTATCATATTTATTCATCACATGATGAGATTATGATGTGGAAGATCATAGATTAATAATGTTCCACAATGCATGACCTTTATTTAGGGATCATAAGTTGCAAAATTCTTCCCAAAACAATTGTATGTTTAACTTTTTTATGTTGATCTTGGTAGATTTGATAGTGTGGTATTGATCTAATCAAAGATCAAGTCCCTTCAATAGAGAAATCTCTTATTTCTCTCAAGAATAATCTGCAACTCCTAAAAAAACTCACACTTGAAGAAGAAGAGGAGGCTCAGCTTGGCACTCTAATTGTCAATTTTAATCTTTCATTCATTCATTCATTATTTTTCTCTCAATGTACAATACCCTACACACGCACACACACACAGATGCATGCCTTAGTTTACCTTTCATTAATTAAGCCCATAGAACCAACCTAATTAACAAAGGATAACAACATGCACATTTATATTATATTATATTATATTATGTTATATTATATTATATATATATATATATATATATAGTAATTACAATAACAAATTATAAACATTACAAAGTATACAATAATATAACAAAGCTATACAAAATTCTAAGTATGTAATATATTGAATAATCACATGTGATCAAGCTTTATATCTTGTAGTCGTGTCTTCTATACAACTTTGTAATCCTTGTAATGCCATTGTATTGTATATCAAATACCTTTAATGGATTGATCTTCTTGAAAACATATATAATACCTACAAGAGTTACTTGATAAAGCATTAGAAATATTAGGATCTTGAAGAACATTGGTACCATCTCTAAGTATGCTAATTCTTGTTCTTCATCATTATAAGAGTAAGATTGAGATGCTCCTACATCATATTAGACAAAAGATTATGTGTGAGTAATATGAATTATAAACTGGTTGTTGTTGTGCATCACAGAGATAACAGTTTTAGTGAAGATGGCTTGTCATGGTATGTATGTGTCCTGAATATTTTCTAAAAGGATATTTTAAAAAGTTACATGCACGTGCCACGACCTAAATGAGATTTTGAAAAAATTAGGATTAAATGTTTATATGCTTAATTTACCAAATTTTTGGATATTAGCCTTGATTTCAACATGAGTGATTTGTCACCTCATAGAGGCAAATTGGAGCATCTTGCTTTGGTATATAATGTGTGTGCAAGTCTAAAGGAGTTAATGCTACCATCTGTTCACTTGCCTAAGGAAGAAGTTGCTTCCATTGCCAATATTGAGTATGTTATTTCTTCCCGATGAGGTATTCATCATTTTTGGGTCACCTAAGAGAATCATCATAGTTTTATTGCTACTTGGGTTCATGAAGACTATCTTCACGGCATGGATCCAACATTGGTTCAGGATTTTTTTTTATCTCACTTGTTGGAGTTGAACTCTTTTCTACTGGAAAAGAATGATATAAATAGAAAAGATTTGTATAGAAAGAAATATTTTTGTTGAAATGAAGAATAAATTCTTCCTCTCATTTTTTTTGCCTTTACTTATCTTATTAACTAGATACATTTTTTTCTTATTAGCTATATACGTTATCTTATTTAGCTAGATATGATATGTTTCATCTTATGTAGTTATTTATCTTTCTAGAATATCTTTGGACCCTTATGTTATATAAAGGTTCATAGACTTATCATTATTTTCATTATCGTTGCGTGAATATATTAGCGGGGTTATTTTTCTCCTTGTTTCTCCAATTTTCTTCCCAATCTCCTTTTGTAAATCCTCAGTCTCCTTCTCAATTTTTTTAGTCTTAGATCAACAGAAGGAGGCAAATGCCTTAGCAACTCATATAATAATTGATAAATTTTTAGTATCCAACATAACTTTACAATAATTAAATCTAATTCTTATTAGGCCATGCTCGTAGCATTGTGAAGTTCTTGTCACTTATAAATATGCTCAGTCCCAAAATTACACTAGGATCCCAAGAAAACTCATACCAGTAAGATATTTCCAACCCTGGCCAAGAACCCATCAAACATTAAACAAGTCCTAAACAACATAGAAAAGTTCAATTATAGCAACAAAACAAGAAAATTTTATAAATCAAATCACTATGCTATAAAGACTAAATGAGCTAAGTAAAAGGTTCTCCATATAAGCCACAAAAATCACAAGAGTTATGATACTCAAATCGTTCTATATATAATTAAAAAGGCATATATGTTTACTACAATGAACAAATACACACACACACACACACACACGAGAATAAGAACAAAATCATCAATCGCCAAATTATGCTTGCAATAACATTTTCTAAAACCATATAGCATGTAACAAGAACTTTATTAGCCATGTAAATTCTTTTTCGTAAGGAAAAAATTGCTTTCAAATTGTTGAAAGATTAATTGATACAGTAGAGAATTGAATAAATTGACTTTATCTGAAAGTTATGCCATGGAAGAACCATTATCTTGAAAGTGATTTCAACACCACCTTGGTACAATAATAAACATCATTTGCCCCAAGATTAATACAATTATATCCCAAAGACGAGCACTCATAGTTGAAGGCTTAATGTTTATATAATACAATTGCTTAGGATTAGAAGAAATAGAATGATGAGAGGATGTTATGTGAGAATATATCTCGGTGTTTTGGTTGTGGGTCAATACCAAGTACTCTCTCTATATATATTTATAGAAATTTTGAAACCATAAATTCATTAGTCTATGAACGCTCAATTTGGGAAGCTTAAGTGTACTTGGAATTGGGAACAAAGGTGTACACCAAATAGATTAAATTTAGTGCATGCAACGTTATCGAGTACACTGAACAAGAAAGTGCATGTACCCTAATTAAATACGCTGAACAAGACAGTGAATGTATCTAGGTTTCAGAAGAATGTAGCATAATGAAATCACCTTTTTTTTGATAATTTCATAACGAGGTTCCAAGTATTACAGAACAAACACCAATGAAAGACACACTCCAGCTATAAAAGAGCTTGCACATTATGCACTAACTCCTCAATTCTGTATGGAAACTCCTTACTACTAAATTTTATCCAAAAGCCAACTCTCATCTTGATAGTCATTAGCATCCACTTGGTGCAAAAATTTTGATTATCAAAAGCCACCTTATTCCTGGACTCCCAAATAGAACCTATGATTGCGAAAAGGCAGCCTGCCAAATATCTTTTCCCCATCCTCTACTACGGGTGCCTAACTAGGCCAAAGAATTATTATCCATTGTTTCTGGCATCACCCATTTGCACCCGATCCATTCACAGAGGTCATACCATAGTCTCCTAGTCACTTTATAGTGCAGAAAAATATGGTCACTCGACTCCTTCTCTACCAGACAAAACGGACAACTTGCCTCTGTTTCTTCAATAATTCGCATCCTAACCAATCTGTCTCTGGTATTGAGTCTGTGTTGAACCGCGAACCAAGACAAAAGCACCATCCTTGGAAGAGCTGCACTGCACCACATCAAATTTGAGCTCCTTGAATTTTGGCCCACCTCAGCTATCTTCTGGTACTCAGCCTGACAGAACGATCTCACATAGAAGATACTGGTATTGTTGCCTCCCCACCTGATCGTATCCTGCCTACTATCGCTCAGATGGACCCGCTGAATGGTTGTTCTCAGATTCTCTGTTTGATCCTCTTCCCATACGAAAAGGGCTCTTCTCCACCTAAGATTCCAATTCCATCTTCCACCTTCCCATTCGCCCATGTCTGCCACTTTATCTTCTTTCTAAGTAGATACCGAGAAGAGTCTAGGGAACCGGTCTCTCAATACTCCCTGCCCTGTCCAGTCGTTGCTCCAGAATCTGACCCTCTTCCCATCTCGAATCTCAACCTTTAGCCCTAAAGTTGTATTTTGAATCAAGCAGCCTATCTGAGCAATGTCCCTTCAAGGTGTCCACCCTTTGTGATCCTGTGAAATATCTAAACAACCAAAGTGATCGCTCAAGTAGATCGATGCTATAATACGCTTCCATGACACTCCCTTTACTGTGTAATACCTCCACCACCATTTCAAAAGTAAAGCGCTGTTTCTCATCACCAAATTCCCTACACCCAACCCCCCTAAAGTTTTGGGTCTCTGAATCACATCCCATTTGACCAGCGGCAAGCTTTTCCTTTCTCCACTACTACTCCAGAAGAAGTTTCTCTGGATATTGATGATCTCCTTCACCACACCCTTAAGGATTCTAAACAAACTCATAAACTACAGCGGTAAACAATTTAGCACACTTTTAATCAAAACCAGTCTCCCTACTTTTGAGAGAACTTTCGACTTCCATCTAGCTAGCCTCTTCTTTATCTTGTCCACTACCGGCTTCCACACTTCCTTTTTGCTTTTATTTTCTCCCAACGGAATGCCAAGATATCTCATAGGTAATGTTCTAACCTTACAACACATAATACCTGCCGCCTCCAATTGGAAACTTGCATCCACGCCTAGACCAATAAGCTTCGATTTCTCAAAGTTAACCTGAATGACTGATAATAAAAAGAAGTAGTCCATAAGTCTTCACTAGTTTCTGATATTTTCTAGTGACTCCCCACAAAAGACCATTGTGTCATCCGCAAACTGTAAATGGGTGACCATACATTCATCCCTTCCCATAGTAAGACCCTGAAGTAGGCCTTTCTCCATACCTCTTCTTATGAGTTGGGTAAGCACCTCCACAGCCAAAACAAACAGGAAAGGAGATATAGGATCCCCCTATCTTAGCCCCTTACCCATCTCGAAAGGTTCAGAGGGTACTCCATTAATGAGGATCGATATCTTTGCTGTCGTGATGCTCTCCTGAATCCATCCTCTAAAGACCTTCCCAAAACCCATAATGCTAAGGATGCTATCCACAAAATCCCATCTGATGTTGTCGTATGCCTTTTGAAAATCCAACTTAATCATTACACCTCTCGCTCCTCTTCTCTTCTTTGTCCATTGTACTATCTTTTTGGCTATCAAGGCCCCATCCAGAATGCTCCTTCCTTCGATAAAGGCCGCTTGAGGATCACTGACCAAATCATTGACCACCTGCTTCAATTTTTAAGCCATAAGTTTTGAAATCACCTTGTAAATGCACCCCACTAAGCTGATGGGTCTGAATTGGTGAACCTCTTCCACTTCCTCTACCTTGGAGATCAACATAATCAAAATAGTGTTGAGAGCCCGGGGTAGCCTACTTGTCCTGAAGAACTCCAGCACCGAATCGGTGAAATCTCCCCCAACAACATCCCACATTTTTCTGATAAAACCCATATGATAACCATTGTACCCAGGTGCTTTGTCTGGGTCGCACGACCAGACCGCCTTCTGAACATCTTCCTTACTAGGTATACTATCCATCCTTCGACTCTGCTCACTTGATAACCTTTGGAAACCGTTGACTGAAATACTCACCTATGGAAGGTTTGGTTTCTCATAAAGCTTTTTGAAGAAAGATAAGATTTCTTCTTTTATTCCTTCTAGCTCCAAAACCTCATGGACTTCTACTACCAATCTGCTGATGGTGGCTCTCTTCTTTCTGACAGCAGCTATTGTGTGAAAAAATATCGTGTTTTTGTCTCTATCTTGAAAGCCTCTTATCCTGGATACCTACCGCCAATACTCTTCTTTCCTCCTATGCCATTTCCATAGTTGCATCTACAGGGCGACTCTTCTAGCAAGATCGACATCAAGTGGTGCGTAGGGATGGCAATTTTCCCCGCGGGTTCGGGGCCCCGTCGGGAATTCCCCGTTCGGGTTCAGGTTCGGGGAGAGAATTCGGGGATCGGGTTCGGGTTCGGGGATTCTTAACGGGGATTTTTTCGGGGACGGGGCGGGGACGGGTTTGGGGTCCCCATCCCCGAACCCACCTCGAAATTATATATATATATATATACACATAATATATATATATAATTTTTTAATAGAATATAAATTAAAAATATAATATAAAAAAATAGTTTGAGGATCGGGGATGAGATCGGGGATCGGGTATAAAGTCGGGTTTCGGGGATCGGGTCGGGTTCGGGGATAATTTTCCTTATCGGGTTCGGGGATGGGGATGGGGTCCTCGTCCCCGACCCGCCCCGTTGCCATCCCTAGTGGTGCGCCGCCATTCACAATCTTGTCCACCCTCGCCAATTCCTCTTCTAAAGAGCTAATCCTTGACTCGATGTCCCCAAACACCTCTTTATTCCACTTCCTTAGCAACCCCTTCATATCCTTTAGCTTGCTTTGACAAGAAGTCCCTTCTAGATTATTCCAACACTCTATAACAAAACCTCGAAACTTAGGATGAGAGAACCACATATCCCATGCACAAAATAGCTTCTTCCCCCCTCCTCTAGACGCTTCTCTGAGACAAATTGGATTATGATCCAAGAGAGATCTGCCTAACCCTTTTACATGAGAGCCTAGGAAATTCAGATAACCAGGCTGGACTAACAAGAAATCTATCTAGTAAACTAGTTGAGTCTGCCTTCTGCCACGAAACCTTCAAGTTTGCAGGCTTAAAATCAATGAGACCCTTATTATCTATCCACTCATTAAACGCCTTAATGCTTCTTTTATCTATCCATCCCCCTTTTCTCTTATTTGGGCCTGTGACCTTATTAAAGTCCCCCATGACTAATAATGGTCTATCGGAAAGTTGACCGATATCCCACAGTTCCTCCCATAAGGCCTTTCTTTCACTTGTATCCGAGAACCCCTAGACAAGCAGCACCCCACACTCAAAAGCCTTTGGCCCCAGGTGAACTTCAATCAGGATCCATCTACTACCGCTCCTAAAGTTAATCAAAGAGAAGTGATGCGTATCCCACCCAATAATCAAACCTCCACTCCTACCTCGAGCAGCCGAGTCTCTCCATTTGATCGAGGGACTTCTCCACACCTTATTTTTCCAAGAATCCCGCAACGACTAGTGTTTTGTTTCAACCAAATCACAAACCCACGGTATTTCCTTCTCTAACACCCCATTAATACTAGATATTTTTTCAAAAGCTCCAATCCCCCTAACATTCCAACTAACTATTATCATAAAAATACTATCCACACCTTTTTTCTCCATACATCCCTCCTCAAAGCTTCTTTCTCCTGATCTTCCTCCGACTTCTTTTAAAATGAACAATCTCTACTTGCAAATGTTCTCCTCCTTGGACCCTAGCCCAATTTCCTTACCGAACTTCAAGGTTTCTTCTACCTCCGCCTAATCATTTCCTTCCACTGATACCTTCTCCTTCCCTATTTGCTCCTTCTCCACCCCTTCCGACTTCTCCTCTATCCTAGGGGTCGCACTTCCAAAACCCAGTGGCAGCTCTTTTAAAGAATCCCGGAAGCCTCCACATCCTCCTCCTCTTCATTTTGTTGTCCCCAACCAGACTCTCCCACTAAACGGTCAAAATGTTTTCCTCCCTCAACATGCCTCCTTTAACTATTAATCAATCTTAATTCTTCTTCAAAATCATGGTCCACACCCGCAAGTTTCGTATTTTTGGAGTCCGACTCCCCTTCCTTTTCAAACCCTGCACATCCTCCTCTATTCTCCTCCAGCTCCTCCCTCCTCCAAATACCATTTTCTTCTTCGACACTTCTGTCCCCTTGCGATCGAACCACTCGAGCCCCAACTCCCTCCCTTTCCCGTGAGACAAAAACATCACCAACCACTCCCTCCTTTCCACTAGTCAACCGACACTCGTCCTCTTCTTTATCCAACCGGCGTACATCCATAGGCTGGTCTACTGCCAACTCATGCACGTCACCCTCACCCTCCGCTTCCAATACAATAGCTGGCCTTTTATTAATAATATCCAGCGTAAGGTTTTTTCCCCCAATCTTCTATGTATTCTCCCCACCTATCCGCCGCCTCTTGTATAGCACCTACCATTGGAGCCTTCCCAACCCTTGTCACTCCCTCCATTCCCCTATTACTTTCAACCTTTTGAGGGTTCTTACAGCCATCATCCCCTACTGGCCCAACAACCTGTAGCCTCTCCGTGAACCCGCGTGTGTTCCCTATGCTCCCAATGAACTCGTCTATCCCTCTTTCTTGACCGCTTGCCCTTCCACTTCCCTCTTTACTTCCACCAACAGCCTTTGATACCCATCCCTAACCTCGATCCTCCCCCTTCGAAACTTCTTCTCCCCTCCCTATACTACTACACGTCCCCCCACAAGTCAGTTCTGTATTTCGAACAATCTTCCTCCTCCTGACTGACTCTTCCACCTCTCTACAACCTAGCTTCGTGATCCCCTCGACCTGCTCTCCCATGCAGTGCCAATTCGGAATGCTTGCACTGCTCGAGGAGCTTGAACTCTTCGCATCCATGTTGCCCTGAGAACAACACCGATCACCAACTTCCTTGCCATTCCTCCATCCGCGGGGCACAGCCAGCTTTGAATGCTACCATGGTATGTATCTCTCCCCCACTTCCTTAATTATCACCTCTACCACTAACTCCCGAACCCTTACTTCGACAGATTCCTTGATGTCGTCCATGAAGGGGGCGTCAATCAACACCCGAGATGCCACCAAACTTGCGTCGTAGTCCCCCTCCTCCTCCCAACATACCCACGAGCCCCACGGAGCCATCAATGATCGTACTGTATCCTCCCTCTACACCATCACAGGCAAGCCCCTTACCTCCACCCACTTTCTTCATAACCTACATGCATCCTCCCTCTTCCGTTTCCTAACCACCTGGAAATGATCCCTTAACATGCTTTCCTCCTCCATGGCCTTACAGCACTCATCCTTTGATTCAAAGGTAATTAGGAATTTAAAGCGGCCAAGATCTCTTACCTTTGTTGCTGTGCTCCAATCACGTTGCAGCTGACGGACAACAATCTCAGGATTTAGGGCCTGAAAGGATTCAACCACTACACTCCGCTCCAGCCATTCTACCCCCTCCTTGTCTTCCTGCAGCTCTAGTGAGCGTTTTTGCGGCTGAAAATGCTGGTAGTTTGGACCCCTTGTCACCATAGCAAAAGTCCTGGAATCCCTCATAGCCAACTTCCCCCTTCCCTGCACTTGGACATCCCAAGCTTTCCTAGCCGGTCCATTCTGCGAATCATCCTTCCTATTCTCCCTATCAAACAGGGCCATACGAATGAACATACGTAACCCATGCAGCAGCATATTATTAATTCTCCTTACCGCTTCTCTTGCCTCTCTTTCACCGGCAAACCTTACGAACCCAAAGTGTAAATTTGAGTTCTTCCTCTCCCTTCTGTTGATAAAGACATCCACCACTTTTCCAGCCTCCCCAAAAACTTCCTGCACTTCCTCGACCGATACGTGCTTCGCCAAGTTATCCACGAAAAATGTGAATGACTATCCCACTCCCTTCTTATGATGAGCTGCATGGGCCTTGGGTTTGTAGCTAACGAGATTAGGAGGGGACCTGTTAAAATTTTGGTTGAAAGTGGCTTGAAATCTAGGTCGCT
Organism: Tamarix chinensis; assembly: GCA_030549775.1. Classification (NCBI taxonomy): domain Eukaryota; kingdom Viridiplantae; phylum Streptophyta; class Magnoliopsida; order Caryophyllales; family Tamaricaceae; genus Tamarix; species Tamarix chinensis. The sequence continues at coordinate 89,373,115 of CM060178.1, forward strand.
GAATCGGATGATGCATGGGTTGATGCATGGGTCACTGGGTGGGACGATGCATGGCTTTTGTGGATTATTGTATTCAGTATTGACTAGTTCCTGTTAGTAGAAAGGTTTTCCACTCATGCATATCTTAAGCTACCAATACAAGAAGCGGTCAATAACATCAACCAATACTTTTACCTTTGCTAATTGAAGGGATCAGATAAAGGGAAGGGGAAAAAAACCATAAACGATAGGTTCTTCATCGGAGAATATATAATTATTTAGATTTTACATAATCTTAGATGTATATAATTATTGATTTAGTTGAATAGCACCTAACGAGAATATAAATACACGGAATATGGGGAAATGGATTTTTCGTGATCGAACATATAGAATAGTACATCAAGTGAAGAGAGTTTTATTGCAGCTACACCTGCATATATACACATACGAGCTCTAGTCAATAACAACTCCATAATAAAGAACTCCAATAAAGTTATGATTGCCAGTGGGTTAACTTGCTAGCTCGTAGAGCTCATCTATCGAGAAAAGATTATACTCTGGATGAATCAAATTTGCCTAAAGGGGTCTCGTACCCTATCCTCTGTGTTAGCTTAGCTTCCTTTAGATCAATTCACCGACTCAGTTGATGCCCGAAAAAATTTAGCTAAAATAATACCATTAGGGAAAAACAAGTTGGAATCATTCATACCCTGCCCACTTGAATGTCAATAAGAACCGGCCGTGAGAATATGAAGATTTGAGGAACAAGATTTGGGTGAATAAGTAAAGAAGACAGCCATAGTTTCGATGAAACTGAATATAGGGAGCCAAGCCAACCATTAAACCCTATGATTCTAGAAGAAGGTGTGATCAATACTTGTTTTAGTATGCCACGACCATATATTCTGAAGGAAACAAGTCCATCCTAAATATTCAAGCTTATCGAAAATCTATCCTTTGAGAAATATCCCAAGTCGACGAATAGCAATTTGAACCCTTGCCAAATGGAACAATGTAATTTCAAATTCTTTAACACATACATATATTCTCCTAAACATCTTTGCTATTTAACTAGACCTTAGAGTTCTCTTTTATGCTCTTAAAAGAGCTCTTATTTGAAAGGGCCCAAGTAGTATATGACAATATCCACAAGGATCAACACCAAGACAATCAATCAAATAATAGAACCCAAATCTACCACAAACAATTCACCAAAGTAATCCACCAATTATGGGCAGCAAGAATAAGTGAATAGATCAGAAAAATAAACTAATCGACACACATGATTTATACGTGGAAAACCCATTCGATGTGAAGAGTAAAAACCACGGGACATTTGAGGAGTCCACCCTATTTCCTTCTCTTATTATGATAGATTGAGGGCAAAATGAACCACCCAAATTAGGTTCACAACAATTCACAACCTACCAACAAGAACATACATAAGAGATTAAGCAAGAAGAGATCAAAGGTGAAGAATATCACCACAAATCAGAGGTTCAGTCCTGCTGCAATAACAGACAAACCAGATCTCAAAACGATGATCCAACCGTTCAAAATGAGCCCTATTTGTCCGCAACAAGCTGACTAAATTTTAGCAAAATCCAACGGTGGAAACTCTGGAAATAGATAACTTTCTGAACGTTGTCCTTGAAAAATCGCAAATAACTCTTCTCCCAAACCCTTTGTCTTCCTCTCTTCTTTTGTTTCTAATTGTGTGTGTTATTTTTTGAATTCACACCTTCAAATTGCTGCCCTAATTTGTACAACAAGTATTTATACCAAAGGCTTAATTAAAAAATCCCAAATAATAAGCCCAAGTTGGACTTAATCCAGGATTAGTAAAATGCTATCAAATGCCCATTCATTAGGACAAAACAAAATACATATTTTACTAACACATAGGGGCTGGACCCACAACATTATTCACTTTGAACAAGTTAGAACTTCATTTGGAGAGTCGTTTATGGTTCAAGACATATCTAAATGGAGCTACCTATCGGCCTATCGTATACATGTACCTATATAATAATTTTTGCTAAACAAAAATCTGCAATATTATTTGTCAAACATTGACATGGAAGAGTACTCTCTTCGTTTGATACTATATGCTCAAACGAATTATGGGAATAAATTTTGGTTATTAATTTATTCTGAAGCATAATATATTATGATATAAAAAATATAATTGCTATATTTGTATTAAAAAAATTACTTATATAAAATTATATTTTTATAATATTTATCGGTAAGTATTAAAATATCTATCCGTCTATTAATATTAAATTAAGATAAAGCATCGAGTATATCTATTATGGCCAACATTTTCAAAGGCTTGCCGTTAATGTATAATTGAAAACAAATCAAAGGAGAAGGAGCCAAATAAAGAAACTAGAACTAGCAAGACATGAAGACCCTTCACGCTCTTTATCATATCAAACGAATCAACTTCCATTATAATGCAACTATGCAAGGTTAATTGTTAATGAAGCATAAAAAGTCTTTTGGACGAATAGATGTGCCGGATACTTGATCGTGATGAGTATTAATGTATTATGGCGACACTCAAGCTTGCAAGCATGTCCAATGAAAAACGACCCTATTACCCTACTCCATTGTATGCGAGGAAATTCAGACAAGCGTTGTTTGATAAGTGTACGATAAAATGTAGTTTTCAACGGAGCCGTTTAAGGCCGTTGCTTTTGACTCGTTCAACTGAAATGAAGAACTTAAATAGGAAGAAATTGGCTGAGATTCAATGTATATCCTTTAATATTATGTATATCCAATAGAAATTGTGCAATTCCAAATCAACTTAAAAATGAGATTTGAATGGGCGAATTTATAGTTTACGGGTCAAGTTTATTTATTTATTTATTATTAAATATTATATATTCAAATTTCATCTCTCTCTATAAAGATAAATTAATTTCTGGTTTTACAAGCTTCCTACAAATAAATAAATAAATGAATTTTGAGATGGCTAAATTCGGAGAAATTTGCATGTTCTGTGGAACCAAGTTGCACTTAAACTATTTTATTTAATTAGGGCCGATAACCAGTTTTTGTTTATAAATTTATTGAAGAATATTAATGGATACATAATTCGGAGGATTTGTTAAGATACTAATAAAATGTTTGATAAAACAGACTAAATGCGTATGTAACTGTTGCCGGTACTATGTTTACATCACTTTAGAGATAGCAGGAATTAATGGGTAAACAAGTTTCTTGAGAAACTCACTGAGACCAAAATATCTTGTTTTTTGTGATGAAGTATTGATTTTGCTAATCAAAGTTCTCAAGACCATGTGTAGGTTTTTAACTTATATCAATATACTATTATTTATAGAAAAATGCTAAAGATAACTTTTATGGTTGTAGTTAAAACTTTAAAGATAGAAATATTAGCATTTAGTAACTTCAAACAACATATGTATTTATCATACAATTTCAACTTAGCACTATTTAAAAAAAAATGTAATATTCATCTATATTCCTAAGGCACTATTATTAGCGAAACTACAACCCATAAGCAAATAATTATGTGGTTGAATCCAACCTTCTAGTTTTATTATTATTATTAAATGAATATGGTTTCAACTGTTTGGTAGATTCCCATATATAAGGATTTAGAAGGAAGGAGATATTGGAAGTGATTATTTTTATCAAATGTTGGTTCTTTGCTCCGTTGTATTCTTATCGGCAGTGTTTGCTTAAAGGCTTCTTTAAACTAACTTATAGCTTACTTGACCGCAATTTCAACTTTGTTTTGATGATAAACATATTTGGTTGAAAATTTTATAGTAGTATTTAGATGACAAGTTTTGTTCAATTGAAACATTTCTAAAAGAAAGTCTTTTTTTAACAATTTACACACTACTTTAAGAAATAATAAATATACCCCTAACTTGACAATTATATCATTTATTGAAAAATAATATGACAATTAATGCATAGAAGAAGAAAAAGAAAAATTAGGGATGAAAACAAAAAAGTAAACATTAACTTTTCTAAAATAATTTTTATTCTGAAACAAAAATTTTGAGCTAAAAAGACTTTCTTTCAAAATCAAATGAAGTATCTAGCTTATGAACTCAACTAGCTTTTCAACTAGTTGTCCAAAACATACTCTTAACTTTATAAGAATAATTTAAAAAATATACTTATTTTCAATAGCAATGTTTAGCTATCGATTTTAGAGATTTTACATAATTTGGTAACTTTACTTTATTAATAAATACAATCAACTAACAATATCATCCAAAATATTGGCACTCCCAAAGTTGACTTTAGAATTGGCAATTTGTGCAAAATATAACTCATGTCACCAAACAATGATTTTATATTTTGAGGCCATTCAGACAATTGATTCAATAATGTATCCATTATTCATTTTCATTTCTAAAAATATGAAAGTCATATCGTAATACTAAGGATATATCTAGGAGATTTGTAGTTGTCAGCCATTAACTGTTGTAGTTAAAAAATTTAACTTATATATAAAATAAACTTACTAAATTCAATCTAAATTCTCAAAAATTATGATTGAAAAATAGTTGTTGAAATTCAAAAATATTGCCCTGCATATCCTAAAAGATTGCTAGGTATCTTTCAATTATTTATCAAATGATGTAGCATTTAGATATTGAGAAGTTTGATCATTATGGGAACTTTAGCTTATAAAAGTTAAAGATGACGGTGATCCTGATTTAGAAAGGATTAGTGAGGGCGCTATACGAGAATGTAAAGAAGCCCACAACAATGACTAATGAGAAATTTGACAAAGATCAATTTGAAGGTCTTGTTTATTAGGAGTATTCATAATTAAATATTTGTATCTACCATATCAAATATCTGATTACATACCTTGGACGGAATATCTAAATTTTTGGGCATAAGAAAAAGGGATTGAATAAGGACTAGATATCAAATATATTACATATTTGTATGAAAATATTATTTTGACAATTTTATAGCTTTTATAAGAAAATTTTGAAAATAAAGACTATAGATCAGTTGATAATCATATTTATATTCATATGAATGTCTTATGTTACCTAAAAAGAGTATTAAAATATTAGTATCAATGACTAAATTACAAATAAGTTAAAAACTTAACACTACGTAAACATAATATTATGATATATTATTAAAATAATTAATAAAAGATTGAATATTTTTGCGGATAAGATAATTTGGTCAAAAAATTAGATATCCTAAAGGTTGGATATCATTTTGATAAAAATTAGATCAATTTTTTTAGATACTGGATTGGATTTTTTAATCCTAATTTTTTTGTATAGCCTTACTATCTATCTTATAATTATGTTTATCCAATGAGATTCTATAAGAGATGGCTAAAGAGATAATTGTGTCTACCCTATGGTTATCGTTGGAATCTTTATACATGATGAAGTCTGTGATGAATTGTCTATTGTTAAAAAGTAGGCTGCTTGATTTGAAATTAGTTATAAGGTAATCATTAAAACTCGTCTTGATGAATTTGATTCTATTAGCATAGGCATGCAAAATATAGATGTTAATTTGGATAATGATGGTATTGCTATTAAATTTATATGCTCTTAATCTGTTGATTATAAAAAAAAAATTGTGAGACCATATTGTTTGGTGTGGATGAGTTGGTTTTAAAGGATATCACAAATGCCCTACTATAGTGGGAATTGATTGAAAATGCATTAATTATAGGAACTTCAAGTGACTTCCATAGTAAAGGACTTGTAGCGAGGGTAAGAAATGAGAAACACAATCTCGGTGACAAGAATAAGCTTAAATCGAAGTTTAAAAATAAATTCAAGAATTTTTTCTACCATGTGTATCACAATAATATTTATATTAGAAAATTTTGTCCCAATAAGAAACCTAAAGTTAAATTTGGTAATTTATCTAGCTCAAATAATGATCTTATAATTGCCTAATATAACAGTGATGGTGATATATTGACTATCACTAATAGATAGATCAAGATGATAGATAGATGAATCTTAGATTTTGGGTGCTCCAACCATATATTTCCTAACAAAAACTAGTTTCATACTTACGAAATAACTCGAGGTGTAGTAGTTCTGATGAGTGATTGTAACACTCCAAAATTTACTAATATTTTTTTACGGAAGCTAATAATAAAATAATCAAGTGTTACCATCGAACTTAATATGAGACTAGTTTTCGTACCATTCTCATATCAAGTACAAGGTAAAACATTAACAACTTTAAATAAGATAACAAGATAATAAGAGAAATTTTATGAACACAAATAAAGTTTTGGAGATAAACTCATAGTATAATATAATTTAAAGTACAACAAAAGGGAGCCATAGATCTAAGAGTCCATAAGGTTTTTAGATAAAAAACGCTAGCTACCAATAATTAAGACCCTATGTCAAGCCCACAAATGCAGTCACTCCTCCATAGGATGTGCATCAAACACAACAAAGTCCTTAATGTGGTCATCATAAACTTGCACATTAAAAATAGGGTTATTTACTTGTGGGAATGATTATTTATAACACACCTATTTTTCAAAACTAATCCACTAGAGAAATAAAAATATATATATACAAAAGTCAAATATGATGAAAGTATTACTGACGTAATTAGTGTAAGTAGACACAACTATTCTACTTACACTAGCTACTAAGGCTAGTTAAAATAATAAAATACATCACACTTTATTATTAACAAAAAAGGAAATAACAATGTGTAATAACTCAACAAAACTAATTGAATGTAAAACGAAAATGAAATGGTTAATACAACAAAAATCTATGAATGTAGTTATTAACGATAAACAAGGCTCTAAAAATCACCACCGCTCTCATTCTTTCCCATCATGCATGTCCTTCACACTTTAAACATGTTTATACTCAATCAACACTCGATCCTCTACTCACCATGTACAACATGGATCATCGTATCCCCAATTTAAAACATATAATAAGTTAGATAGGGGAATACTAAGTAACACAAAAGTATAAAGGGATAATACCATAGATTTATATTTATATAAACAGATAAATCACATATATACACCCAAATCACATAAGAAAAAATAATTAAAAGAAAATCATCTGATCATTAATCTTTATTTATATGGTCACTACGTTCAATTTTTTAAGTGGATATACTAATTAGGGGGTCACCTAGTAAATCAAAGTCTAAAGATCTACCACCAACGACAGGAGGATTAGAAATCACACCAGATGACATATTTCAAAGGGGATAACAAAATTCTAAAGACCTACCACCTTAGTCATCCTATACTTAAGCGGACACACTCCCTAAAAGGGTATGGAAAAGCATATAGAATAGATGATGAGCCTTGACCAAATACAACCAACAAATACATAAATATCCACGATAAAAGAGGAAAGGTTATTACTGATCCTCAACTTCAGGATGCCAAACTTGAAGGACCCAAAACCTATTTTATATTTCACTTTAAGTTATGGTATCAAACCAACACTTGAAGTCAAAAGGGGTCAAACTAAGTAAAACATGGTCAAAATTTTCTAGGATTTAATTATGTGTTCACATAATTAACAAAAATAAAGATATCATCATTAGGGATTAAGTATAATAATATTATAGATATCTAGATAGGGTTAAATAACTAGACAGGATCATTTATGTCAAAGGAGTATTAGGGCTGTGCCAAAAAAATCCGATCCGACATTTCAGATATCCGATCTAATTTTAGTCAAAATGTTATTTGACATTTGAATATCCGATTTTTTATTATATTATCCGATTCGAAAAAATATCCGATATTTTGTTGATTATTTCAATAATACATCATAATATTATGTTTTTATAGTTTTAAAATTTAAAATTTTATTTATTTTTATATTTAAAACATTTATAATAATATTTTAATAATTTTTTAGATAAAATAAGACATTTATATGAATATAGATATGAATATTAATTAATATACTTTTTTATTTTTAAAATATTATAGCTAAAGTTATTAAAATTGATAAAATAATATTTGCATGTAGATATTGGATATATCCAAATATAGTCTATATTCGGTTTGTATTTTTTGGATATCCGAGCTGCAGATATCCGGTCTAAAAAATACAGAGTAAATATCCTTAAAAAAAGGTCTAAATAGATATAAATATCTGATTTTGCACACCTCTAACGAGCATGCAATTAAGTTATACATGCACTCACAAACACATACACAAACATATACAGGTTGAAAGTAGTGTTGCCGAGAAAAGTAATCCACACAATACCAGATTATTAGCTTAGAGAGAAGGTACTCTTAAAATTCATTTACTTAAATTATTATGATGTCATATGATTAACCTTGTTATATAGCTATTTATATTTATATGATCGTCGGTAACAACTATATCCATACAGATTTATTATTTAGAGTTATGTTTCTCATATATCAATACCAAATTAGCCGTTTAGCGGCAAAAAGGGTGCATTGCAAGTTTGCTTCTTAGGCGAATGGTAAAGCCAAGTCTACTAATCAAGGTTAATACTAAACACCCTCTGTTGCTTATTGCAATTCTAGTATAACATAGCACTAATTAGTGCGAAGCCGAGTAATAAATTAGTGTAGTAGAAATTAGAAAGTAGCATGATGGATCGTGTAAACGTGTATATCAAACCCCCGTCTTGGTGTCTGAGACTAGCATATTAGCCTATTTAGTACCATATTTATGCTAACTTATATAATTACAATCAGCCGCATGCAATTGACCATTTCTGGTGTTTGATTTGTTTATTATATCAAGATCGTCGTACATACGAACATACTAACAATAACAGGGACTAAGAATCATGCATGACTGAAGTGCGGTTTAAAATAATGATAACCTAAACACCTAGCATGTCGTGCGATTGATTAGCCAAGTCTATCAACTTCCTAATTAAAGAATATGAATTAGTACGGGTCAAGCAGATGAAGCATTCGTTACCCTTGAATTGTAGCCGGCCTTGATTAACTTGATATATATATATCCCCTTCTGTAGCGATCTTGACCTAGGCAGCGAAACTTTGTTCCATTGATTTCTTCCCAACACAAGCCGCTATGGTGATACGGGGTTTGCTGGCTATTTATTGGGGCAAGGGTGTTGGGGTTGAGTTATTTGAGTTTACCCATAAATTTTAGAATTTGACGAGAAAAAGGTAAATGGTTAGTATGTTGCATTTAATTATTCAAATACTTATAAATTGACAATCTCATTGACAATGTAATTATTTATAACTACGTTATCTATTAAAATTATATTGATCACCCTATTATTATATACAAAATCATCATAATCCAATTTATTTTAAGTAAATGTATTTATATGAAAAATCACACTCATAGTTTTTTTTATAGCTGAAATACATTATATTAGTAGATTCTTTATTATGCTTAACAAAAGTTGTTGGGTATTATATCATATAAAACCCTTTTAAAATAATTATCACAAAAAAAATGTAGGTCTAAAGTTGTGGGGTATTATAGTAGCACCTATGAAAAGAATAATTAATATTTATATATTGAGTAAGGTAACAAACATATATCACTAGGATAAAATATGTAACACATGAGACCACAATAAGAGAAAATTATAAATGTACACTACTCATGATTGGGACCTACCTCAGATGTAACCATATTAAATATTATAAATTAGGCGAACAATGAACCCATGTCACTTACACATTGAGGTCAAGGGATCGATGATAAAATACCCTCCTTTTTCCTCGTAGATAGGAGAAAGGTATTCAACCTCACTAATATTTTCACATCTAAAGTAAAACATGTCCTAGCCACTAGTAAGCCTTTAATTCTTAAGTATGTATATCCCTTATAAGTCGACGAATTGATAAGATAGAGCAAACTAGGGTCCTCTAGTTTCGTTGGGATCATACAATTATTTCAATAATTACAAAGTACTTGGTCCTCTAGTGTTCTTCTACTTTAAGTATTGATGTCTTATTAGTACATTAACCAACACTTAACCCATAACAAATGTGTTACTTAAGTTTCTTAATTCATTATAATTCCACTCGTATTATCATCGGGTTATTATGAGATAAATTGTTTATCAAGCTATCATGTTATCATAAATTGATTCTAACAATTGATAGCATCCAAGTATGCCACTAATAACACATTGAACATGATATATAGAGTAAAGGCAAGATATAAGAACAATTATTAAATATGTAAAAGAACATTTCATAAGGTAAAAGACCACAATACCTATATAAATCCTAATTTTACAAGTACACTACATGAAATGTCCCAAAAATATTTATTTAGGGCAAATTAATAAGATTTTATAAATATTTTTATAAAGGAAAAAGTGGACTTTTTGCTAATTAAAAAGGAATTTAGGAGAAATCTTTAAAAAAAACCCTAAATTAGCCTAAAAAGGAAATTTAATATTATTTTATTTAAATATTCTTATTTTAAATACCCAAAATATTCTAATTAATTTATTTAACCCCAAACCACTTAAATTTTCCTTTTTCCTTTTTCTTTTTCTTCCCTCCTTTTTCTTTCTTTTCTTTCTTTTCTTCTTTTTCTTTTTCTCTTCTTTCGATTGGGCCTGAAGCGCGGCCCAATCCCTTTTCCTTTTCTTCTCCTTCTCCTGCGGCTCAGCGCCGTTCTTCTTTCTTCGGCAGCTGAAATGCTGCGTTTTGTGCTTTATTTCCCTGGGACGTCGCGTCTCATTTAAAAACTTATAACCGTGACTGATTGGCCCGGTTCTTCCCTTTTTCTTCCTTTCTCCCGGGTGCCCGGTTCACCCCTTCATCTTCCTCCTTTAGTGTCCGCCATCGACCTGCACCTTCAAGCCCCGAAAATGGCGCCATCGGCCACGCATGTTTTGACCGGCCGTTTCTCCCCTTGACTCGCAGATCAACTTGGTATATTTGGTTTTCCTTATCTCTCACTCATTTTCCCCCTTTTCCTTCGCCAAGGTTCGACCCGACCAAAAATTGTGCCGGTCGATTAACGTCGTCTGCCACCCCAAACCCTATATAAAATACCCTCCTACCAACCCCCAAAACCCTACCATTCCCTCTAAACTCTATAAATAGCCTTGGTTTGTGTGATTTCGAGATTTCTTCTTCCCGAAACCTTAAGACCTAACTTGTGTGCCACCGTGACTTCAGACGAGCCGTCCACTGCCATTAGCCAACTTCGCTGCCTCTGCCCACCAAAATCTTCCCTGCAACACCCTCTAGCTAACTGAGCCACCCATCTCCCTCAATTCTTCTCGCACGAGCCACCACAGCCGTGCGAAATCCCCTGCCCATCAAACTAAAATTTTAACCCTTGCAACCCTCAAGCCACCATTCACCACCACATCCGCCACTTCTACTACCTTCTGCACCACCCAAAAGCTTCTACTAATTCTCCTCCATCTAGCCATAACCTTCTTTTCTCTTTTCTCCTTCTCCTCCCCTCTTTTTCTTCACCTTTTCCATTCCGCCGCCACCTCTGCCGCTGTGCGTCACTCCCTTGTCGCGCCACCACCCTCACTTTACTCCTCTCAGTCTAGGCTACCACCAACACCTCATCCTCCACCCTCATTCTTCACCCTTTCTTCTCAAACCCTAACTTTTCCCCTTTTTACCCTCTTTTCCGGCCACCGCCGTGCATCACCGCCGGTGCCACCCATCTCCGCCGACTCAAGGTGAAATCCTAGACCCTCTCAGCCCTTCTTTTCTATTTATTTAAATTTATTCTATTTTTATTCAAAATTTTAATGGTTATTAAATTATTATTATTATTGTTATTTTATGTAATATTATTGATAAATTTCCTTGGCAGGGTCGAGATTATTCTTGAGTTAATTAGGTGGTTAGTTTTGAATTATAAGTATTTAATTGTATTATTATAAGTTTATTATCATTATTATTATTATTATTATTATTATTATTAGTATTAGTATAATTATTTTATTATTATTATTAATTATTTAAGGAGGGCCGAGGCCTTAGTTTTTTAATTAGTATTCACATATATGCATTTTAGTATTATTATTACGATTTTTATTATTATTATTATTATTATTATTATCTTTATTATTTTAATATTATTATAAGTATTATATGGTATTAATATTATTATTACTATTATTGAATAGTACTTTCATTATTTGGAGGTAGGATCGAAAACCCCACCATGTAATTTTAGGATTATATTATTATTATTATTATTTCTATTAATATTATTATTATTACTAATATTTTATTATTATTAAAATCATCATCATTATTATTATCATTAGTAGCATTATTTTTGGTGAAGGGTAGAAACCTTTATATCACATTTATCGTTTTAAATTACATTAGTATTATTATTAGTGTTTTTAGTAGTATTTTGTATAGGTAATTCTAGTATAGTATTATTTTAATTAAAAACCAAGTCTTAGGATAAGTTAGTAAATAATAGTATTTTTAGGAGGGAACCTAATTCTAGTATTTTCCCCATAATAGATGAGCCCAGTTAAAGCCCTCAAGAGGTATAGGAGCGTGCTCCAAGACCGGTGACATTTTAGGTAAAGGTGTATTTAAGGCCATTGTGTGTCATGTGATTTATATGTCTTACTTGCCATGTGACATGCAATATAATATGTTCTAAGTGTATTCTTATATCTATTGTATATGTAATATGATGTGGGGTTGAGACATGTTCTCATGATATTTTATGGCATGCATATGATATGTATAAGTTGTGCTTTTAATGGAATTGATGCGACCCATAAGACATGCACGTAGGTCGTGGTTGCATGGTGGTATTAAGGTTGTATGGTGGTATTAGGGTTTGCATGGTGGTATTAATGGTTGCATGGTTGTATTAGGGTTTGCATGGTGGTATTAATGGTTGCATGGTGGTATTAATAGTTGCATGGTGGATTTAGGGTTTTTCATGGGAGTTAGGGTTTGCATGGGAGTAGGGTTTACGTGGAGTTAGGGTTTATATGGGTGTTAGGGTATGTCATGATTAACTATGGTGGTGGTGGTTAACTAGGATTGGAGTGGTTAACCCGAGTTGAAGAGTAAGCATGGTAGGAGTCTGACTTGCATGTCTTGGTATGGGTTTTTTGAATAAGATACTTAAAACATTAATTACGTAAAGTGGAAGATGTTGAACCGGCCCCAGACCGATCCACCGACATAATAGTGGCCAGGGACTACGGTATCCTGGAGACCGATTCACTAGCGTATAATAGTGGTAGGGTATGTTACCCTTGTGACCGATCCAACGACTAAAATAGTGGGGGATCCCAAGCTCAATAAACCGAACCCTATATTTTGCTAAGATATGGGAAGACACTAATTATTTACAGTGGAACACTATGCGAGAAAAGGGGCCAGACTAATCCATCTGCATATAATAGTGGTAGGGCATGTACCCTAAGTGACCGATCCGCCGGCTAGAATAGTGGCCAGGAGCCAAAGTACCCTGGAGACCGATCCACTAGCAAAAATAGTGGGGTTTTCGTACTCGTATGGACTTGATGAAGAGCATGGTGTGAAAATAAATTCGATAAAGGTTTGATGAAGTAAATAATCTGATCTTTATTGAATCATGGTATTTCACCTAAGCTTTCATTTTATCTTGTGCTATTATGATTAAATTCTATGCTCCTTTATTATTATGCATTTTTATGCCAATTTTGTATACTGGCCTTAGTGCACGGTTACCTTACTCAGTGTGTAGCATACTGATCACCCGTTTCATGGGTGTTGCTCATTCCCATGAGCAGAAGGCCCGTCTGACGTATTGCATGTAGGGAGACGCTTATTTCGATCCTATTGATGTCTATGGGACATCAGGTGGGGCCGAGTGATTATGGGCTGGATCGGGTCCTGGGGTGGCGTGGCCAGTCTTTCCTTTGAAATTATTACTCGTGTTATCTTTTAATTATGTTTGAGCCTGTAGAAACAATTTTATTATTATTGTTATTTTTATTCCCTATAAAACAATAGCTAGTATTTTCGAATTATGTAAAGACTGTGTACTTTGATTTTCGTTTTCATGAAGTTGGATTATTTAATAATATTATGTGTAGTTTTTCTTAGCCTTAGCACTTGATACTGGAATGGTAGGAGTGAACCCGTATGGTACTAAGTGTGGCGATAACATCCCCATAATTTACGGTTTTAATTTATAAGTCTTGTTTTTTAAAACAAATGTGTAAATTTTGGGGGTGTTACACTACAACTCTATTTTTAAGACTCTCTAACACACTAACCCAAAATGTTATTAAAATTTTCATATGCAAAAATCTTACCCTAAATCCAATTTTTCACACATTTACCAATGCTACCCTTTTTGGTTATTATTCCCAAATTAGGTCATTTTCATACCATCACACTTTATTTTATTCATAATTTATCAAAATGCTTCACAATTCATAAATATAAAAATTTGGACCACATAATATTTATACAATGCCAAAATTTTAGATTTAACCTAAAACCAAAATACCCTTAGCTCATTTAAACATCTATAAATTCATTATTTTGATAGCTTAAGGTATCATCGCCCAATTCCTAACATAATACATATCAAATTTATTATAAGAACCTAAATGAATACAACAACGTACTAGTTTTACACACAATTCATAATAAGACCAATTCACCCTTAAAGTTGAGACTCCCTATAGAATTCACAAAATCATGCAAGCCTCCAAATCTTACTAATTTTACACATAATCATCTTTATGTTATTAACATCTTAAAAATATAGTTTTCTAAAATTCAAATAAAATACAAGTAGGGATGTTAATGAACCGAATCGAGTTGAATATCATTCAAGTTGAGTTCAATTCGTTTAATTTTTTAGGCTCAAATTCTGCTCAAGTTTGAAACGACCCAAACAAGCTCGACTCAATAATGTTCACAAGTTGACTCAGCTTAACTTTTTTTTAAAAAAAAAAAATTTAGTGAACCAAATCAGCTCATTTATCATGATTTAATTTGTAACTCGACTCGTTTAACTATTCTGCTTATTTGAAAGTTAAACAAACCAAATCAACTCGTTTAATTGTTCATCTTTTTTAAAGGCTCATTTAACTATTTGGCTCGTTTATTATGTAAATTCTATACAAGTCCATTATATTAACAAATGAGCAGAGCTTATAAACTATTTAAACCGAGCTCAAGCTAGCTCGCGAATAAATGAGTCGAATATCCCTTGACTCAAGTTCGGCTCTTTTAATAAATGAGCCTAAAAATAAGACTCAAATTTGATTTACTTTTCTAAACAGACGAGTCAAACTAAGCCCTTAATGAGCTGCAGTTCAGTTTGTCAACAACCCTAACTACAACACCTCAAAGGCCACATGACTAAGAACACCCCAAGCCAAAAAAAACCTAAATTTTGATATTTCAACATTTTACATCAATAATCATACTTAGACATATTTTAATCCACTCATCCATAAACTTAAAAACAAAACATAGTATCCTATCATGCTTAGGGTTTTATGATAATGCCTAACAAGGTAGATTATCTAGCAACTTCTCATAAAATCAAAAAACTTATAAAACATGCATTTTACCATGTAATTCATGCATATAAATAAAAGTAAAACCTACACATGCTTTATAGCAAAAAATATGAAAATCATACAAAAATTAGCACATAGACATGAAAATCCCTACTCTAGAGATCTATATTCCTTACCAAATCAATTCCGATCTCTATGCAAAAAATTACTCCTAAACACTTTCTTCTACCCTTTGATCACCTAAAATAAAAATACAAGAATTAGTTAGAGAGAAAAAATATCAAGGATTAGATGAGAAGAAAATAAAAATAAAAGAGGTTAGTATGAACCCTTAAAGTTTTTAAAATAGCTTAGAAACAAGAATAATCAATCATTCACCCATCCATAAATTTAACTCTTTTTTACATATAATAAGCACCAAAGAATTAATGTTAAATATTTTAGAAGTTGAAGATGAAATAAAATGAAGAGAAGACGAAGGGAGGGTGTTATTCACAATGCAAAGGCTAGGAACAAACACGACCAAAGAGAAGAGAAGAGAAGAGAAGAGAGAGCAAAGTTGTAGTGTAGAAAATTGGCTAAGTGTGAAAATGATCAACTAAGGATAGGCACCCCTTATGGTTTTCAAAAACGGGTAGGAGAGAGAGACATAAATTAGATGGAAGGTTTCTATGCAAGTGGGGTGATGGGAGTGATTAGCACGGGTGTGAGAGTGTAAGAAAGTTGGTAAAATGTGATTATAGTTACATTTTTGGTTGAATGTGCAATAACAACAAGAAATTTAGTTATAGGGTGCAAAAAGGTTAGAATTTCAAATCTATTATGCCCAAGGAAGTTAAAGATGGTTAAAAATGGTTTAAGTAATATAGAAAGTCCAATAAATAGTTAAAAATGAGTAAAATAACCAAAAACATTCAAACAAATTATGAAAAATTAGGTAAAGGGGAGAAATTAATTTTAAAACCTAAATAAAAATATTTATCATATGATTTTAGTTGAGGCTAAAATAAATTAATAAAATTAAGAATGGAAAAAACTACATAGCTCTTATCGACCAAAATAGATTGACAGTCGACCATTGATCATCAAAGGCCTTAGATAATAGGATTTAGAGGATTATTAGCTAGTCAACCAAAGGTAAGTTCCACTCAACCATTGGTTAAATAAATTGAATACTAAGGTTTTGAAGGGTAAGAAGATAAAATGAGGGGTTGACATGTATGGATGAAGTGTCCACACAAGATTTCAAGGTTAGAGAAGGGAATATGGGGCTAATAAGCTAGGAATTAGGGTTATAAAATTTTAAGGGTATTACAATACTAATGTTGCATGCAAAGTTGCAGGAATTGAGGTTGTAAAGGCAAGTATTTATGATGGTATAGTTAAGACATTGTCTAATTTTTTTCATGCCCCAGAGATGAAAAATAAATTGATTTCATGGAGTTCCATGGATTGCAATGGATGAATTTGTGTGATCAAGGATGACACAATGACGATTACTGGAGGGGTTCTTTTTTTGATGAAAAGTAAGAGGGTTAGGACAAAGTATGATTTAATTGGTTCTATTATTGAGTGAGTAGCTATATTAACATCAATGAGTATGTAATACTTGGATGTTACTATATTCTTTCATATGCAGGTGAGACACGTGAGTGCCAAAGGAATTACTCAACTCTTTGATAAAAGGTTGTTAGATGAATATAGCACGTGTGTTATAGAGTTACGTGAGCATTGTGTGTTTGGAAAACAAAAGGGGGTAGCTTTTTAACATCTACACTTAGTACTAAAGTGTTTATTGATTATATCCATTCATATTTTTGAGGTTCTACAAGGGTGGTTTCCAAGGGTAGATTGTGGTATCTGCTGAAATTTATTAGTCAATATTCTAGAAAGGTATTTTGTTTATTTTATTAAAAATAATAATGATGTATTTGGTATTTTCAAGCATTAGAAGACCCTACTAGAGAAGAAAAATGGGAGATGGGTGAAGTATCTCTAGATAAATAATTATCTTGAGCTTGTGGAGTAGAGTTTCAATGATTAATATGAGGACCATAAGGTCACTATGCGTGACATATGTGTTAGAAGATAACAATAGAATGAGGTTGTTGAGAAAAGGCTTGATGTATATTATTATCACAAGAGGAATTAAACAAGGAGTTTTGGGTTGAAGTGACTTATATGCCAATGCTCCTACTAAATTGGTTACTTAATATTTCCAATGAGTTGAATACATTTGAAAAGTTATGGTTGGGAAATCCCGCTAATTATTTTGATTTCAGTATTTTTATATATCCTACTCACACTTATATGAATGATTAGAAACTTGAGCTTAAAACCATAAAGTGTATTATTCTTGGATATACATCCGAAGTGAAGGAGTACAGGTTGTAGAACCCAACTATATGTAAAATTTTAACAACTATATCTAAAATTTTAACCAACAGGAATGTCATCTTTAATAACTTTATAATCCACCAAAATACGAGTCTTTCACTGATAGATTATCTAAGGAGGTAAAGTAGTAGAATCTACATGGCACTACTAGCTAGATAGAGGAAGAAATTTATTTAGATTAGATAGATCCTTCTAGTAGACCCATTATTCATAAGGTGAACAAATCTATGTAGCAGTTAGAGCAAAAGGATATTGATGTACGTAGACCACAAAGGGATATTAAGCCTCCTTTTATATATAGCTTTGAGAATCTACTAGGTTATGCTTTATCTAATTCAAATATAATTATTGATGTATGGGAGCCACTATCATACTTAGATGCCATTACTAATGTTGATTCAAGTGGTCTATTGTTGTGGAGGAGGAGATGCAATTTATATGGAATAATTAAACTCTAGGAATAAGAATATTGTTGAATGTAAGTAGGTGCATAAGTTCAAACAAGAAATCCTAGGAGTTAAGAGATTAAGATACAAGGCTAGGCCAGTTACATGTAGGTTTAATCGAGTGCTTGGTGTAGACGATACTGAGGTATTTTCTCCTGTTGTCACATACAATTTCATTTATACTTTACTTTCACTTGTGGCCACTTATGGTATAGAGTTGGATCAATTATATGTCAAAATAACATTTATGTAGGTTGAGATTGAGGAGGAGATATATATGAGCCAACCAAATGGTTTCATTATTCAAGGCAAGAAGAACCATGTGTGCTTATTCAAAAAATCAATATATGGTCTAAAGCAACCACCTAGATAGTGGTATAAGAGGTTTGATTAGTTTATGATTGCGTATGGGTTCTCTAGGCGTGACTATGATGGATATGTATACTTAAAAGAAGTGGATGATGACTCTCTCATGTATATTTTATTATATGTTGATGATATGCTTGTGGCAGCATAGGACTTATTTAATGTTAATAAGTTGAAAATAATTTTGAATATTGAGTTTGAGATTAAGGATCTTGGAGTTGCAAAGACGATACTTGGTAGGAATATCATTTGAGACTGTAGACATAAGCATCTTTACTTGTTATAGAAGTAGTATGTGAATAAGGGTATGGGGAAGTTTCGTATGATGGATGCTAGACCGATTATCACTCCTTTGGCTACTCAATTCATATTATCTACTTTACATTCCCCCAAATTCAATGATTAGGATTTTATGAACTCAACATCTTACTTTAATGTAATGAGATGTGTAATGTATAATATGGTTTATATCAGACCAGAAATTGCTCAAGTTATGAGTATTGTGGCAAATTCTTGGAAAACTCTCTAACAAGTAGTGAAGCAGATTATGAGGTAGTTGAAGGGTACGCCATCAACTTATTTTGAGTATGGGAGGTCAATTGATGCATTTTCTGGGTTTGTTGACTCTGATTATGGTAGATATTTTGGAAAAGGAGCCCCAATAGTGGTTACATGTTTTTTATTGGTGGTTTTATGATTAGTTAGAGAGTGTCCTTGTAAGAGATGATTGTTTTTTCCACTACTAAGGATGAGTAAATCACTATGATTGAGGCTTTTTAGGAATCTACATGGCTTGGAGGGTTGGTCTATGAGCTTGGTTTTGATCATGGTTCTCTTATTTTTTTGAAGTGATAGTCAGTGTGTTACATGTTTAGTGAAGAATCAAAATCCTTTTCACTATCAAGTGAAACACGTTAATATTAGGTACCAATTCATCTAAGTTACCATTTTTGTAGGTAAGTTTGTGTTAGAGAAGATGACTACTATGGAGAATCAAACATATATGCTAACAAAGCCATTCATTATTTTAATCTATGTCCTAGATTCTTATTCTCAATTCCAAACTTAGTCTCAAATATGTCATGATCTTACTTATTTTCTTTTGCACAAGTGGTTAGTTACATTATTTAAGCACAACTTCATTATAACTAATCAAAAATTGGTCAAATATCTCAATTTTGCTCAGGAGCACCTTCTAATTTGATTCTGAGTTTAGTAATGTTTACCTAACCATCTTCATTGTCTAACTCAAAATCAGTTCCTGTATTTTCCATCATACACAAAATCTTCTTACTTGATTTGGATTTGGCTTTTAGTGTCTTATCTTCCTTTACCTTATGCCATTTTATTAGTATTTTAGAGACACATATTATCATGTTCCTCCTTTTAATCATCACTTGACTCCTCATTTGTCTCATCAGTACATCAAGCGAGAGATATCATGGCATTCTTATAGTTACTTTTAGATGGTCCATTTTTGTTTTTATTTTCATCATCCCAATTAAGAAGTTTCCTAATTCCATGACCTATATTATTAAACTTTAAGCATTCATCAAAAGTGAAGTCAGATTTAGAAATCAAATTTCTCTTACCTATGTTTTTTTGTTGATTTCTTCTTATTATTTAGTTTCCTCTGTTTAAAAAAAAACTAGTAAGCAAGTCAAAATATCCATCATTGTAATCAATTTTTTATTTGGTGCTTCCAACTTTAAAAGCTAGCCACTCCTTAGCACAAAATGATGTGATCATATCTATATAAGTCATCAAAGATCATAGGATAGTTTCAAGAGAATTTTCACTCAACTGTGTAGTTCCCTGTATAGATATGATTTTTGGTATACATTCCGCAAGCAGAATTTTGAGAATCATCATTACCTTTTTCTAATTGTCATAATATATTCATAAGGATGACAGTTCATTAAATATGATAGTAAAATGGGTTAGCATATCTTTAATAGATTCATTTGGAAGCATTTTAAAAAGGTTCTTACCTTTTAATTAACATGCTGAATTTTCATTATTTTACATCATTAGTTCCTTCATGATAGACCTATAGCGTATCCTAGATTTCTTTGGCATATTTGCAAGTAGATACACAGTGTAACCTATTTGCAACCAAGGAACATTGTATGATCCTCATGGCATATGCATTCTTCCGTAGCTTCTTGAAATCTTACTATGTGTAGTTTTTATTTCTTTCTTAACAATATTATCAATAGTGGTTTCTTCTACGACTTTCCAAATTCTTGATAGTCTTCATACAAGAGAGAGTACTCCATTATGTTCTTCCACCAACTGTAGTACCAACCATTAATGAACCATGATGGCCTTATAGTATATCCCCCCAGCATCATATCAACCATTAATTATTTTCTCAGGTCCACTCATCTTTAGTTCACTAAGGTTTTAGTTATTTGAGAGTGCTTTCTCTAATACCACTTACAAGGTTTTGCACAATAAAAATGTTTTCCAAATACTCAAGAGGGGGTGAATTAATTATCCACAACAACTTTTATTGTTCTCTAAAATTTAGAAGATATCGGAGTGAATACATCTTGTCCAACCCAAAGAATCTCAATATAAAGTTCTTTTGATAATCATATGTATGCGTAAATACTTATAAAATGTTTAATTCCCTATATTGTAAGGTATAGTTCTGTAATGTAAGAGCAATAAAGAGATTAACTCCAAATATTACATGATTCCTTATCTTAAGGGTACTCCTTTGAAGTAGCATGCATTCACAGTTCTAGCTACTCTTATTATTACAATAAGTAGGAATATATAGTAAAACCCTTACGTGTATGAAGTCTCAAACACTCATCAATTCATTACAAGTTGTAACACGCTTGTAACTTTAGAAGTCAATAAATCACCTTCCTCAAAGTGCACACAAACTTAATGACTTTAATCTATCAACAATTGCCACTTGATGATCAATAAAAAAATACAACTCAATAAATATAATTGATGATGAAGTAACTATTAGTAGAAACTCAGTGGCTTTTTTATGAAACGTGATCAAATAATACAATACCTTTTCTCTTAAAATTCTTGTCAGCTCCTAGAGAATTTATGATTTCATGTTCAACATATTGAATGGGTATTTGTGGACAATAACGGTTTCAACCCAAGCATCTCTTAACTTTACATGGTCAAATATAAAGCGGACATCATAACTTATCACCATTAATTTGTTCAAAAACAACTCTTGTTGACCTTTTAGCTTACAAAGTGCAAAAGTATATAAGTGCCTTCTCAAATAGGAGGTAGTACCATTGACAACAATAGAAATGTTGTCATGTCAATGATTACATTGTGACTTCTTCATTCAATCTTTCAATACAACTTCTTTGAAGTCTTGCCATAAGAGTACTATTCTCTTTCAAACGTTTTCCTTTATAACACAATGACAAGCTTCAACACATTGCTCCCCCTCCTTATTGTATGGCTCCTCTTCTTGAACTTCAACAACAATGTTATCATCTTCTTCCATAGCTAGACTTGTAGTAGAATATTCTAAATGTGTTGAGGTTGATCATTGTTTAGAAGAATAAAATTCTAAATATACTTATTTTTACTTAGTCAGAAGTTATATAAGATTATTGAAAAAAGAAAACAAAGAAACTTGATAATAGGAACAATAACAATGCTTATAAGACTAATAATGTAATAAACTAATCTAATTTTGTAAGCTATACATATAATGGAAGCAAATTTATCCTAAATTAGAATAATAGAAAAAAATAACTCAATATTATATGGCTTAAAATTTGATTTTATTATACATGATAGTAAAACAAATAATATAATTCAAAAAAATGAGAAGTATCTATAAAGAAAAGTTCACACTTATAAGCAAAAAGATAAAATATGACATAAAAGAACAATCATAAATAAAAACACCAAAAAACAAATAGTGTAATAAAAGAATTCAAAAAATAAGGTGTTGCTAATAATAACTATTGACTAATTTTTTCATCGAATTCAATTCTTCAAATAAAAAAAACCATTTAGGAAAGCTTTTATAAGTAATTTAAGCATTAGATGTTGATTATATTGATATAATATTGAATTTGTGAAACTTTTATGTGGAAACCATAAATAATGGTCACATAAGACATCTAAAAATTTAGTATATAAACCCTTTATTTCAATACACCATAAACAAAAATAAAATGCTAGGCTAACCAACATTAACACTCTAAACCTATTTTGGGATCAGAAGAAGGTATTAGTTGTTATTATATTGGAGAATCTCTATGAGATGACAAGATTTCCTCAAATATTAAGAGAATGATAGATGGATATAGGCTAATAATAGACATGGAGTATCAAGCAAGGCAGTGGCTTTACCTATGATAATGTTAGAGTAAGAATAAAGCTTGACTAAGCCTTGGTAAACATTAGAAAGAGTTCATTGGACACACATATCAAAAGGTAAGTTCTACTGTTTAGCAAACTTGTATGCAAGGGTAAGATGGAAACAAGGCCTTAAGAATATGGACGGAATTGTAACTAATTATTTCTATAATTTACTTTATGCCAATGACTGATTAACAATTGCCGAGGCTCTTATTAGTTAGACTTCAATTGAGGGGTTTTAAGTAGATGAATCAACAACATATTCTACCTAAATAAAATGGCCTCTAATAAATTTGAATAAAATGGCCACAAAAAAAATGATCGATTCCCCCCCTAACATATTCTTCACTCATAATAATTTATTTTTAAAAAAAAATCGAACGAAATAGCTCACTAAACGAACTATTATAGATGCTGAGAACAAAATCAAACAAAATGACCGGTTTCCCCCGCATATTCTTCACTTGTAACAATTAACAAATTCGAATAAAATCAAACATATTTGAATGAAATAACTCACCAAACAAAATATAATTGACACCTAAGAAAAATCAAACAAAATGACCGATTTTTTCCTAGCATATTCTTCACTCATAATAATTCACAAAATCTAACAAAATCTAGGGAAATAGGTCACCAAATGAAATGGAACATATGCCTCAAACAAAATGACTAATTTCCTTCCAATATATTCTTCACTCATAATAATTAACAAAATCAAATGAAAAATCCATTAAAAAAATAAATATATTTATTTATATTTGATGAGATCAGTTATCTACTTAAATACGAAGAAGAATACTTGAAGATTTAGAAGATGGGTGTCGACCTAGAGAAAACTTCTTGTGAGCTTGCGATAATGGAGATCGTCGAGTTGAGATTTGACACTAGAGAGGATGTAGATTAAAAATTTAAAACTAAAGATACAAGACTTAAGTAAAATGAATGAAGTAGGATGAATAATGTAACTCCTCGGTTTCTAGGACTAGAAAATTCTGTTTACATAGTTGAGCACGGAAGCTTAAAAAAAAACAAGAGTGTTACCGCCATACGTGGTACAAGTCTGGGCTCCTCTACCATTCTCATACTAAGTACTAAGGCTCAATCATTACTCTATTTACAATTAATAACATGATTACAAGAAACATAATAGAGAAGACAGTAGATAAGTACTGTGCTAAATGAAAGCAACACCAATGATTTACAAAACTTATAGAGAGAAAGACCAGAGGACACAAGCTTCCCCATACAACCAAAATCAAATATATCCAAAGACACTGCATAACCCTAGGCTCTCAACTAAACTACTAGCGTTTGACTAAACTCGAAAGTTAACATGCAAATATCACTGCCCATTGAATAGGTAAGGGCCCATGAAAGGAACCCTTAAGTATAATAGTATTGAGCAACTATTTATACTAAACTAAAATGGATCCAGCATGTAACACATATGAGACACGACAATAATACATGGTATAAAACTTTGAAAAAATTAGTACATGCGTCAATTGAAATATGATTATCATTCATCTAACCACATATCTCTAAGGTCATATACTACTCGTTCGTCTAGAAATAACTAAAACTTACTAGTAGAACATCCAATAGATGCCTTTTTGTAGTGTAATTAGAAACAACATCAATCCAAAAGTAAGACAATAACAACATATCACATATCTCATTATTAATACCAATAAATATTATTACATAAGTAGGTTCACAAGCATAGAACAATAACAACTCATGGCACTACAGGTAGACACAAAGGCAACTACTAAAATATAGGTAGGTACAAAGGTTACTACCGGACCATAGGTATGTACAAAGGCTATTACTGAACCACAGGTAGGTGTAAAGGCTGCTATCGAATCACAGATAGGCGCAAAGGCTGCTACCGACTAATCTAATAATCCAATAGTCCACTAATCATTTCTATTTTTTTTATTTACTCAGGGGAAGATCAATCAACCTAGGGACACTTAGGTATTCTAGCCATACTGGTACACTAAAGTAGTACAGTATCTTACTGGCTATCAATCCAAGGATGCAAAGGTATCCTAGTCGCATTGGTATACAAAGGTAACATAATACCCTACTGATAAAGGCACTTAATCCATAAGTATACATATCCCCTATCAGAGTTATAGAGTAAGATGTAGAGCCTAGCTGGGGTACGAATGCACACCGAAAAAATCCATAATCAACCATGGGATAAACCAAGTATTTCGGTTAGTGATTACTAAAAAGATACTATTTTCGATCTCAAGGTCTTCACTTTAAATACTAGTATTTTATCAAGGTGAACACGAAATCACATACAAATCACATAAATCTAATTTTTATACTTTAACCATTTTTACTTATTTCCAATTATTCTGAGACAACCATAAATAAGATCATTACCAAGTTCATCTATAAAAACATACTAAGGCTATCCAAGGCTCAATTATTCACTTTTGGACGCATTAAGATGAAAATGACCAAAGTGCCCCTGAGATCAAAATTATCACATTAACATCATTTTTAATTACTAATTCCAGGTTTGTTATAAAAATGATAAAACATAATTAAATTAATTTATTATGTAGTTTAATTATTAGATAAGTCAAATGACCAATTTGGCCTTATTTAAGATTTTGTATATAAAACCCCAATATGCTTATCTAATACATCCATGATCACGTAATCTCATGCATAACAACATGTAATATATATTGGATGTGCTTTTCATGGTAAAAATCATAATACACATAAAATGACCAAATTGCCTCTGGGGCATATATCTATGATTATCATTCCATACATTCATCAAACATGCTCATCCTATCATTTTTCACATACATGTTATACATGATCATAATAATCATTTTCTTGTACTTTTGTACCCGAAATATTTTACATATGATAACATGCTCTTCTTACCTATTTTTAGGACATAATGGAAAGCACATAATTATAATTTAACAAATCATGCATAACATATTTCAAACACAAAACCTTAATGTGATATCATGCTGTATTTAATATTTTAGTAGAGTATAAAAGTTACCTGAATTTCAACAAAATGTAGAATAGTGGTATTCTACTAAATATTACAAGATATTGCTAATCAACTTTCATGCCTAAAAATAATATGAAGATTACCAAATTAATATTTAATGAATTAAATATTTATTTTTTAAAAATTGCCAAAATGCCCTTACTTAACAAAATTATTAACCTAAAAACTCACTTGTGCAGTTATGCTGCATGTGCAGCATGAGCCATGCAAGAAAGAAAGAGGGTGTAGGGCTGAAAGTGGTGTAGGTGAGGGTTAGGGTGGAGATGGTGGTGATGGTTGGTGTAGTCGATGGCTGGTGTTGGAAGGCTGCAATGGTGACGTCGGGGCATGGTGGTGCAGGAGGGACGATGAGGCTGTGAAGGGAGAGGTTGTAGGGGTTGTTTGGTGCTATGGGAAGGGTGGTGGAGGAGAATTCGAAGCATGGTGGTGTGTGGGCTAGTGTGGAGGGTGGCTCAACTAATGTAGTGTAGGAAGGAGATTGTAGGAAGGAGGGAAAGGAAGACAACGGTAGAATGGTCAAAGAGGGTGATGGTTGGTTGCGGTGGGAGGCACCAAAGTGAAGGGGAACGCAATGGCAAAAGTTGTCATTGCTTAGGGGATTGTTACGGGAGAATTTACCCAAGGGGGGAAGGCTTGTGGAAAAAATGGCCAGTGGAATGGGGAGGTGCTTTAGAGGTTTTGGTAGTAGGGGAGGAGAAGGAAAGAAGAAAAGAGAAGAAGGAGAAGAAGAGGAAGGGAGGCTCGATGGTTTCTAAAATGGACAAGGGTTGTGGTATAGGATGGTGAACCTTGGGTAGGTAGAATGCAAAGTAGGGAGGCGGTGGAAATGATGCACACAAAAATGGAGGCTTGGTAATGGTTGTGGCTAGAAAAGATAGGGTGCAGGAGGAGGTAAAATAATGGACAAGGCAGGGTGACAATTTGGTTGAGAGAGGAGGGGTGTTGTGTGCATATGTATATATTCACGTAGATGGGGAATATGGGTATGGTTCATCAGAGAAGGGTAGGGTGATAATGATGAGTGAGAGGGATGGTTCGGCATGTGAGGGGTGTGAGCATAGTGAAAGTTGCATTGCAACGTATGGGGGACACATAGAGTGTTTAAGGGAGGAAATGGGGCATGGAAGGGGGGTTACGGAGAAAAATGGTAGGGTAGGTTTAATAGGATAGAAACTTATTTATTTGGTTTTAGGTTTTTTGGATAGGTTGGGGTACCGAATAAAAATAATTAGGTTTAGGATAAATTTAACAAAAAAGAAAGAGGTAAGATAATCGGGAAAAAATATTTAAGAATTTATTTAGGTTACGGGGAAAATGTTATTAATAAATTAATTAGGCTAAGGTTTAATGGTTAGTTTTTAAATAAATGGCTAAACATTTGGAAAAAAATGTTACAAATTTTTAGGGTATTACAGATACATACCTGAAGAGGGGCAAGAAGAAGCTCAATGAGGAGTCAAGGATGAAGAATGACACTCGTCAGTTGGGGGACAAGGGAGGATGGCCGGAAAAATAAGGAGGAGTCAAGGGACGAGGGAGGATGTCGATTGTTGACGAACGATGAGAGGAGAGGACTAAGAGTAGGATAGATGACTAAGTCAGGGGTGAGAGTGAAATTGAGTTTTAAGAAAGTGAAAGTGAGAGTGAGGCCGATGACTCATGGGGCATTGGGGGTGGGTTATGTAGGTAAGAAAACCTTAGATTCGTGGGATTTTATTTACCAAAATATAATGTTTTAATTTAAAACTTGAGCTTTTAACAAATCGATTTCAAATCGAGCCTTAAAAAATATCTAAATGATCCTAGTTGAGCCAAATATATCTAAGCTCAAGCTTAGCTTATTTAATGAACGAGCCGAATCCAAACCTTAGTTAATGTTCATTTAACTAAATGAACAAACTTTTAACGAGCCGAGCTTGAAGTGACCTAGCTCATTTACGACCCTAGTTGTAAGGGTATATTTTCCTTTACTTATTTTTGATTTAATTTGATCTGAACCAATATTACCTAATATGATCATAATTAAATTTTTAATGAGTTATTATTATTATTTTACTATTCTTATCGTCATAATTAATATTTCATGCATTAGGATTGCCACTATGAGTATCATTGATATCATTATTACAAACAATGAACTATAGTATTGTTAGTACTATTAATAATATATATTTTTTTTTATCTAGTATACTATTTTCTTATCTAACATGAAATGATCTAAATAGAAAGGTATTGAAATTAAGTCGATGAGAATAGTCTGTAACTCTAGTAAATGGGTTGCATTGAGAATTGTGGTGTGTGTAGGCTAGGTTTACAAAAGACTTCTGGTACTTGAGCTAAGTTTGTTTGTTGGTTGGTATTTTTTTATGGATTTTGTCGGAATGCATGCAGTGGTTCGTCACTCTTAAACCCCACATCACGTGTATCCCGTATATGGAAGCGAGCGGCTAATAACAAGAGGCAGGGAGAGGACGGGAGCGAAGCAGAGCGGTTCCCTTTCCGTATACCTTTTTTATAATATATATATATATAATAGGTGGAGAAGAAAGAATATATATAGAGAGAGATAGGTTGAAGGAGAGGGAGGGATAAGAGAGCGCAATCAGCGAAGGGAAAGAAGATGAGGCCAGGATTTGTGTAAAAATCCAAAGAGAGGATAAACCCCGTCGTGTCTTCCCTCCCCGATGCCCTTCAAAATCCAAAATAAACCAACCTCTCCAGCCCCTCTTATCCTCCTCCTATCTCGTTCGTCTATCTTCACTGCACCCCTGCACTGCACCCCTCCAGCTAGCCAGAAAAAAAGAAGAAAAACATAAAAATCCTCCCTTTCGCTCCTCTTTATTCATAATCGCTCCGCTTCTTCAATGCATATAGAGCTATATCTATAGCCATATATATATATATATATATATATAGACACGCATATACACTAAATATATATATATATATATATATATATATATTCTTCTCTCTGTCGCTTTTACTACTACCCTTTGCAAACCAACCTCATTGATTAATTAATGATGGTCTACTCTTAATCAACACCTCCGTGCTATTTATCCATCCATCCCTCTGTCTCTCTGTCTCTCTCCCTCTATGCTTCTGTATTTATCGCTTTCTGATCTTCTTTGAATTTGGGTTTCCGTTTTCCGTTCAAGTTCGAGCAAGAAGAAAAAAAAAATAAGGAAGAAGAACAGAGAAAGGAAGAAAACGAGCGACGAATGGCTCCAAAATCCGGCAGAGGAAAGGGCCATAAGTCCAAGTCCGACAAAAGGAAGAAGGAAGAGAAAGGTAATTGCATATTGGTTTCAATCAATTTTCTCTCGTTCATTCAAGTACCCCCTAAATTAGTCCCTGTTAATACTACTACTACTATATAGTACTACTACTTATGCCGATAATAATATGATTACAGACAAGCATAATTTATTTCAAATCACTGGCACTGTCACACTGTTCCTTCCAATTATCGCCGGATTGAATTCTCCCCAACACGCACGCACAAAGTCTCCCGAGCAATAAACGAGTAGTTGAACCTATAGCATGATTACTGACTATTTTTGTTTTTGGTGGGGGGGTGTCGGGTTGTTATGTTGGTTGCAGTCGTGCCCGGCATCGTTGACATTACTGTTATCACACCTTACGATTCACAAGTGACTCTCAAGGTATCTATCTCTATCCGCGAATCATCGTTAGTATCAGTATCCGACATGTTGTATGGATTTTTGATAGAATTCCACCGCTCATAGACACATACATACATACATATACGTGCATACGCTGAATGTGCGTGTTTGGTATAATTTGCAAAAAGGGTATCTCGACGGACAAGATATTGGATGTGAGGAGGCTGCTGGCTTCTAATGTCGAGACTTGCCACTTCACCCACTTTTCTTTATCCCATGAGGTGGGCACTTCGTACCAGTATCAGTATTAATATTAGTATTTATTTATTTATTTATATTTTGGTCCGGTCTGTCGTTTCTTACCAGTTTTATGTATCGAGGAGGGTATAATTAATTAATTGGTGTGTGTGCGTTTATACATGTGTATTTTTTATACGATTTATTATATATATATATAAAATCAATTTTGCAGGTGAGAGGGCAGAGACTGCACGACAGAGTAGAGATTACTTGTTTAAAGCCGTGTCTGCTGAAGATGGTTGAAGGTTGGTTTTCCTCCCTTAGCTGCTTCTTTTCGATGGATCCGCGAGCTAATAAAGTTTTTATTTATCAGTATTATTTTATTCTTTATTACCACTGCTAATAAAGTTTCGACCTACTACTTCCTACTAATAACGCTCTCTCTCTCTCTGTTCCGCGACGGATTCTTGGTTTCATTCATTTAAAAAGGTTGTTTCGACTTTCAAGGAGGGCTGGGAAATTAGGTAGAGTTTGGGGGAAGGACCGGGGGGGGGGGCGGGGTTTGTCTCTCCCTCTATCTCTCTGTCTCTGCCGTCCCGTCCGTTTCCTGTGTCGTTGTGCCTGCTTCCTTCGTGCCTCGCCTTCCCTTCCTTCCTCCCTCCCTCCCTCCCCCACGTTTTTTCCTTCTCTTTGTTTCTACTACCTAGTTTCTACTACCAGCATTCATTCTGTTTTAATGGGCCTCACTCAGTTAACCTCCCCCTCCCTCCGGGGAACACATAAACTCCATGCCTTGTGCGTTGTTGCAAATAGACTGACTCCATACGTTGGGTGAGTCGTTGTTCTTGTTATAATAACAAGTCACGCTTCAGTTGCTCCCTGTCCGATATTGATGCTTGTCGACCTAACAGATATTCATGTCGTTACCATGATGCTCTCTTTCGACGGACGGACGGATGGATGGATGCCGTACATCCATGCTCGGTTATTTATTATGGACTGCCGTACTCTTTTCTTTTTTTTTTTAGAATATAAATTTATTAAAATCGACATATGTATTTTGATGTTTTCTCGTACGAAGGGCTCGAAATCTTTTAAAATCGACGTATGTATTATCTTTCGTCCGTCCCTATGTATTTCAAGAATAAAATTAGACTATCAATGCTATCTTTTATCATAAAATAATAGGTGGATCATAAAACTATTTTTTAATAGAAATGTAATTATTACTTCCTGCCTCATTATTTAACAGAAGGTTACTTTTTTCCTAATTTTTTTTATACAAAGTAAAATTATTTTAAAAAAGTGAATATATACTTACTATTTCTATTCTTATTTTTTTTTCCATTAAAAAATATACTTTGTTATTTTTTTTTAATAAAGGATGGAAGCGGTATTTTATGACTTTTTTTTTCCATTAGTTCTTTAATAAAAATATTTTCGATACAAAAGAGAGCATCGAACATTATTTATGACCATATCCTACTTGCAAACGTATTTGGTTGCATTTTATAGATAATGATAAATAAAAAAAATTATAGCCGGAGCCGAGGCTCACGCATTGATGGATTGTACTTAATTAGTGGCTCGGCTTTAGAGACGCCCCGACGGGGTAACGATGTCATCTAGCCACGAACGATCGCGGGACCATTGCGCCTGATCGGTCGTATGAAGCCGTGCGCCCATTAATTTTATTATTTCGATAACTTTTATGTTCGTGCGTAGAGGCAGAACATCTTCAATTTAAAATACGTATTCATACGAGCGAATCAATCATGTTATTTCGATAACTTTTATGTTCGTCTGTAGGGGCAACAAATAAAAATAAAAAAATCTTAAACTTAAACTTAACATACATTACTATTCATACGCATCAATCATATCGGATTCCGAACGGTCCTCCTTCGTCCGTCGACCATCTTTATTGGTTCCCCCTTTTGGACCCATTTCGCTTCCTCCCTGCTTAAATCACACGTGTACGTGAGTCCTGCGCTGTATGATTAGGCAGGTCGTATCGTAATAATTACCGTCCGTCGGCCCGGCTAGTGGAATGCTATAAACCTTTTTAAAATTCTCGTTGAAAAAATTCGGAAATATTTGTTTGTTGTCTATTTAAATAAAATTAATAGGATAAAAATTAAAATAATCTTAAAATATT
Organism: Tamarix chinensis; assembly: GCA_030549775.1. NCBI lineage: Eukaryota > Viridiplantae > Streptophyta > Magnoliopsida > Caryophyllales > Tamaricaceae > Tamarix > Tamarix chinensis. The sequence goes on from CM060178.1 coordinate 89,405,272, forward strand.
TAGTTTTAATTATAAAATATTATGTATATATAATTATATTACTATATATATCTAATTATATTTAAATATATTGATAATATTTTATATATATATATATATACCTATTAAAATATAAAAAATAAAATAAATAACAAATAAATTAACTAACTTTAATATTTTAATTCGAACTAAACCATCGACTATTTTTTTCAAAAAATTAACCCCGATTTGAGTAGTGTTTTCGAGACCGTACGGCGTGATGGTCGAATTCTCTCAGTAACCATGTGCATTTTTCCGTTTTGACTTTTTAGAGATGTGGTAGTGCACTCGTTATTGTATTATGGTGTACCAATATATGATGTCAGTCTATCATGCTAGTCTACTACTAATGCATCATCGTGTGCCTTCAAGATTCTCAGTTCTATAAGACCGCATGCAATGGAGGTACAAAATATTTTTTGCATCCGTTGATTCGGCGTAAAACACTGCATCAACGGTGTAAAAAAATCAAAAAGTATGAAGAAGTGCAGGAAATTGAACCGATGCAAAAAAATTTGTTAGAAGCAAAACAGTACAAAAGTTGGACAATTACAAATTAATCTGCTGCGGTACAATTTTTTTTTTAAAAAAAGTATATTAAATTTTTTTTGATCATCTGTTGTAGATACTCTAACGTAAAATCCCTATGACTTCTGAGATGAGCGAATGGCTGTTGACTTTTTTTTTCTTTTCTTCCCCACATTAATATATCCTGCTCTGAGTCTTTGACGCCAGTTTTATATTTATTCAATTTTTTGATATATATATTTTTTTGTTCTAATTTATTGTAGAGCCTTACACTGATGAGGCCCAATCACTGGCCCACGTGAGGAGGCTGTTGGACATAATTGCATGCACGACGTGGTTCAGCAAACCTAAGGGCCACCACAGACCGGCCGCTCACTCTTCTCCGTCCGCGGACCATTCTCCTCGATCGAAGAGGGCTAAGGCGCCCCACCCCAATCACCAGGCTCCGGCGGCTGCCGTCACCGCCAACTCCTCCTCCTCCCTTCCGCCACCGAACGCCGGGAATGGCGACGCCGGCAGCAGAATCTATCCGGATTCGATCATTTCGCCGCGAAATGATATGGCGGCGATCCATCCGACGCCGAAGCTCTCGGAATTTTACGACTTCTTCTCTTTCGCTCACCTATCTCCTCCCATTCTCAGTCAGTGCCCCCTACGTCCCTCTCTTTATTTTTTTTTGTTTGTTTCCGTGCCTTTTTTTTGGGGGGGGGGCTTGGTGTTGCGACTAAATTTGTTGATTCTGTGGAACTATATCTGTGGCAGGCGTGAAAAGAATTGAGCGGAGCTCAGAAGATAAACGCGAGGGTGACTACTTTGAACTTCAGGTCTCTCTCTCTCCCTTTTACTCTCTCCCCCCCCCCCCTCTCTATGTGCTCTTTGAAGTGTGCTGAATGCGTCTATATAATTCGTTCAGTTTGACGGCGCGAGCTATAAAAGTTAGCTCCCTGTTTTTAACCTCGTTGATTAAAATAAATATTACTGAGTCATGTGACGTGCACCATATATTATCTATAGAGAAATAACTTCTTTGTTTCTGTAAGGTTATTGTTGTTACCTAGTTATTAGCGGTACATTTTTTTTTCTATATGGAGAAACTAATTGACTCATATTTTTATTTGCTATTACTACATCGGTAGCAAATGCTCTTTCTTAATATTTTAGGATAACTTCCATTAATATTTATTTTTTGGTAAGGACCTCCATTAGTACATTTGCTCATATTAAATGTTCGTCGCCGACCCTTTAAATCACGCTGGTTGTAGACTGTATATTGTTTCTTAATTAGTGAATAAAATATTTATAATCCTGTAAATTTTGGGCCGGAAATTTTTATGTTCTTGGGCTTTGTTAATATATATGATAAAGATAAACATAAGAGATAAAGGGGATATATATATATATATATATATATATATTGCAAAAAGTTCTTATATTATTAAATCAGGGAGGTGTACAACCAAGCCTATAGAAGGCATCGGTGTAAGTACTTGAACCACTAAACTTTGCTATCCTATCTGTATGGAGACATCTTACTGACAATGCATATGTAATGCGGGGAACTAATTTGGTCCACGCAATACCTATATTTGAGTAAAGAGAATCATTTTTCGATTTCCGTACTTCATACAGGCCTATAGCTAGGAAATCCGTAAGCAACTGTGTCTTGATGGGAGATGCTTTGCTTGTTCTAGCTGCTGATTGCGGCTCCCTTGCCCAATCGGTGGTGAGTTTAGGAACTCCAAGAACTCTCTTAGCTAGCTTCCAAACCTGGCTTGTGATAGGACACTGCAACATCAAAGTGTTGGATACTTTCATCCCGTGAGCAAAAATAGCAGTGGGGAGCTATTGTGGGAAAGAACTTACTCGAATTATCTTTAGTAGGCAACCTGTTATGAGTAGCAATCCAAAAAATATGTTTGTGTTTAGTTGCTGCTGGACTAAGCCAAATAGTTGATCTTCACCAAGGCATTACAGGTGCCCTAGGTCTTAGGAAATCATTCAAGTCATGAATCTGAAATTTGGAGCTTGTTGATTGAACATGAATCCATGGCAGGAGGGCAGACCTATAGGCAGACAGTTGTCTCAAGAGGTTTGTAGCAGTGGCAGGTAGTCGAGCTTCTTGTACATTGTGCTGCTTAATATAGTATGTGTGGATCCATTTAAGCCACAAAGAGTCTTCTTTCTGACAAAATGTTCCACAGTTGTTTGCCCAAGGACGCAACATTCCATATCTGAGTTTCAATTAAGCCAAGACCTCCCTATCACTGTTTTCTAAGCAATAAGAGTCCTTTTGATTGCTGATGCCTTACCAGTCCACAGAATGCTCCTGCAAGCAGCTACAATCTTCGAGATTATCCTTTTTGGGAGTGCAAACACCTGACTCCAAAATATGGTAATTCCAAATATGACAGATTTGAGGAGCTGCACCCTTCCAGCATAAGACAAAAGCTTACTGGACCAGTGTTGAAGTCTTGTTGTGATCTTATCCGCCAGAGCCATGAGGGAAGCAAAAGATAGTTTGGTAGCATCCAAGGGCACACCTAGGTACCTAAAAGGCATGTTGCCTTCAGCGAAATTCTAGCATGAGAGAATTTGAGCCTTGACGGCATGGGAGACACCCCCAAAGTAAACCTGACTTTTCTCTGGACTGATATGTAAACCTGACATATCTCCGAGAAGTTTAAACTGGTGCTGAATAAGGTTCACTGAATTGAGGTCTCCTTTGAAGAATACTAATAGGTCATCAGCAAAGGCTAGGTTAGAAAGTTTCAGTCTTTTGCATTTACGATGGCCCTTGAAGTGAGGAATATCCCAAAGAGTCTACAACATCTGAATGAAATACTCCAACACAATCACAAAGAGATAAGGGGATAACGGATGCCTTTGCCTTAGTCCTTTCTTACCAATAAAAGGTTCCATCATGCAATTGTTTAAATACAAAAAGTATTTAACTTGTGAGACACAGGGCATGAGAAGCCTTACAATGTGAGGAGGGAAGTGCAATCCTAGCAACATTTTCCCAAGGACGGACCAACTTACAGAGTCATAGGCATACACCTAGGGGAAATGTTCTTCCTTTTATACATATGGATAAGTTCATGAGCTAGGAGAATGTTGTCACAAATCGATCCGCCTTTGATGAATCCAGCTTGTGAAGCATGTTTGATAGTGGGTAGAATAACTTGCAATCTTACAGTGAGCACTTTTGCAAGAATCTTATAGAGAGTTAAGCAGTAGACAATGGGTCTAAACCAGTTACTTTATGGGGGTTCTCCACCTAAGGGATCAAAACAATAAGAGTTTGGCCCACAAAAGGTGGCAGGGAAGCATAGTTGAAAATCCCAACAATCAACCTCCAAATATCATCACCAATAATCCTCCAAGAAGCCTTGAAAAACCTAGTTGTAAATCCATCTGGTCTGGTGCTTTGTATTTGCTAATAGAAATGAGTGCATTCTTAACTTTTTGTTTAGAAACGGGTGACAGTAGCTGGTGTTGCATCTCAACAGGTAAGGTATTGCCTTGGTTGAGGATGCCCACTTGAAAATCACCTTGGGAAGTAACTTTAGTACCTAGAAAGGATGAGAAACAGTTTAAGTAAGCCTGCTGAATAATTTCCTGGGATGAAAACACTTGTCCGTACACCACTTGAACTTTATGGACCCTCCTTTTGTGCTGCATGGCCTTCATGTTAGCAAAAAATAAAAAATGGAATTAGAATCACCCAGATTGAGCCACTTAATCTTGGATTTTGCTTAAGGAAACTTTCTTCACAGAACAGTAAAAGATCATAAAGCTTTCCTCGTGCAAAGTCGGGTTGTCAGGGTCTTGGCTCATTCTTTGTTGAATCATGTGCAATTTATCTCTTTGCTGTTGTACTTTGTGGGAGATACCGCCAAATTTCCACCAATTGAATTGCTTTAATTTAACACTCATCTCCCATAAATCATCCTTGCATCTGGTTAGAACATAAGCATGCAAATGACTCTCCCAAACACTGGCCACCAAAGGGATAAAATCAGGAACAAAGGTCCACATATCATAAAATTTACAAGGTTTCCTTACTCGGATAATGAATGCATACAAATGCACCACCCCAGAGCTATGATGAGGATTGAAACTCAGCATGACCATTGGGGCATACATTTAACCATTGGAAGTTCACCATGATTTTTTCCAACTTGCACAGGATTCTGTCACTACCCACACTTCTATTACTCTAAGTGAATTTTATACCGGAGAAGTGCAAGTCCTGGACTATAATATGATTAGTGCAATTATGGAAGTCCTATACATCATTAACATCAACATGCAACCCCTGAAATGATATAGGGATATTGATCTTTATAAAATATGAAATTAATAATTGTATAGTGTCCATATATATTCAGTCAAATTTTATCTATGTAAACTAACCATTATATAAATGTTATCCATTTTTGTTACATAATATATAGAATGTTATGTCATTATAGATGAAATTAAATCATACCACAACTTTGTTACTACATCAAATTATGATAATGATATGACTTGGTAAAAAAAAATGATGTGTCATTATTGTCTTCACTAAATATCATATATATATAAATTTTAAATTTATTGAGTTTGAATTTGAAAGAGGAATGATTTGATACTAAAATGTAGAAAAGAAAGTGGGTAATTAGATAGATGAAGGTGGATAAATTTTATTTAGATACCTTGACATTCGTCTTAATTTTTTTTTTCAGGTATCCACTATTTTCAAAAATTTAATTAGTTACATTCACATTTTCATTTAATTTTACCTTGTTACCCAAATGGGTACCTATATGGAACAAAAAATGTGGTCTGCTTTCACCGTTTGAGTACCTAAGCAAAACTTAATTAAAATGTAGAGGTATCTAAGTGGAATTATTGAAAGTACAAGGCACCTTAAAAGTATTAAGTCAAATGTCAAGATATCTAAATTGAACTTATACTAATTTTTTAACCTTTTTTTTTGTTAATTTTTTTAATTCATGTTATATAGATTAAATATGTCTTTTTATGTGTGTGTGTGTGTGTGTGTGTATCTATATATATATAAACTGAATATGGAAATGATTTATTTATATTATTCATATCTAAACTATTACCTACACTATTCTATTTAACTAATAGTTTTTAAGTAACCTTTCCTATTGATTTTTTTTAAATAATAATTAATAATTGGCTCACACTATCAATTACTTAATAATGTAACAACGTTATTTAATTAAATGTTATAAAATAAAGTAATTGATTGAAGTATCACTTCCACTCATTTGATGTAATAGCCATCCCACCCTTCTTTTACCTTCCTATATTTCTCCTAACAATAAATAAAATTATCTCTCCCTTTTATACTCAAAAAACTTTCCTCAACTTCCATTTTACCAAAATAAAATACCAAAAAAAAAAGGATATTTTTTTAACCACATAATATAACCAAGTACATTGCAGATAAAAGAAAAGGTTAATTAACTACAAACATTAAAATGAAAGTTTAAAGGAAAAAAGTGAAACTATTTTTTTGGTGAAATATATTTTATTTTTAATACCATAGAGATAGTAGAGATATATTTATTTACAGGAACATTATCGATTAATATTTGGATTCAATTAATTAGTAGCACAATCCCATACATAAAAGAACATTCAATCAATAACTTATGAAGACACAACTTAAAATAAAAAAAAAAATCAGAGAAAGCTGTACCTCAAAAATACCATCAATTGCACAATTCAAAATGATTAAGTTTTTGAAAAATGTTTAATTAATTTCATTAATTAGTAAAATAAAATCACTGCCTGTTGGAGAGGATAAGGTTTGACCTAAATAGATGATTTTTTCAAAATAAGCTTTGCATTTTCCTTGACTTAGCACCCTATGCCTACAATCATAATTTCAAACAATGATTTTGGTCTTATACCAAACAAAAATTAATAACAATAACGAAAAAAAGGTGTCAATGAATAAAATTCTAAAAACACTTGTAGGCTGTACTTGTAGCTCATAAGTACCATTATGGTACTTCGCAAAATTTGATCCATTTCTTTTATCCTACAACACAAAGTTGGTAAAATATGTAATATTATTGTATGGAAAATTTAAAATCTGCAATGGAGTTTTCCCTACTAATTGAATCTTTAAATGTGTCAAACCTTATCAAAGTAAAATAACATTCAACAAAAAAATAAGATGAAATATATATCGCATGAGAGGGTAATATAGCGCACTCTTTTCAACACTTCTGGGTCTGGGGCTGCATAAATATTTTAAGTGAAACCAAAAGGATGGATAGAGAGGATAATGTAATTGTAGATTTGAGATGATTTTAATGATTATCTTGATTATATAGTATAGATAATGGATTTTGACTTTTAAATATAAATTTTAAATAAAAAGAAGAGAGACAGAGAGAGTTGTGTATGAGTAGTTTAACCTCTCATTATCATTGTGGTGATTAGAGAACCATTGGAACATTTTATTTATTTATATTTTGTTTGAAATATTTCAAATTTATTGAAGTTGAATTTGAAAGATGAGTAATTTGATACCCAAATGTAGGGTACAAAGTGGGTAATTAGATAGATAAGAAGGGAAAATTTTCAAGCCTTTTTCTTGTTCAATTTTTTATCTAGGTCATATAGATTAAATATAACTTTTTTAATCGTTTAAAAATATTTGAATGACGGACTTGATTATGTAGTGTAGAACAATGTATATGGACTTTGAATTTCAAATCTAAATTGTGACTAAAAAGAGGATAAGGGTTGTGGATGAGTAATTTAACCTCTTGTTACCAACTTGTTAGTTGGAGAAAGTTAGAAACAATTTTTTTTGAAAGATTTTAAATTTATTGGGGTTGAATTTGAAAGATGAGTAATTCGATACTAAAATGTAGGGGAGTTTTTTGCTGGTTGATATTTGATAGATTTAAATTTATTATTATAAATTTAATTAATTAGTAGGATAATATCATATAAATATTACTGGAATTAACTGTTTTAAATTTTATTTGACAATTAGACAAGGGTTATGGGTAGAAAAGTTAGTTAATATTTTTTTGGCAGGAACTTCTCTTTTATAAATAATAATAATAATAATATAATCATGATATAGATATAGATTATTAAATACGTAAATTGTACATTACATTCACATGTCAATTAACATGAATTGAGCATGGGTGTCACGTATGCAGCATCTCTTGGTAATAACAGCGTAGCGTATGTCTAAGTTGGTAGCAGTTAATATAAATTCAAATGTTTAGCAATGGAGTGAAATTGCATATTGCTCTACAGCTCACTATGATGGATTTTCCTCCCAACCAAGTAAGCAATCTATTTTATAATTCGATGACCTCGGATGACAGCATTTTCCTTGATCTCGACAGCTCAAGAAATGTTGCCTCTACTCTCCAAGTCCATTTCTTCCTAGCTCTAGTCTACAACACTTGAAAACTGCAGCCATAGAGTGAAAATCATTGTTCACTTTTCTTTTAGTTTCATTCTTTGGAGCAGACCACCTCTGGTGGGAGTGTGAGGACAAAAGTCATCCTTTGATAGCTGCAAAACGAACTATAAAAGAAACGAAGATAACAGCTGCTGTGTCCGTTCTATTTATGTTCCCATATTACGGAGTTAAAAAAAATAGTCGAAATTTTCTTCATTTTAATAGCACGGGTGGAGCTTACTGATATTCATGGATTTTGATATGTTAAATTTATATCCTGGATGCTTGGCCTTGACTCATGCCCACCATCAACTTGATTTGTTTTCAAGGCATTGGTTTCCGTTGGCCCTGAGATTTTGTTTTCATGTTTAAGATGATTGCTTATAAGTTACAATTGATGGAGAATGCTCTCGTTATCCTAGCTTTGCATGATCTTTTTTCTAGATATTCCAATTAAGTAGTTATCTTGTCAAATATTTATTTTAAGGAGTACTATTCATGGAGTTTTTCGGCCATTGTAATTTTGATGCTTATGACTGGCCATTACAGATTAAAATATGCAATGGGAAGTTTGTCCAAGTGGTTGCATGTGTTAAGGGATTCTACACTCTGGGCAAGAAGTCGATACAATGCCACTCTCTCCTGGATCTTCTGCATCAGCTCAGTCAAGCTTTCACCAATGTGGGTAATATGTTGTTGAAGTCTAGTGCATGCTGTTGGAGCGTGACTTTTAGTGATAAAACACAGTAGCTAATTATGATTGTCTGACTCGTGGAGTGATAATATGTTGCTAATTATCCTATCCATTATGTTGTCGTTAAATACAGGCATATGAAAGTTTGATGAAAGCTTTTCTGGAACACAATAAGGTGACAGATCTTCCACTTGTAGAAATATTTCCTTGTGGATCAGATTCTCTGATATGTTGAGTTGTAGAAGTTAAAGCTATTTTGCAATTTTCAGTTCGGCAATCTTCCTTATGGATTTCGTGCAAACTGTTGGCTGGTTTCCCCTGCTGTTTCTGAGTCTCCATCGAACTATCCATCTTTACCGATCGAGGATGAGAAATGGGGTGGCAGTGGAGGAGGACAAGGTTTGATCGGTGAGCATGATTCACGCCCCTGGGCCACAGAGTTTGCTATCTTGGCTGGCCTACCTTGCAAAACTGAGGAAGAGAGAGTCATTCGTGACCGGAAGGCATTCTTGCTTCATAATTTATTTGTTGACTTCTCAATCCGTAGAGCGGTGAAGACAATCAGGCATCTTATAGATACCAGTACCGATGAAACCAATTCATTGAACGCTCCTCCAGGCTCCAACCTGCATGAAAGTCGAATAGGGGACCTGTGTATTACTGTGAAGCGTGATGCAGTTGATGCTAACTTGAAGCCAGACGAAAAGCTTTTTGGTAGTGAGACATGTGAACTATCCTCTAGAGAATCCACTCTAAAGAACTTGATTAAAGGAATGACTGCAGACGAGAATGTAACTGCTCAAGTGAGATTCTGCTATCATTAGACTTGAATAGCTTCTACTAGTACATCTAATGCTTTTTGAGTTGTTAATCCTGTTATTTTACATTTTGGGAGATTTGAACAACCCTATTGAATGTTTTCAGGACACTGCATCCCTTGGTGCAGTTATTGTAAGATATTGTGGGTACACTTCAACAATCAGAGTTGTTGGTGATGTGAAGAACTGTGTGGGCAAGGACATTGAGATTGATGACCAGCCGGATGGAGGAGCTAATGCCCTCAATGTTAACAGGTATATTTTTCTGTAATCATGTTTGTATTGGATAAATTTTTTTTCATGCTGAAAGATAAGTAGTGAGATATTTGATTCTTCCCTATTACAAATGATGCACTCAATTCTCTTGTGCGCGAAGTAAGAGGCAATTGTAATTTTCTTGGCTAATAGACAAGAATGACAGGGCTGTCTCGCCAGATTATCTTTATAGTAGACCCAAGTAGGCTTGGGAAGTATTAGCTAATTCTTCTTCATCTTATAGGCAATTGTAGTTATAGATATGTAGCCGCTAATAGGGTATAAATCATCCTTATTTTATTTTTCCATCAGTTTTTGTTAGCCTAATATCTGACCAGTGGTTTACATATATTTTTCCTTTTCCCTTCTCATTTTTACAGCTTGAGGCTCCTGCTACACAAACCTCAAAATGTTGAATCATTAGAAGAGTGGCAGACTTCTTTATCTTCTTCCCAGGATCCTGACAACTTCAGATTCCGAGTCGCTAAGATAGTTGAAGATAGCTTGACTAAGTTAGAGAAAGAGCAGCCATCTGAAGCTGAAACTCCCATTCGATGGGAACTAGCTTCTTGTTGGTTGCAGCATTTACAGAAGGACAGCTCAGCTAACAACAATTCTAAAGAAGCTGGAAGTGATAGCAATTCTGAACCGACAGTCAAGGGTTTAGGAAAACAACTCAAGTCACTAAAAAAGAGGGAAAAGAAACCAACTAGCATGTCTGACTTAGATGGGAAAGAAGACGGGGAATCTCAAGCCTGCAGTTCTGTTCTTAGTGAAGGACATGCTGTGAATGACAAAGATACCGATATGATTAGTGAGGCTGAATTGAAGAAGCTGATTCCGGAGGAAGTCTTCTTACGCTTTAAAGAAACTGGAACAGGTCTTCATTTGAAGGTCTGAAATTATATGTTATCGCAGATGACCTTGATCTAATCTGTTCTATCAATCTCTTTTCAAACATTATCATTTGTTATTATTTTCTCTATCTGTATGTCTTCCCAGTTCCTTATTAAAATGGTCTCTCTCTCTCTCTCCATAGTTTTGATTAAACGAACCACTCTTCTTTTATCTTGTTACAGCCAGTAGATGAGCTGATCAAGATGGCACATAAATATTATGATGAAGTTGCTCTTCCAAAGCTGGTAATACACACTCCCTGTAGCTAACCATTATATATCTATATCAAATATTGATACCGAGACTTTATAACTTGCACAGGTCACAGATTTTGCGTCACTTGAACTCTCCCCTGTTGATGGGCGTACGCTTACTGACTTCATGCATCTAAGGGGATTGAAAATGTGCACATTGGGCCGTGTGGTGAGAATCCATTCCCAAGAAATTGATTTTCTTTTTCCCTGTTGGCCTCTGCACCATCTTTTTGTGAAGCATGATTCTATTGTGGCATCAATATATTTTCTAATAGCTGACAGTACAAGAAGCAATCATGAATGCCAATGTGTTGCAGCTATCATGACATTTATTTTTGTCTCTCCTATAATATCTGTGTGTCTTTATTTTCTATAGCTTACTCAAAAGCTTTTACATAAACTTTTGGATAGCCACTTATTGATAATAGATTGACCAGAACTAACTAATGTCCTAGTCCAAGGATAATGAACTTGGGCCTAATAAAATTATGATGATAAAAGATCTATGCATGATTCCTCCCTTACTGCATTTTAATTTTCAAACAATCACTAAAAACTGAGAAGAACCATGATCATATATCGATCTATACGTTATTGTAACAGAAAATACAGGCTGTTGCAAATGATATCTTTAGAATTTTCTCTTTGTATCATATTGGCTGCCTCAAATTCTATTGCATTGACCAATACCTTGTTTCATGCATAATAGTGATGGATGAATATGGCTTCTCCATTGATTAACTCTTCCCAACTTTGTGCTTTCATCAGCTGAATCACGAAGCTGGTTTCCTATGTTCAGTAAGCCTGCATTACAAATTAATAAGGAAGTTGGTTGGACTAGGCTTTTAAAGAAATGAAGAATACGATGTAAACAGGCACAGATTTTGGCATGTAAGACTTAGGTTAATGTGAAGCCATTTCAAAATAACTCTTAGAGACTCCTCATAACAATTCTCCTTCGAACGCTTGATCTACATCAGCTTTAGCTGATGTTCATGCTATGTGGAGGACGTTTTGGTTAGGCATCCCTGATGATGCCTCTTGTGTTTTTGAAAGGGCAGACTCTGGGTCTTTCACTTTCATGTATCCATTAAGAATCTTCCATTCATAATGGAAGAAAGTAAAAAGAGTGGAGGCTTTTTGTTGTTTGCAAATGTCTACTTACTGACACCAAGTATTTACTCATAATGTTTCGTTAACAGAGTTTCATATATATATATATAAGTGTAACATCCTAGGACTTGATGCTTTTGAGAAACATCTGAGTTGTGCTCCAGGATAGATTGAGAGAGAGGCACAACCTTCTGATTTTATCTGAATACTAAAATCCTTAAAAGTGTCCCACGAGTGCAATTTTTCTAGTTTTCATGGAATATTTTAGAATATATTTTATAACTCCATACTTCGTACACTAAGTTTTGGATTTCTGAACTATTCATATTATTTTCATTTTATGATGTTATTGCTGCACTGTCTAGGTTGAATTAGCAGAGAAGCTTCCTCATATACAGTCATTGTGTGTCCATGAGATGGTTACCAGAGCTTTCAAGCATATAACGAAGGCTGCTGTTGCATCTGTTGATAATGTGTCACAAGTACCCACAGCATTAGCTTCATCCTTGAATGTCTTATTTGGATCCAGCTGTGATGATGATGCGGAGAACTTAAATGTTCATGAGCTCAAGCTGAGATGGTTAAGAATCTTTTTGATGAAAAGGTTTGGTTGGAGGCTGAACAATGAGTTTCCGCTTCTGAGAAAGTTCTCGATTCTCAGAGGTCTCTGCCACAAGGTATAGCCTGAGTTATGCTCATTCCTTAGTTTCTCCTGTACACGTAAAAGTAGTTTTAGCTCATTTGAATCTCTCAGGTTGGATTTGAATTGGTTCCAAGAGACTATGACATGGATAGCCCGAATCCCTTTAAGAAAGATGATATTATCAGCATGATACCAGTTTGTAAGGTAAACAGCACGATGTGGCATATCTTGGAGTTCAGATAACTTTTTACATTATCCTGGGATAAATTTTGAATTGATTTGAGCTAACTTTTGATCTACAGCACGTAATGTACTCTTCAGCAGATGGTAGAAATCTACTCGAGTCATCCAAAATTGCCCTGGATAAAGGAAAGTTAGAAGATGCTGTTACTTACGGGACAAAGGTATCTAGCCATCATCTTCATGAATTCATTCTTGGTTACTTGCAGCTCTGTCCAATTTTGATCTTGACATGCTGCTTAACATGTTCTTGAATCTGAAGGCTTTGGCAAAGATGATAGCTGTCTGTGGTCCATATCACCGTACAACAGCAAGTGCTTACAGTTTGTTAGCAGTAGTTTTGTACCATACAGGAGACTTTAACCAGGTAACTTTACCTCTTTTTTTTTTTTCACCCAGGAGATTCCTTAGTAATTTGGGGGGAAAATATTATAATTACTTGAGGGTTTTGATGAATATGGACTGCAAATTATCTATGTTTGTTACCTACTTTTAATATTTTTCAGCTTTATAATATCACATCCCCTTTTGTTGCGTTTGGTGGATTTGGGTGGACGATAGACTTGTATGGAAGCATATGAAATGGTTAAATATGTTTCTCTGTTTTATTTTGCACTCACTCCTTTATTTAACTATGATCAATATTCTCTTCTTTTCTCAAAGAGCTTACCAACGTTAATGCTCATAAGTTTACAATGCTTGATATAGTTTGTCCAAGTAATTTTTATATTCTCTGTCAGAGATGTAATATTTTCATGTTTAGGCCACCATATATCAGCAGAAGGCTCTGGATATTAATGAAAGGGAACTCGGGCTGGATCATCCAGATACAATGAAGAGCTATGGGGATCTTTCCGTATTTTATTATCGACTCCAACATATCGAATTGGCTCTAAAGTAAATATCTCCTGATATAATTTGTTACTGCTTCCTAATGTTGTTTACTTAGAATGTTCTAGATTGAGGTACAGTGAATCTAACTGAATCATTCCTAAGGGATATTTTCCGTTTCTTGGATTACATTATTCTGCTGCCCATCTATGTTTTTTTTGTTTTGTTCACTTCCTCGGCATTATTGCAGGTATGTCAACCGTGCTTTATATCTTCTTCATTTCACTTGCGGACTCTCTCATCCGAATACTGCTGCAACATACATAAATGTAGCTATGATGGAAGAAGGCATGGGAAACGCTCATGTTGCTCTTAGATATCTCCATGAAGCATTGAAGTGCAACCAGAGATTATTGGGATCAGATCATATACAGGTCCTGCCTCTATCTGACTTCCTTTTAGAAATTAATTGTTGATTTGTGCTGAAAGTTGCTGCTACTCTTGCAGACAGCTGCAAGCTATCATGCCATAGCCATTGCTCTTTCACTTATGGAGGCATATTCTCTCAGTGTTCAACATGAGCAAACTACACTTAGGATACTCAAAGCAAAGCTTGGGCCAGAGGATCTTCGCACCCAGGTAACTTGGAGTTATTTTTTTTTTCCTGAAATATTTTTTATCATGATTCTTTTGTATGAAATATATTGATTCCATGCCAAATGATTATAAGATGCTCATCGACTTTCTTTCCGGGGTCTTTAAACTTGTTTCTTTTAGATGTAGTATCTTTTGTCCTTCTGATAATACTGTAGACATTATTAGAGGCTGAACCTAGAAATGGTCTATAAATTCAAGCACAAAATTCTTGTGGTGCTTACACTTGGAATAATTCAAACATGAAGCTTTGCTCTGGTTCTTATGATGAAATTGTGTGCAGGATGCGGCTGCATGGCTTGAGTACTTTGAGTCTAAAGTCATAGAGCAGCAAGAGTTGGCAAGAACCGGAACGCCAAAGCCAGATGCATCCATTGCTAGCAAAGGACACCTTAGGTATTGAGTGTTATTTATTGAGCTTCCCTTTTCTTTTCCCTGTTTTCTTGGTCATCATTTGATTTATTTCTTCGCAGTGTGTCAGATCTCCTTGATTTTATCAACCCTGAACAAGACCCAAAGTTGGGGGACATACATAAAAAACAGAGGCGTACAAAGGTTGGTGGTTGTGTCTGAATGACTGCTATCTTTTGAATCAATAGACAGGATAAATTAATTACTGCAAGGACCCATGAAGATTCAAAGATTTCAACCTTACATTCGGGGAGCATCAAAGCAGATTCATAGATCAGCCTTAAATTGTTCCATAAGTGATTGATGGGGGACTAATATACACGAAACATTGGTGGAAAATAGGCAATATGGCTGAAAATTTATGATGGCGTGTTTGGAACTTATAGTTTTATAAATTATCAATCTGAAGGTGCTAAATCTGTTTCCTTTAGTGAGAAAATCCTTACATTTGTGCCAAAACATCATGGAATCAGCTGTGTGGTGAAAGCTACGAGTTATACTTCTCTTTGAATCATAGACACTATTAACACAAAATGTTAGACTGATACCAAAGCTATTTTGTCATGTAAGCTTTAAAACTTTTGATACAAACAAGGTGAAAGAAGAGCCTGTCTGAAGTGCACGCTTCAGTTCTACAAGGGCATTTGCACCACCAGAGGGGCTGCTGTTAGAGTGTGTGAGTAAATCCATATGTTTTGTTAAACCTGAGGGAGCATTTTGGATAATTGGTTCCCTGGCATCGACCTTAAAAATCGAAGACTGAAAGCTCACGGAAAGACATCTATGCTTTTTATATAGCTGCATCATACTTATTAATCCCAAGCTATAGAGAATCTGTTTTGCAAAAAATGAGTTTTTCCTTTGAAATTGCTGCTTTTATCCAACAGATAGAAGAATCTTAATTTAATGAATGCTCTTATTTGTTATGAAGAAATGAAGAACCATGGACCATCGTTTACATTTGATCAATGATCATCTCTATTTTTTTTAGGAGTCTGTAGTAGCGTTTTTTATTTTGAAGAGTAGGTTGAAAAATATTGTGGGTGATACTATCATGCACATTGTCTGCTGCTTCAGCTGAGAGATAACAAAAAGGTGTTGCAGCATTTAGGAGACAAAGAGGAATCATCACAAACCTAACCTTGGGCTTCTGCTGCCTCCCCCCCCCCTTCACTTTTAATTGAATATGGTTGTTCTTAATGTGGAATATCTAGAGTTCGTAATGTGCCTTGATTACTTGAGAAGTTTGCTTAATTGAGCTTTATGGGCCAGATCTTGCAGGTAACTGATAACTCGCAGCTCTCAGAGCAGGATTTAGTCATTGATGAAACAATAACCCAAAATGACACAGCAAGTAGTATGGTTACAGAAGAAACGCATCAAGAATATAAAGAGGTGAGCCCAAGTTCCAGTGAAGAAGCTAAACACAATGATATTGCTCCTAATGGAGGAGTTGTGGTTGGTGATGCTCATGATCTCTCTTCAGATGAGGGGTGGCAAGAGGCCAGCACCAAGATCCGGTCAGGAAACACTGAGGGACGTAAGTTTCGTCGGCGACGGCCCGAGCATCTTAAGTTGAACGGTAATCGTTCTGTTCTGTCGAATGGTAGAGATAGCAGTCACAGACAGGGAAACATGTGCCTAGGACAGAAAGCAACACTCAGGGTCATTCCAACCGACAAATCTTCACCCAAGAGATCAAAGGAAGTAAGCTTGTCGTCAGGAGGGGATATGACCGCTGCTCAAACTAAAAAGTTATCCTCATCTTCAACTTCCCTATCTGCTATGGCCTCAAAAGCAATTTCCTACAAGGAAGTAGCTGCATCACCTCCTGGAACCATTCTCAGGCCTATAACGCCAAAAGAGGAAGGGGATAATGTGGAACTAACTCAGATAGAAAATTACAATACCTCGCCTGAATTATCAGAGAATGATGAAGGTAAGCACAGAGTTGTAGCAGTTCAGCCTGGTGCTCAGGAAACTGAAGATGCTGGGGAAAGTGCAGTACCATCGGGCAACATAGTCGCCGAAAACCAAGACATATGCTCTGATAATAATGACAAGTCAATAGAAACAAATGGGAGTAAACTCTCTGCAGCCGCTGAGCCTTTCAATCCCGGAGCTCCTTTGCATCCATCCACGACAATTGCAGCTACCAGTGTTTATGATGTAAGAGGTAGCCAAGGCAAGTTATCACAGCCAATTGAATTCCCTCCTATTGCTGCCAGAGTCCCGTGTGGACCTAGGTCACCTCTCTATTACAGAAACAATCCCTCTTTTCATGGTAAGCCAACTAACATTTTGAAGAACAGGGGTCGGAATATGGATAGCAGAGGCAGTGGGGTTCCTAAAATTATGAACCCACATGCCCCTGAATTCGTACCGACCAGAAGGGCTTGGCAGCCAAATCCAATTGATGAGAATACCAAAATTGATTCGAGTTCTGCAGTTGACAATAACGATCCACCTTCTGATCAGAAGGACAGTGATCAGAAAGCTACTGGTGTAGTGAAGGATGAAAAATTGAAGAAAAATACTTCTAGTACTGAGAAGGAGGAACTTGCCAGGCAGATACTTTTGAGCTTCATTGTGAAATCAGTCAAGAATAATTCAAATTCTTCAAGTGAGTCGGCCAGTGGTCAGAAGAATGAGCCTTTCCGCAGTGCTTCTGATGCCATAGAGAATGATGACGCAATAATTAAAATTGTTCACAGGAACAACAGAGATAAGAAAGATGAAGCTTCGAAACCAGATGACCATGAAAGGTCATACAACTCAAATAAAAAGGTTGGTGATGGGGAAGGGTTTGTTATGGTTGCCAAGCGGAGGAGAAATCGTCAGCATGTGACCAATGATGTTGTAGGCCTATGCAACCAACAATCAATTTGCAGTTCAGTTGGTTGAGGTCAGATAATACTGGTGGGCAGATGTTAGGTACAGGAAAGATGTTGCAGCTGTAGTGCTATTGAAGTTATTTGAAATGCCTTAAGCTGCGGGTAGATATGCAGAGGCGGACGTTTATCCTGTAATTGACAGTAACCTATCACCCATCAGCGCGAATGAAAAAGATGATGCGATACAAAGATAAACAAGGTAGTGGTACTTCCAGTTGGGCTTGCTGATAAATTTGTTTGAACACGTTTTTTCATGCGTAAAGATTTTGTCTGAATAATAATGCTCATTAGTCATGATTTTGAGATTAGTAAAGCTGTCAAATTCCACTTGCTATTTGGTTCGGATACAGGACTTTGTTTCTGCAGTAGAAGCTGAACCTATTTTGTTCAGGAAGTGCTTATATGACGTGCACTGTACTGCCTATTATTGACGGACAACAAGAAGCTGAACCATTTTGAATATGACCAACTTATGAAGTGTAAAGAGGATAAGTATGACGTGATCATTTTTTTTTCCGGAAATAAGAAGGGGCATATTGACAGGAGCCCTTGCTCCATATAGATGAGATCACTTTCCAAACTAGTTAACTATGCTGGAAACAACCGATAAAACGCAGGTTACCACTGCTACTCAAGAACTAGTATGGGTATCACCGTAAAATGAACAGTGGTTAATCTAACCTCTTAGGTCATCAAACGGAACATTACGGTTTTGAAGTTGCGGCTCCTGGGGTAGTATATGTTTAGAGATGCAAGAGCATACCGACCATTCAGAACATTGCTGGTTGATGACCATTTGTTTTCAGTTACGGTTCAAACATTGCTCGAACATCAACAAACTGCTTTGAGAGAGATTTGAGTGTTCGACTGTCAAGTGTCAAATAAGGCAAAAATTGTGAACAGCTGGCTGACGCATTAGCCGAAATTCGAATACGCTTTACAGATAAAATGTCAGGTGGAACTTCTATGGGTCTCCAGATTTCTCTGCGGTTTGATAAATAAGCCCGACAGCACCACCGCCGCAAAATAGAGAGAGCATCAAGTGAGTCAACGTCTAAGCCCGACACATTTTCTAAAAGAAAAAACTATTTTAATCTCAACTCTCAAAGCTTAATAATATAATACTAAAATATTCTCATTAAATTTATACCTGGCCACACTCGAGCAATATTTTTACTTACTCTATTATATTTTACATAAAATATTATTTTTCGTTATTAAAATAAAAAAAACTGTTATTGTTATTAATATTGTTTTACTATTATAATGAAATGAATAACTTAAAATGTTTGATTCAAAAACATAGTGTTTTAATTGTTTAATTTTGGAAAATGGTTTGTTTGTGTTTAACATGTATATAATATGACTCATCACGTTTAAAATACATATAATTTAACTACTACTCCTATCTTTTTCTTTATTTTTTTTCTTTTTCTTTTTCTTTTTCTTTTTGGATTAGCTTAACTTTTTTTTTCTCTAATGCAAATATTAGAACCACTTCAGCTCTTTTTGTGGGGAAATTGAGCAACTCACTCAATCCAAGTTGGCTTGCTAAGTGATCATTCTAAAGATTTGAGATGCTCTATTTTTTCTATCCGATAGCATCAATGCTTATAACCTAGCAAGCAAACTTATGTAAAGTCACTACATGTAATCAAATACCCTTTGTTTTTAAATACTTGTCATTATGTATATTAAGAATAAAATGTGAACATTATGAAAGTATTTCTTAAATAGTTGTCTTTCAACATGTATCAATAAAAAGTATAAAAAAAAATATACTATGAAAGAATTTTTTTTAATTTACATATAATACTTATATTTTTATATAATATATTATGATATGAGTGAAATCAATTGTAAACCCTTATAATCTACAATGAATATATTGATTGGAGTTAGATAAGACACTACTAATTTACATGTAAAAAATTTAAAACTAGTTTAATGAGCATTTGAGGGACAAATGTGTGGTGTTAGCCTAAGGACAATCTGATGCTTAAGTCAGTAACATATGATGTGAATAAATCAAAAGAGGATAACTTAGCCGTTAGAATCGTATGGGCAACCTCGTTGACGATTGAGGGATCAGAGCTCCTAGTCAAATGTGTCAGTAGTGGTGTTTAAAGGGCATATGAAGGTGTAATGATTGAGAGAATTTGCAGAAGGTTGCTTAGCAAGAAATGAGCAAATATAGCAAGAGTTGTAACTACTCAAGTGATTGCTTGATTGATTGATTAAGTGATGCCTTGGGGGCTTTATGTCCCCTCTATTTATAGAGACTATGACTTATAGTGTGCCTCCTTGAGAGGAAGGAGTAAGGCCACCATTAGATGTGGTTATCATTGAAAAATCAAGAGAAGTGGGTTCTCCTCAAATGAAATGGGCGATGAATGATTTTTAAATTAGTCTTGCCAGACTTTAAGGGCATGATATCCACCCAAGATACCATTTTTTAGGTTGAGTTATCTGGACTTGAGGGATAACCCCTACGGAATCTTGGGTTGCCCAAAGCATATATAGATCTTAGGCTTCGCAGAATTAGGCTAGGCTAAAGGGCTAGTATATGCCCATACAATTATTTCCCTCTCACTCCCTAGGTCAAGGGTGTCTTGATGAGTAGGGTTTTTGTGGGCCGAATCAAACCGTTATGAGACAAATGATTGCTTAGCCGGTAGTCTAGGTCACTTATATGTGTTTTTGATGGGTCATGATAATTTCCTAGATACCATTGTTTCAATTTCCCTATCCTTTTAAGACAAAGAGAGAGGAAAGGGCATTCGAACTATTTTTCTTTGTCTCCTTCTTGCCCAAATTCCAGAGATTCATAGGGTCATTGATTGTCATTTTCTAATGAGTTTTCAATTATGTTCTTGCTTGGTTAGTCATTTTCCATATGCGTGAAATGCCTAATTGGTGGTATAAGATGACTATTGCTATGCTGGGGAGGGAATTCGATTTAGTTCCTAAAATTTATATTGCACATTCCTTCAGTCCTTGGATTTGGATTGTAACCCTAGCAAACACTCTTTTGATGGAGGATGTTACCCAAGGCACAAGTGAAACAACTTTAGCACTCAACCTGGTTCATAATATTGCACATGACATTGTGGTGGTGAACTCCTACCTAGTAACAAGTGAAGGTGGAGCCAGGCATTTAGTCACAATGGAGGAAGTAGTAAGCATCCATTGTATGGGAATTTTGAAAGCAGAAGGGATCATTTCTCCAACATTGCTGGTGGATGCATATTTTCAATTGTTGATGCAAGGGGCTTATGGTTTTCTATTCAACCATAAAGTAAGGTCTCCTCTCCCAGAAGAGAGATCGGATTAGATTTTTGAAGAATGATTATGCTTTTATGAGTACCTCATGCAATATGGGTTGAGGTTCCCGTTACTAGAGTTAGTGGGGGAATTTTTAACCAACTTTAGGTTTCCACCCTCCCAGCTAGTCCCTAATGTCTGGAGGGTTATGCTAGATCTAGCCCATTGCAGAAAACTGATAAGCATAGTAGTAGACTTAGAATTATTCTTATGGTGTTACTATCCCAAATTCCATAGCAAAGAGGACGGGAATGTAATGCTAACTATTAGGTTGAACCGTGTATAATACCCTAATTTTTTATAATCCTAATGCTTGGTTGATTAGTCTCATAATCACTACTCTAAACCTTAAATCTTATTTGTACACCTTACCTATACCTCTCAAACCCTCATTTTACTTTCCTACCCTTCAAAAATCCTAGTTTTCATTTTAGCCAACCGGCACGTTACCTTTAGTTGATCAGCCATCAATGTTCCAAACTCTATCGTCCGGGGCCTCAATTAGTAAATAGCCATCCTCTTTAGCCTACCATCATTAGACAATTTTCACCATGTTGGATTTTCTTAATTTCTTTTGAACTTAAATCAATTTCTATGTCCAATATTTTTATATATTTGGGTTCCTAAATTAATTCATCATATTTCCCTAATTTTTCATGATTATTTTGAATTATTTGATTTTTTTTCATTTTAACCATTTGTTGGACTTTCCACCTTTCCTAAAATATTTTTTTTTTAATAATTGTTGACTTTTTTGGGCATGTTGGATTCAAAAATCTAACCCTCTTACACCTTATGATAACACTCCGCATGGTCATTGCTTATTCAACAAAAATTCTGACCATAATTACTTCAATCAACTTCCGCCAACTCTTTTATACTCTATTACCTATACCCATCACTCACATCACTCCTTGTACTTGCAAGCAACCCTCTCATTAATTTTTTCCTCTCTCTCCTTGTAATACTTTAGCCCCACACTAGGGCCACAAGTATCTACTTGGAGTGTTTTTATGATTGATGATTAACCCCATAGAACAACATGAGCCCTTTCGAATGTCCTCACTCACACACATCCCTGAAAAATTTAAAAGATGTCACCTATCCTTAAATTAATCCAAGTCAAGTACGCTTAATTGTGAAGTTCAATGATAAGTTTCCTAAAAAGAATTATACCTTATTATATATGTATTCTTATCAAACTTTTTAAGTCTCCAATGTCCACCACTAATTTGGGAGTATTACATACATCCTCAATCAAGAATACAACATCCTTGTTATGCCTCGACCACTTAACTGTCACATTACAATCTATCTTAAGAATTATTTCCCTAGGCGATTGACTGACTCATCTAATTTCAACTCGTGGTCACAATTTCTCTCTAATACCATTTGTAACATTCCAACACCATACTAGTGCCACAGGTAGTTACTTTAAGTGCTTTCATAATTGATGGTTGATTCCACAAACCAACATGAGTCCTTTCAAAAGTACTTTGTCCTCACTCATAAACATCTAGAGAAACTTTCTAGGAGGTCACCCATCCTTAAATTATTCCAAATCAAGTATGTTTAACTGTGAAGTTCTTTAAGGATAAGTTTTTTGAAAAGAAGGTATAGCTTGTTGATTTATGTAGTCTTATTTAGGGGTGTTTACAAATCAGATATCTGGTAAAAAGCTTTTGAAAGACTGGATATATAAAAAACCTTTTGGATATTCAAAATTTAGGATCAGATAACAAATAATTAGTTATATACCATAAACTTTCGAATAGGCCACAAATGGAAGATATTCAATAAAAAATTATTCGATTGAAAAATCATAAATTGATCTAATTTGAACCAATTTGATCTAATGATTTTATTTGAGTCTTAAATTATATTATATTAAATTAGTAATTCCAACTTTTAGATAATATTTAAATATTTAAACAAGATACTAATTTAAAATTATAAAATTTACTTACAATAAATGCTATCCTTTCAAGTTACACACACATACACATGCTTATATACAATAAAATTTTATGGAAAATAAATAGTATTTAGAGTATACATGTATATAATTTATTATATTTGATATTTGATTTATTTTATCTTTTATTGATCCAATTGGTTATTTAATTTGAGAAAATATCAAATCGGTTATTTGATTTTTCATTTTAAATTGATTCAGATATCGGATAAGATTATCAAATACATGAATAACTATATAATCAATCATTTTAAGACTCTAATATCCACCACTAATTTGGGGATATTACACTCCAACCCATTGTTGACAACCTTATGGGATGTGCTCTCGATTGATCATTTCCACACTTAGCCAATTTTCATAACGCAAATTTGCTATTTCTTCTCTCCTCTCCTCTTGGCTTGTTTGAGGTTGTTCTTGGTTTCCTCCTTAGGGTTGAGCCCCTTCTCATTTTCCTCTTCTTTTCCCTTCGTCTCATTAATTCTAAAATCTTAAGTTTAACTCTTTACTTCTTGTCTTTAAGAAAAAGAGAGTTAATGTCATAGATTAGTGAAGGTTTCCCAAGCTTGTTCTCATGCCCCATTTTTGGGGGTATTTTATAACTCTTGTTATTTTCTCCTTATCTAACACCATTTAAAACATGTAACAAGTTATCTAAGAGAACTAATAAATAGCACGTAAGTACAAAGGAACATTATCATATGTGAATATGTATATCTATACATATAAATCACATATATACTCCCAATATATATATATATATAACACATATGAAAATACAAACTTTACATCAAATCAATTATAAACTCACATATATATTGAATTTATAATAAAATATCATCCATAGAGTTTAAATATACAAAAATATAGATATCCCAATAAGCCCACATAATTAGATAAGATTGTTTAAAATGAACTAAATTAGTAATTGGTTCTTATAATTATTGATTGGGTTTCTTCGATTGTGCATGGAAATACTAATCGAGCATATTATCGTATATGTTTTACCATCATTAGAGTATAAAAAATTAATAAAAGTAAATTAATTTAAAAAGCATGCCAATATTATATTTCTATACCTATGCACCAATATTAAGCTAAAGTACCGTGGTAGTATTATAACTAAGGGTTGTGATATTGTACTAACATTACAAACATGCTCTCATAAACAACTAATATGAAAGTAGCATAAAAATAACTTAGAATTGTATTGTAAGACCAATGCTCGACTGCCATGTTGACATATTTGGCTGCTACTATTAACCCCCAATTAAAATAGTATACCCCACCCTCAAGGCATAAATAGGAAACCAGATTAATCAATTATTTACTATTGATTTGGTGGTGTAGCCATAATCTATCACAAATATTTAATATGATTTTGATCTCTCTCCTCCTCTTTTTTTTTTAGGTTGCTACAATAAATTAGAAGCTTTATATATATATATATATGTATTAAATTAACTACAGGGATAAATAATAACTACTTTGTATGACCCACAAATAAATTTGGTAGAGAATATAATAATACTATATAACGCATGCAAGATAAATAATTTAGGTGTTACCTTATACTACAATTGTTAGTCCCCTAATCAGCTTTGTATGTTCTCCTAACTCAACTGATTGAAGTACCGATATGCTACGAGTCTATCTCTCTTTTGTGCTTCCTGTATATAAGGGTCTCTCTCTCTCTCTCTCTCCCTCCATTGTATAAAGGGTTTAGCTAACTACTTATAATAATAGATTATGTAGCTAATTTATTATTTATTATTTATTATTATATATAATAGAAACAGATAGTTACCATAAATTTACTAAAGGTAGAATATCAATTAGAAAAATTAAATATATACTAGTCAAAATTACCTACTAACAAACCTGTGTAGTAGTCAAATTACCAAACAAATTGTTAGTGTCTTTATTATTATTATTATTATTATTATTATTATTATTATTATTATTATTATTATTATTATTGTAATTAATATTAAATCAAAATTACGGGTTATTACAACATGATCCCTTGCTATTTTGCTGGGATTACTGGAAAAAGGTTGTAACTAGACTCTAGTTTTTCAACCTTTATGTTGTTAGGTTCTAAAAAAGGGAGCTTCCATTAGTTGCCTCCCATGGGAAGGGCTAGTGGGGAATACCAGAGGAGAAACTTTGATTATTAGTTCTAGAACAAGGGTAAATTGGGAGCATGTTGCTCCAAAGATGTGAATGTTTTTGTAATACCCCAAAATTTTTAAAAACCTATAATTTAATAAATAGCATTTATTTGGGATACATTAACTTTTAAATGTATTCAATTTAATTATTTTATGAATTTTTGAGTATATAAAAATGGATATGAATATTTAATAAATTAAAATAAATACCTTGTTATTTTATCATACTCATTTTATTTAAATAATTTTCCAAACTAATATTTTACTAAAATTAACCTTTTTAAAACAATGTATTAAATTTTAATAAATTAAATTATTAAATTAATTTATCTATCAAAAATATTAAATTCCATTATTTCAAAAATTTATTTTATTTTATTCCTCCCCATTTTCCTTTTCCTTTTTCTTTCTCCTTTTTCTTCTTTTCCTTCTTTTTCCTTTTCTTCTTTTTCTCCTTCGGGCCGCCAAGCTTGTGATTTTGTCCTCCCTACGTTGGGCCGCTGCCCAGCCCACTCCCTCCCTTCCCTTCTCCTCCCTCTCCCGTGCGACATTTTCCCAGCCCATCTCCCTCCTTTCTTTTTCTTTCCTTCCTTACCCCACGGTTGGGCCAGCCCGGTCTTTCTTTTCTTTTCTCACCCTCTCCCTTGCGCGCGGGCTGGCCCACTTCCCCCTTCTTTCTCCCTTGCCCCCGAGGCCTAACTTCTTCCCTTCTTCTTCGACGTCGACCACCTATGCCATGTTTGCCCTCCTACAGCCTGCAACTGCCACCAACTACAACCCCTGCAGCCCTGCTCCCTCCTTCTCTCTTCCCCATCCCTTTTCCTTCTATTTTTGGACCAAAACCGATCCTGAACCCCCAGCCCCGAGTGCCTTCTTTTTCCCTTCTTTCCCTTCCCTCTCCCTGCAATTCGACACCCTACCCCTGAAACCAACCACCTAGCCAACCACACCTACCTCCCCTCCTCCTTTTCTCATTTTCTCCTTCTCTTATGCTTCATTTTTGCCCTACTCGAGCCACACTTCTCCCTCTCCTGACCCCCATTCTCACTTCTTCTCCTCTTCTTCCCTTCCCCTATTTTTACTCCACCAACCTCAACTGTTGCTGCCACCGCCCAAACAACAACCTGCACTATCTCCTGCCACCCCCTACTACCACCCTGCACCACCAAGCCCCCCCCCCACAAGCCCCCTGTATCCACCCTTCTTCTTCCTCCTTTTCTTTCCTCCTTCTTGGCCTCCACCCTGCACCATCACCGTCCGTCGTTGTTCCACCTCTTCTACAGCCACCAAGGCCACCAATCCACTCCCTGTAACCTCCCCTACCACCCCTTGCCTCCCTTGGCCGAAACCCAGCCCTACGACCCCTTCTTTTCCTTCTTCTCCTCCGCCACCCTTGCATCCAACTTCGTAGCCCTGTAGCCGCCGCCGATCACCCACCCCCAACCACCACCTACACCCCCACTCCATCCATGCACTCAGCTACTACCGTAACTCCCCTCCACATGCCCTCCTCCTAATCCCCAAGACCTTAACAGAACCAACACCCCCTCCCTTCTCCTATTCCTTCCTTTGACCCCCTTCCTCCTTCATTTCTTTATGCAACTCACGCTACTCATGTAGCATGAGTCATGCCTTCATTTTAGCCCAAATTTAATTAATTACAAGGTATAAAAATAGTTGGTATTAATATATATTAATTAAGCTTTTGATATACAAATTATTCCTTTGATTTTCTACTTCTATTATTCTTATATTGTTTTTAGGGATAAATTTTTACTAATCAAAGCTTGAATCTTTAACTGGGGTACCAATAATGTTTCATTTTTGTGGGAAATAAGGTAATCATTAAATCGTACTAAAACGTATGAATATATGTATTCTAGCACATTAGGGTTTTTAATATGTTTATGTGCATGATATATGTTGTTAAGTATGAGGTATTTAGTGGCATGTGTTGATTGATAAAAAGGAAAGCATGTTAATTTATGTGTCATGTGTAGAAATAATTCTTAAGGAAGGAGCTAGAGACATGTTAATAATTATGTTAAGTGTATATGTATGATATGTTATGCTAATGTGGCCATTTGTTGCATAAATATTGTTATTATGGGCCCTAGAGACATTTTAGTAATATTTCTTGTATAAGGGTGTGGCCTAAATAAGTGTAGGTGCGAAGGTGTATTAAAGTTAAATAATAATAATTGGTAGAGTTGGATGATGGGTATGGAGCATGAATATTAATATTTTATATAGTAAGGGTATTTTAGTAAAAGTGATATGATAAGGGCAAGATGGTAAATTATAAGAGTAAAGGGAGTAAAATGGTAAATGGACAAGGAATGAAGGTATTTTAGTAATTTTACATGGAAAGGGGATAACTTGGTAATTCTTGGGTATAAGAAAGTATTTTGGTAAATTAAATATAATGGAAATGGTATTATGGTAATTTTGTAAAGTAAAGGGGTAAAATGGTAATTTAATAAAGTAGAAGGGTAAAATGGTAAATTGGTGCAAAGGAAGGGTATTTTGGTAATTTAATAAAGTAGAAGGGTATTTTGGCAATTATGTAAAGCAAAAGGGTATTTTGGTAATTATGTAATGTAAAAGGGTAATTTGGTGTAAAGGAAGGGTATTTTGGCAGTTATGAAAAGTAAAGGGGTAAAATGGTAATTTATTATAAAGGAAAAGGTAATTTGGTAATTTATAGAAGAGAGGCAAAATGGTAATTATAATAATGAAAAAGGACAAATTGGTAATTTATCCATTTAAAAGGGGCAATTTGGTAATTATAATAATGAAGAAGGGCGATTTGGTAATTTAACCATCTAAAAGGGCAACTTGGTAATTTTCAATAATAAAGAAGGGCAATTTGGTAATCTAACTAACCAAATAGAAAATTTGACAAGTGTAACAAGTATGAAGGGTGATTTGGTAACTTAATAAGCCCAAGAGACAATTTGGTAATTCAGATAAGTATAAAGGGTAATACGGTAATTTAACCCACTAGAAGGGTAAATTCGTAACTTAACAAGTATGAGGAGTAAAGTTGGTGATTTAATAAGTATGGAGGATAATTTGGTAATCCAACACAAGTAAGGGGCAATTTGGTAATTATACAACATGGAGGGTAATATGGTAATTTGGCAAATAAAAAGGAGATAACTGGGCAATTTTGCAGACAAGGAGTATTTTAGTACTTTTGTAAAGATGTTAGGGGTAAATCGGTAACTTGTGTTTAACATATCAATGGATTGAATGACTTTCATAATAAGACACAAGTATCATTGAATAATAAGATAAAGGTATTTGATAAGTTAGTGAGTATCACAAGAACTTGGCATAACCTAGGGTTGGATGGATGATTAAGGGGGTGATATGGTGTTATATCATATGATCCTTGATATGAAATGTTTGATTCTATGGCCAATATATCTTTGCGTTTTTGGATTTGTAACCTTTATCTTTCCCTCAAATTGAATGAATGGATCTTTGAATAAGACACAAATAAAATACTAATTATGTAAAGTGAAAGAGTATTGAGTTGAGCCCAAACTGGTCCACCGACGAATAATGGTGGCCATGAGCAAGATGTTTTGGAGACCGGTCCACCGGCGAATAATAGTGGTCAGGTATATGCTGCCCTGTATGTTTTTGATCTGACGACTATAATAGTGGAGTATCCCGAGCTCAATAAACCAAACATGGGACATTAATAAATTATGCGAAGACACTAATCACTTATAATGGAACACCATGTGAGTCGGGGCCAAATAGGTCTACTGGTGAATAATAGTGGTCAGGTGCATGTTACCCTGTATGTTTCTGATCCACTGGCTATAATAGTAGGGTTCTCGCACTCACATGGATATAATTCAAAGACGATGATTGAATAATGATTAATTAATGGCTTCAGACCAAAAGTACTGATTTCACGTTATGATCTATTGATATGGTATGAGCTTAGCTTCAGTGCTTATCCCTGCTTGGGTATGTGATGGACTTGTTAAGTGCATGGATGTTGTGTTATGTATTTCTTGTTGTATGTGTGGTGTTGAATGGTGTATTAGTCCGTATATTATCATTTTATACTATTTATGCATGATGTGTTGCATGTGGGCCTTCCTTTTAAGTTGGTTTAAAAGGGTTATTTAGTATCATAGTACTGAAGGGTTCCATTCATGGGTCCCTGCCTATTCAATAGGTAGTGTTCCTTGTAGGTCCATTGTATGTTCTATTCAAGTGGGCAACAGAAAATAGCGTAAGGATTATTCGGAAACCTTTAGGGTTTCACTCTTTCACCTTCCTTTTCCTTGTTTAAAGTTAATTCTTATTTTTAAAACCACCATCAGTGGGTTTTTATCCTTTGTAACGTCTTTAGTGTGCTACTCTATTTTAATTGAAAATGAATTTGTGTGAATCATGTAGTATTTCTTTTAACCTTAGCACTTGGTACTGGAGTGGTAGGAGGAAACTGGTATGGTACTAAGTGTGGCGGTAATATCTCTAAAATTTATGGTATTTGCTTTTTTGCTTCCGCTAAATTTTGAATAAAACGAAATTTTTTAGCAGTAAATTTTGGGGATGTTACAATTTTGGACATGTTACCATGACATAGTGTCAATGACTATATGGACAACTTCTTTATATTTCAAGCTACAGATGTAAAAATCTAAATATGCATTCTTATTCCTTGATTTTTAACTTAGTGATTTGGTCCTTGACCAATTTCATTTGGTTTTGTTTTATAGGATCTTTGTGGCAATATCACTTTGGCTACCGAAGTAGAGTGCCTTCGGCACAATATGAAAGACAAGGAGGTTATGCTATTTAGGTTTGATGATAAGCTTAATCTACTTAAGCATGTTTTGGAGAAGACGGATCTGGAGTTTTCTAATTCTCATTGACAAGTGGCAAAGATAGATGAAGAGAAAATTTCTCTCAAAGTTTTCAAGGTGAAGGAGTGGCTTTCCTTATTGGAAGTTCCCAATTATTTGGGGATTTTGATGTACGGGCACACGACCATCCCCTACTTTAGTTTCTAATTAGGGGTGTGGAGTCCTTCGATAGTGGTGAAGGATTGAGTAATAGAGGGCATGCTAGCTCTTCCTCCTCACAGGTCGAACAATCTAGGGGTACCTTAGGCGGCATTTACATTTCCAATTTTTTGGACCTCTGAGAAGCATCATCAAGTATTAGAAGAAGCAAGGGTAAAGGGGTTGCGCCTCGTTCTTTTAACTCATGTGTCACCACTTCCTTCCTCTACTTTGTCAAGTGGTGGGAGAGTGCTCATGTGTGACCTTTGCAACACTCCAATTTTTATGAACTAAATTTTTTTTTATAGCAGAAGTATATAAAAAATTATTGGGTGTTAGTCTAGTTTCCCCAACCATTCTTACATCAATCACAAGGTCAACAACCATTTATAGTAAAACAAAGAAATTAGAAATGGAAGAACTTTTACAAATACAATATGACTTTAGAGGTTAACTTC
Source organism: Tamarix chinensis (assembly GCA_030549775.1). NCBI lineage: Eukaryota > Viridiplantae > Streptophyta > Magnoliopsida > Caryophyllales > Tamaricaceae > Tamarix > Tamarix chinensis. The sequence goes on from CM060178.1 coordinate 89,435,945, forward strand.
GAATTACAATAACAAATACAAACTAAGAGATACCATGGATCAAAGAGTCCAAAAATGTATCCGGGTAAATACATCAATCGGATAACATAACTCTACACCCATAACCCTGATATCGAAGTCACTCCTACACATATAACTCATCCAATGTTACAAACTCATCCAATGGGTTAGCCTCAACCTATACAATACATCTGGGTTGTTTACTCATAGGAATGAGCATCGCCCATGAAACGGATGATCAATATGCTACGTATTGAGTAACGTTACAATATAGTAGAAGCAAAATTACACATAATACATGAAATAATGTCAGAAATTAAGCATACATAAGATAACATAAACAGTTCTAGGTAGATATCGATTTAAAGTATCACTATGTAAATATATCATATTCCAATCTTTTATTTATGTTGAATTCAGGGACCACACTATTCTTAAATTGGTGGAATGGTTTGAAACACCTCGTAGGGACAAAACACCTGAGCCACTATTATTATCCTGTATAACGGATTCAACACTTCTCAGAGTACAAATGCTTATGAGCCACTATTTTTAAACATGTGGAAATATCTGAAGCACCTCTTAGAGACAAGACACCTAAGACACTATTATTATCCGATGGAACGGACTCAATACCTTGATCCTGACTCACGTAGTCTTTCATTTTAAATGATTAGTATCTTTTCCATTAATACTTTATCTCTTAATAATATATATATTCACATTGAGTATGTGGCCCCACTATTCTTAATTTGGTGAAACAAACTGATGCACCTTTCAAGGACAAGACACCTGATCCACTATTATTATCTAGTGGAATAGACCTATATAAACCTCTCAGCCCAACTCACGTAATCTTTCACTTTAAATGATTAATATCTTATTAGAGTTGATTATGTATTCAAGACTATCATGCAGGACCCATGTAAATATACAATACATAAATTTAATGACATGATTAGGACCACATAATTATCCTCAAATGACCATAATACCCTTATGTAGTTAAAAATGCTTACATTCTCCCAAGTTATAGTAAATCTTAATATCAATATATGTATATCTCCAATATCCATTCGGAACATAAATCCTCAATTATTTGCATAGGTACCATATCCAACATTATACCAAAAGCATACTTCCAAATTCTCATTACTCAAGATATCATATTACAAAATAACATTAATCATATCATATTTCCAATAAAAGCACATACACGTACACATAAAAGTCCTAACTATGACATGTATTTTTACCAACAAAGACACTAGGCTCTATACACGTAATCCTATACCTCCTCCTTCGAGATTGTCGGAAAATCACCTACAAAAAATAAGATAATGTATAGTTAGACTTGAAGATTATAACCAAGGAAAAAATTAAGGTAAAGGAGGGTAAAAATAGAAATAACTAGAGTTAATGTAACACCCCAAAATTCACTAATTTTTTTAAAGCGGAAGTAATTAAAATAGAAACACTTAAAACCTGTGAATTCTGGGAATGTCACCGCCACACTTAGTACTAGACCGGTTCTCTCCGACTGTTCCAGTACCAAGTGCTAAGGCTAAAGAAAAGATTTATGTTAAATTCAAATTAACAATTCATAAAAGGATTCGAAAGATCATACAACAAAATCAGAGTGTGAGAAATTAAGAGTTAATTACAATACCTTTGAAGTTTCAAATAACACTTGTAACTTCTAAATAGAAATAAATTTAAACAAGATAAAACCCGATGGGTCAAATTCCGGATTGCTTACTCACTCAAATCAGGCCTGCCACCCCAAAGCAGTCTCTGATCTTAAACCTGCACAAGAGGTCTGCTCCCCACCATCAGTGGATCATCACAGGACCCATCAACCAAGGTAGTATCAGTACGGGTCCAGTACTGAGTAAGGTGACTTGATCACTAAGGCCAACACACAAACACATAAATCATGCAGAACATAAAAGGGCATAATTACCAACACAATGACATAAGGTGCTTACGACCATCCAAGTAAGAGTACAAGGCCCGATTGTAGACTGGATTAATTTTTAAATTAATCTCTGATCAGAATTCATTTCACACCATACTTTTTATCAAGTCCATACGAGTACGGGAACCCCACTATTTTAGCCGGTGGATCGGTCGCAAGGGTAACATACCCTGCCACTATTTTAGCCGGTGGATCGGTCGCGAGGGTAACATACCCTGCCACTATTATATGCCGGTGGATCGGTCTGGCCCCTTCTCGCACGGTGTTCCACTGTAAGTAGATAATGTCTTCCCACTTATTATCAACATGTATAGTTTGGTTCGTTGAGCTCGGGATCCCCCACTATTTTAGCCGGTGGATCGGTCACTAGGGTAACATACCCTACCACTATTAAGCCGGTGGATCGATCTCCAGGTTACCGTAGTACCTGGCCACTATTATGCCGGTGGATCGGTCTGGGCCCGGCTCAACATCTTTCACTTTACGTGATTAATGTCTTAAGTATCTTATTTAAAGGCTTTCACCATAGACATGCATAAATCATCACACATAACAAATCATAAAATTCCACCATCATAATTACACTTTATCACCACATACACATGATAACACCAAAAACCCTAATCAGCCACCATATACCACAATTAACCACAATAAACCATAATTCAGTCTCCTCCATACCCTTAATTTGCCCCACGTGCTATTTTTCATCCCAAGTGCTCAAATACCCAAACAACACTTACATTACATTCCTTACATCCCAAATTAACTTTCCATACGTAAATTTAATACCCATGCAGACATTAATCTCCCCATGCAAACCTTCGAACCTTTTTCATGCAAACCCTAAAATTCCACGTGAAACCCTAAATTCAATCATGCAAACCCTAATACCACCATACAACCATCAATGTCACCATATAAATCCTAATAACACAATATAACTATAATTACCACCATACAAACCTTAATATCATCATACAAACCCTAATACTAACATACATCCATTAATACCACCAGGCAAACCCTAGATTCTGTCATACAAAACCATAAATTCAATCCAACCAAAACCAAAGATTCACCCATAACAAACCCTAAATTCAAACCATAAAGATTCTTCCACATAAAATCATAAATTAGAATCTCCCAAGGAAAACCATAAATTGAATTCCCCCAAGCAAATCATAAATTAGATTCCCCCATATAATATCATAAATTAAATTTTCCCAAATAATATAAAAAAAATAGATTCTCCCAAACAATCATAAATTCGATTATTCCATATAACCTCATAAATTACCTTCTCCCAATTAACATCCTAATTTAAATTCTCCCAAACAAACCATAAATTCGAATCTCCCATATAACATCATAAATTACCATCTCCCAAATAACATCGTAAATTAGATTCTCCCAAACAAACCATAAATTCTGCTCTTCCACACATAAAATCATACATTAGATTATTCCTTATAAAATCATAAAATTAGGTCAACTCACTTCCCTTAGTCAACTTCTTTCCCCATCATCTTTTTTTTATCCTTTCTCCCACACAAACCACATCGACATCCGCTCATGCATGTCTTACAGGGTCACAACACATATCGTCACATACACATAGTACACATGCCATACAAAAACATACTTCAACTCCATGTCATACCACATATAAAATAATTAATAATAATAAATATAGGATACATAGCATGCGAATCACATAATGCATATAAGCACACAAAAGGCCTTAGCACCCCTTACCTAAAACGACACCGGTCTTGGAGCACACTCTTACGCCTCCTTAGGGCTTTGACTGGTTTTACCTATTTTGAGAGAAAAGCTAAAATTAGACTCTCTCCTATCAAAATAATATTAAACACTAATTTAATATAAGAATAGTTTTTTTTATAAAATAATAATAACAAAAATACCAAAATAATATCAATATTAATATTAATAAGAATAATAAAATAGTAGAAATAATAATAAAAAGGCATTAATCAAAAATAAAGTGAAATAAGGGCTTCAGACCCTTTACCAAAATAATACTGAAAAGATTATTTGTAAATTAAATAACCCAATTCAGAAATAATAATAATAATAATAATAATAATAATAATAATAATGATGATGATGATGATGATGATGATTATGATGATAATAATAATAATAATAATAATAATAATAATAATAATAATAATAATAATGATGATGATTATGATAATAATAATGATAATAATAGTAACATTATTAACAACACTAATGTTAAAATATTTGTATTAATAATAATAAATAAGAATAATGGAAATTCAAAGTAGAAAATAATAATAATAATAATTATACTTATAACATTTTAATATTAATAATAGTAAATATAGAAATAATAAGAAGAATAATAATAAAATCGAATTAAAATATATTAGGCTTCAGCCCTCTACATAAATAAAAATAAAAATATTAATACTAATAATAATAATAATAATGCATATTAAAATATAAATATTAAGAATAATAATAATAGTATTTATATGTAAATAATTGAAATAAAATAATTTAAGGGTTATAAAAATAGGGAAAATAGCTGAGAGGGTCTAGGGTTCAACCAAATGTTGGTGGAGATAGGCGGCACCGGCGGCAGAGCACGGCGGTGGCGGCGGTGGCCGGAAAAAGAGAGGAAAGAAGGGAAAGTTGCATGCTGGGAATAAGATAGGAAGAATGGAGTTGGAAGTTGGGATGTTTAAGAATGCCCAGAGGGAGAGGGACAGAATGAAGGTGGCGGCACAGCCAAAGGTGGCGGCGCACGGCGGCGGCGGCGGTGGCCGAATGGAGGAGATGAAGAAAGAGAGGGGAGGAGAACGAGAAAAAGGAAAATAAAGGTATGGGAAGGTAGGGCAGGGTCTGCAGCACAGTTTGGGAGGTGAAAGAAGCGGCCTTAGCAGCGGAGGAGGTGGCTAATGGCGGCGCGAAGGGTGGCGGGGCAGAAAACAGGGTTGATCGAGAAGGGAACTTCGCACAGCTGGGGCGGCTTGTGCAGGAAGAATCGAAGGGTGAGGTAGATTTTGTTAGCTAGAGAGAAGTGTAATAAGGATGACACGGGTGGCCAGAACGGGCAGCGAAGGTGGCCTTAGGCGGAGGACGAGGCGTCTAAAGGAGTGGTGGCGACAAGGAAGGATTTTTGGGTTAGGAAATCCAAACTCGAACCAGGGTATATTGTGAGGGTATTTATAGAGTTAGAGGATAGTTTAGGGTTATTTAGGTCGGTGAGGGGATAAGGAAGTAGGGTTCGGGATTACCGGAGGCGAGGGTTGGCCGGCGGCAGCAAAACAAGCATGGGTGTGCGCAGGAGAGAGAGAGAGAGGATGGCGCGAGAAGAGGGAGATTTGGTTGGGTCAAGAGGGTCGGCGATTCAGGGGAAGAGATAGGAATAAAAGTCGCTGGTCAAAATGACCGTAACCGGCGGCGAAAAACTAGGGGGTGAGCGGCGGTGCAGGTGCTGGTCGACGTCGGGGCTGGTAGGCGCGAAGGAGGAAGAAGACAAGGTTGGGCCGGGCGGTCAGCAAAGGAAAAGAAAGAAAAGAAGGGAGGACCGGGCGGTTCGGCACGGGGGAGGAATTAATTTAAATGAAGTGACGCGTTTCGAGGGAAGAACACATTAAAACGCAGCGCGGAAGAGGCAGGGAGGAAGGACGCCCGTCGTGCGGCTGGGTTGGGCCGAAGGAGAAGAAGAGGAAGACTGGGCTGCCGGGCTGGCCCAGTTCGGGGAGAAGAAGGAAAAGAAAAAGAAAAGAAGAATAAAAAGAAAAAGAAAAGGAAAAAGGAAAAAAGGATAAATAAAAATAGCGGGTTGGCTCAATTAAATTAATTATAATATTTGGGATATTTAAAAATGATACTATTTAAATAAAATAATATTTAAATCCTTTTTTAGGCTAAATTAGGATTTTTAAAAGATTTTCTATAAATTCCTTTTTAATTAGCAAAACATCCTAATTTTCTCGAATTAAATTATTTGTAAAATTAATATCAATTTGAAACTATTTTCTCCTTCTTATTTTAAATAAAATAATTTATTTAATAAATTTTCAAAATAAAATGCTTAATTAGCTAAAATACCCAAATTCTTTTCTAATAAAAATACTTATAAATTTCTTCTTGATTTGCCCTAATTAATTCAATTTAAAAATAATTTATTAAAATAATTCTTATAATAAATATCCTTTAAATGTAGTTTATACAAATTAGAAATTTTCGGGGCATTTCAGTTAATGGGAGGATTGAGTTGCATGAAAGTATGGTGGTGCTATAGTAAAATTTTGGTGGTGTTTGGATAATGTTTGGGGTGGATAAACAGGGTGCATGACTGAAATGGGGAGGCTACATAGGCGTGTGGAAGGTGGTGCACACCCAGGATATGAGCTAGGATCCTACACGAGCAAGCTGTGCTAAAAAGCACGACCATGCTCGAGCAATGAATTTATCAGAAAATAACGAATTGGTGTGCACGAGCGTGCAAAGACTATGTGCAAGAAATGTGAAGGTACACGGGTAAACCGTGCGGTTTGCACGGGCTTGTGATAAAAAAATAGTAGTTCACAATCATTGCACAAAGCCATGCATGAGTTGTGTGCCTCACAAAAATGCAACAGATGCAAGGAAAGAAGAGGGAAACATGGTTGTGGTCGACGATGATGAGGGGGAGTGATGGGGGTGGCATTGGTGATCAATCCACCAGGCTTTGGGCAATGCTTGGTGGTTGTGGTGGTGCACGGTGGTGATGGAGGTGGTTCGGGCATATACGAAACAGAGCACGGGAAGGAAGAAGGAGGAGGAGGAGGAGGAAGGAAGAAAGAAAGGGAAGAGAGGGACTCGGGGCAGGTAGTGTTTGACAAATAATTAGGGCAAAAATGGGACAAACAAATGAGGGAGGAGAGTTGGAGTAGTGTATATATATGTGTATGCATGGAGGTGTGCGGCGGGTAAGATGCAAAGGGTAATGTAGCAGCAGCAATAGGGCACCGAGGGGGTTGGAGCAAAATTCAATGGAGAGGATGGTTGAGAGTGATGGTAGAGTGTTGGGTGACAAATGGAAGGGGTATGTAACATGAGATGGTGATGGTGGTGTGTGTGTGTTGCGTGGAAAAGAAAAGGGTAGGGGGTGTGTGCAGTTGATGGCAATAGCAACATGAGATGGTGATGGTGAGGATAATGGTTGTCGATGATGATGATGGTTGTAGTAGGGGGTGAGGGTGATGGTTGTGTGTTGGAAGTTGTAAGAACATAGTCAAGTATTACGACGTAGGAAGATGTAGAAGAAAGGAAAAGAAAAAAATGAGAAAGAAAAGGAAGAAGGGAAAATGAAAAGGAAGAAGGGAAAAAAAGGTTTAAGGTTAGTTTTAAATAAAATTTTGATTCGCTAAAACAGGTAGGATTAATGATATAAGTTTATTAGAATTAAGATCGGGTTATGAAATATAATTTATTTAAGTCACCGATTCGGATTAGGTTAATATTTTGGGATTAAGGAATTTGGTTAAGGCTAAAATAATATTTTCTTTAGATTAGAATTGGATTAGGGTATTAATGATATAGGATTAGGTTTAACAAAATTTCGGAGTATTACAACTTTATTGTTAGGTGGCACACTTTACCCCGACTCATCCTTGGTTTGAGTATGATGGTTTATTGTTTTTGATTCTTGATCAAGTTTATCATCCATACGCTTTATATGAACTTGTCTTGATCAACCCTAGTAGGTTTAACCTTTAGGATTTAAATTTAGATATTTCTTGAAAGTTTTAAATTAAAATTCTATGGAATGAGATTACAGTGTGTTTACATAGTTGCCTCAATAAAAAAATAATATTATAAATACTTTATCTAAATTCTATATATAAAAAATTGTTAACAAGGTAACTGTTCAATTTCTCTATTCATTTTTTTCTATCTAAACAATAATTTTTTAATTGTAGAACTTCAAAAGTGAATCACATTTAAAATTCTATTATTTTCAAAATCATTTGTGTTATCTATCCAAGCAAAATCTTATAGCTTATTTTGTATGAATTCCATTGAAAATGGATATAGAAATGGAATTCCATTTTCAATTCCATAAGATTTATATCTTTAAAAAAATGAGTTTTATTTCTTGTTTTCTTTGACATATCAAACAATAGATTTCCAAAAAAGATAGAACTAGAATTCCATTTCCATAGCTTTTAAGCATTCCAAATGAGTGGTTAATGCTTTATGTATCCTCCAATTGCTTGAACAGGTTCTTGATCTCACTCTATTATGTTTCTAATATTAGATCAGTTAGCAAACCCTGATGGAATAATGACAATATTGTTGCAATCTTTGTGTATTCAACCTTTTTTCAATATCCCACATCGCTCTACTGGGTTCAGTTTATATTCCCTTGCCTCTCCACCTTAATTTAAGAAAACTACTTGGGATGTTTAGGATGGTCTACTAGGTTGAGCTTGAACCACATGCATGTGTGCCACTACTGCTCGTTCGTGCTAGGCCTAGGTGTGGTGTGGTCTTTAATCCCGAGACCCGATCTTTTTGTCATTCTAATTTTTACTATAGTTTTACTAATTCCTTTTATCCTTTTTTTTCCCTTGACTTTGCAAACGTTTTCTGACGTTCTTTCTCCATTAACACTAGTAAAACGGAGGTGGATTAGTGTTTGTCATGTAGAATGGTTTTCTCTCATTTTTACCGTCTGTTTATTTAGTCGGTTTCTTTGAGGCTATATAAGTTTTCGACCCATTTCATTCTTGATGCTTTCATTCAATTGCTTTACAATCGATTCAAAATTATAATTTCTAGGCAAATATTTCTGTAAATTTTATTAGCTTCCTATTTTGAGTACACGTACTAGAGACTTATTGTATTAACTTTAAGGGTGAGGTGACTGTTAGGATTAACCTTCGATCCGACCGTATTATTGCTTCAAGGCAGTGATTTATTTTGTGGCACAATAACTAATTTGATAACTATTCTTCCGATTTGCGTACATTACTTTATATTCCTTAATCTGACATACCTTGAAGCAAAGATGGCGTGTAACTTTTTATTTTTAGACTCTTGTCCAAACTTTGTGTTTAGTCTACATAAAGATGATGTAAATAAATAATGGAAAGCCCTTTACGTGAAGCTTCTTTGTATTATGAGTAAATGATATCTTTTCACTATCGAAAAAATTGTACCCTTGCATTTTAAATAAAAAAGAAAGCTAGATTCGTAAATTCAAGTTAGATTATTAGAAAAAAAACCATTTGAAACTTGGGACATGGTTTTGGAATCACAGAGGCAAGGAAAAAGGTGCCTGACTTTATTCTCTTTCAATTTTGCAAATAAGCTTAAGAATTAAAAGATTATCCATCTGAACCTTTGGACTTGATCATCACGCGGCTTTTGCTTGACGACTAAATGCTTGTTTTCACTTCTCGCATAAGAATGTGATCATCAAATTTATATATTCTAACTTGCGAGTCATGTTTGGTTCGATCGAATTATATTTAGGTTGGTTATATATATATATATATATATATATATATATATATATATATATATATATATATATATATAAAGTGAAATTTAATGAGCTTATATTCAACTAAAGTTTAATGTATTATGAATTGTTGCAATAATCAACAAATTTGTCATATTGATATTGGTAGCATTCAAGGAGACATATCGACTTTTGGTTTAGAATCAAGCGAGTTTTAATGGGTTAGATTACATCTTATATAAGCAATGAATTAGGTCTAATAGATTTAAAATTTATAATTTTTACAGTATCTAGAGACTCGGTTAAATATTAAATTATGTCATATTCGTTATGAATTTGTAATATATATATATTCATGTTAGTTTTTTAGGTGAACATATGATCACATTTTAAGTTCAGAATTTTTAAATTATGGTATAAATCGGTAAGCAATGTTTTAAAAAGTTTTTAGAAGGTTGACAATATGAAATTTCTGGTTTGAATATTTAGAGAAGAGTTTTGCGGATGAATTGTTTGGAATGAACCTTTTTATAAGAAGGTTTTAAAAGTGTGTTTTAGAGCAGGGTATATCAATTTGTAAATTGTTTTTGACCTGTAATTTGCTAACTATCATTATTATCAGCTAGTTTTATTGAACACTTATATACAAATAACTAATATTACCTGTTAATCAATTAAGAAATTTGCTAATACATTCTACTAATCCTTGAAAATATCCACTAATTTCTAAATAAAACTTATATCAAACCTCAAGATTAAGGAAATTCTACTTTTTCTAGTTTAAATAAGATAAATTTTTTTAATAAATTAAGACAAGTAAGATGCGGTATGTTTAAAAAAGTAATTCTTATTGATAACTGGTTATTAGGGCTAACTGTTTTATCTTATTTAAAAATTAAATATAAATAATATAAATTTAAAAAGGGACTATCGAAAAATAATTGTTGGAACCCAAGATTATCAACAAAACATATTCTAAATTACTCCAGGTGCCTAACCTTTGGGCCCTCGAACAGAAATATGGATAACTTGGCCCAATTTAATGTTATTCATTCATTCTGCCAGCACTTTGACTCTATCCACCTCTATTAGAACCAATCACATCCCCCCACCTCACCTCTCATCACAGCCGTCCACTCCACCGTAAGGCAATCAACATCTCCGTCTCTCACACAAATCCAACGTTCCAAAACACATGCTTGTGTTTAACAAACCTTTCACACCTAGTGAATTAACAAGTATTTTTCTCGCCATCCTCGGACCTCGGATTCATGCTTATCATCAATATATACTACCTCCTCTCCCCATAACAAGGCAAGCAAGCGGAACACTCAAACCCGCCCACATTTTCTTCGTTCTGCCCTGTTAAGTAGGCAATAACTAGTACCAGGGTTCCGACGAGGGGAGTGTTGAGATAATAGTGAAGCTATGATTTCGGATCTAGTGACGGAGATTGTAATTCCGGTGTGTGCGGTGATCGGAATCGCATTTTCGTTAGTACAATGGGTGTTGGTTTCGAAGGTGAGGATGACTCCAGGGAGGGAAATGAAGAATGGGTCAAATGTAAATAAAAATGGTGGGTTTAATGATTACCTTATCGAAGAAGAAGATGGTGTTGATGGCCAAAATGTTGTTATTAAATGCGCTGAAATTCAAAACGCCATTTCTGAAGGTAAATTTTTTATCCCTTTGTACGATCTGTTTTTGAGAGAGAGCTATGGAGAAGTTGTTGATGAATTATAGTCAGTTCGGTACATTTTACTTTAGGACTCATTTGGAATTCTATCTCCAGCCTTTTTTAAGAATTACTACATTTTTTTTTTGATATAACAAAGTAAATAAGAAATACAACTCTGTCTCTTAAAAGTTAGAAGACGTAAATCTCTGGAATTGGAACTGGATTTTCAATTCTATTTCGATTTCCAATGGGTGAATTTTATACCAAATAGGCAGTTAGGCTCTATTTGATTCTAAAAAAATTTAAGGAAAAAAAATTAAAATAAAAATAGTTTCCTTCAATTTTTTTTTTTAAAAAAATCATATAATTAATCTTAAATAATTTTATTCTTTACTTTTTTTTCTATTTCATTGTCTCGTGTAAATTAAATACAAAAAATTATTATTTTTTATATTTTTTCTTCTTTTTAAAACTTTTTACGAACCAAACGGAGCATTAAGGTTGATGAGATATGTGTTTGCTGTTTGATTTTGTACATGAATCAATATTTAATATTCTTATGTGTCTAATGTTGCGATATATTTATATCTTTGTTCATATAGAAAACGTTTTGTATGGACAAAGGAAGTTATTTATTTATTTATTTATTATTTTTAAATAATGTGAGTAAGAAATTATAAATAAAACTGGTGTTGTCAAATATTAGTTTTTTGCTTAGTAACCCTAACAAATCTATCTTTTATCAAAACTTGACAAAACAGGTTGTAGTATTATTTTGTTAGGCTTATTTATATTTAGGTACATCGAATCTGCGGGTTCACAACAATTGCATTGGCTACTACAGCATTTAAAACAATGTGTCATATATTATATATATACCTCACGAGAATTTTATGAATAGGAAGTTCCTTCACATGAATTCTATGCCTTTTTTCCCATTCAAAATTGCAAGTATTTTTCCATGATAGTATTTGATTTGGTCTCTTTTTTGGAAGACACAGCCAAGTGATGGAAGAGCACCCTTTTAGTAATTATCACTATTATTTATTTCTATTTTTGGGTTGGAGTGTCTGACAATGAGGTTGTAGATCTGCTTTTCTCTGTAGAAAGCCTCTACTACGCTTTTGTCTGGATACTTGTGTTGTTTTTTTTTGTTTTGTTTATTTTTTTATTTATCATGATCAGATTTACTTGTAGTATTCAATTATTATTTTGCTTTGTTCTTTTTTTTTACCCTTATTGTTTGTTGTGCTCCATTATTGTTGGTAGCTGAATCTTAATCATTTTTGTCCTTTCTTAATCAAGAGTCCTTTCCTTCGGTTACAGGACAAAACGCCATCCTGAGCCCATAATCTTTTTAAAATTTAAAAATTATCGTTTGTCTATGTCTTACACGTTGGTATCACGTGAATGTCAATTCTAGATTTGCGTGGTTTAGTTGTGCTTATCTAGTCAGGGTTACTACATGCTTAAGCAATTTGCATCTAGTTGTCTTGTGAACTATGATTACTACTTTAGTCTTACATAAATTAATGGTTAGTGTTATGTCAGAAAAATATTCATTCCTAAAACATGTGGGGGTAATTACGGTGGTTACTTTTATTCTGTAATAATACTGCTATTAGGAGTGTTAGTGGTTGGGGGTTGGGGGCATATCATATTAGGTACCGTTGGTTGGGGGTTCATATTGCGCTAACATCTATATGTTGAGTGAACAGAAAAAAAGTAACGACTCTACTAATGAAAATTAGTGGTAAATTATTATAACAGTTAAAATGATTTTAGATTATTGATTCCCTAAGTAAGGAACCGACCACTACTATGTTTGTTTCAAGCAGTAGTACTATACAATAAGGCCGAGTTATTACTTATAAAAAGACTAGCAGCTCAGTTCCATCTGTTCCAAATTTTGAGGAAAAACTTTGATAACTCATTTCTCTCAAAGTCTGATATGAAAATGTAATTATTATATTCTAATCGAAAATTTATTTTAAAATTTCTCCTCAAAATGTACAAGGATTTTCTTTTTGTAATGGAATTGGACTGATTGGACGAACCATGGATTATTATACAATGGCTATGTTTATGCTCAATGCTCAGCTTAAAATCGGTAATAGAACCATACAATTGATTAACTATAAATATTTCTTGTGTTATCTAAATAACTCAATGTTGTTCCTTCATTACTATTTATTAGTTCATACAGGATTCTATAACCTACCTGGGTTCATGGTTGCTACATCGTATCCTATATTTTTCATATGTGTTTACTCTTGCAGGTGCCACATCCTTTCTATTCACCGAATACCAGTATGTCGGTGTCTTCATGATTGCATTTGCAGTTCTGATCTTCCTCTTCCTGGGATCAGTCGAAGGCTTCAGCACCAGCAGCCAATCGTGCACATATGATCATCAGAGGATGTGCAAGCCTGCTTTAGCAACAGCTGTCTTTAGCACCGTATCCTTCTTGCTTGGTGCTTTGACTTCTGTTGTCTCTGGTTTCTTGGGGATGAAGATTGCTACCTTTGCAAATGCAAGGACCACATTGGAAGCTAGAAAAGGTGTTGGGAGGGCTTTTAGTATCGCATTCAGATCTGGTGCCGTGATGGGTTTCCTCCTTGCTGCAAACGGTCTGTTGGTGCTCTACATTACTATCAATGTCTTCAAGCTGTACTATGGTGATGATTGGGAAGGATTGTTTGAGGCAATAACTGGTTATGGTCTTGGTGGCTCTTCAATGGCTCTTTTCGGGAGAGTTGGTGGAGGCATTTACACCAAAGCTGCTGATGTAGGTGCTGATCTTGTGGGGAAAGTTGAAAGGAACATTCCAGAAGACGACCCAAGAAACCCAGCTGTATGTTTCCAGCCGTTTATTTTAGTTCCATAGCCTGCCCTTTTTATATGCATTACTTTCTTCTAACAACATACATGGTTCTCTATTCAGGTGATTGCTGACAATGTTGGTGATAATGTTGGAGATATAGCCGGGATGGGTTCTGATCTCTTTGGCTCGTATGCTGAATCATCGTGTGCAGCATTAGTTGTTGCCTCCATCTCTTCTTTTGGCGTCAACCATGAGTTCACTGCAATGTGCTATCCTCTCCTTATCAGTTCCATGGGTATTCTTGTCTGCTTGATGACCACTCTTTGTGCTACTGATTTCTTTGAGATCAAAACTGTCAAGGAAATTGAGCCTGCATTGAAGAACCAGCTGATTATCTCAACCGTTCTTATGACACTGGGAATAGCTGTAATAAGTTGGATTGCTCTTCCATCTTCCTTCACAATCTTCAACTTTGGTGCTCAGAAAGTTGTCAAAAATTGGTAATATTCAGTGCCATACCTAAGTGTGTGTGTGTTGTCACATAATAATCGAAAAGAACAGTTCCTTGGAATAGGTGCTTAATGAAGTTGTTTTCGTTTAGGCAGTTGACCCGCTTAGTGAATTTCAGTACTCTATATAATTCTGCATGCCAAATTATAATTATGTTTCTGTATTGTGTTTTGATATTTCTTCCATACAAGTTTGAGTTCTGATTGTTCATTTGCACTCTGAAGCTAATTCAGAGAACACCAAAATCTCACTATTTAACCTTTGAATGCAGGCAATTATTCTTGTGTGTGGGTGTTGGCCTTTGGGCTGGACTTATCATTGGGTTTGTGACCGAATACTACACCAGCAATGCATACAGGTCTTTATTTTATTTTTCTCATCTTATGTTCCCATATTTATCCCGCTTTGTCCTCACTACGTTCTTATCCATTCTATCTCTTAATTTGCAGTCCGGTGCAAGATGTTGCTGACTCATGCAGGACAGGAGCTGCCACAAATGTTATCTTTGGCCTGGCATTGGGCTATAAGTCTGTAATTATTCCTATTTTTGCTATAGCTGTGAGCATCTTTGTTAGTTTCAGCTTTGCTGCAATGTATGGAATTGCGATGGCTGCTCTTGGCATGTTGAGCACCATTGCTACTGGTTTGGCGATTGATGCTTATGGACCCATCAGTGATAACGCTGGAGGTATAGCTGAGATGGCTGGTATGAGCCACAGGATCCGTGAGAGGACTGATGCCCTAGATGCTGCTGGGAACACGACTGCTGCCATCGGAAAGGTATATCTCTTTCTTTTTGTGGACATATGTATATATTTTTTACTTCTAAACTTGCAAGATCAGAGGAATTTAATTATTGGTTTTGATGTTATGCCTGTGATTTTACTTGAGAAAAATTCTTTTTCCAGGGTTTTGCCATAGGATCTGCAGCTTTGGTGTCACTGGCCCTATTCGGTGCCTTTGTGAGCCGGGCAGCAATTTCAACTGTTGATGTCTTGACTCCCAAAGTGTTTGTTGGTCTAATAGTTGGTGCAATGCTTCCCTACTGGTTCTCTGCCATGACCATGAAGAGTGTAGGAAGTGCTGCTTTGAAAATGGTTGAGGAAGTTCGTAGGCAATTCAACACTATCCCTGGTCTCATGGAAGGTACTGCCAAGCCTGACTATGCAAATTGTGTCAAGATATCAACTGATGCATCTATTAAAGAGATGATTCCTCCTGGTGCCTTGGTCATGCTCACGCCACTTATTGTTGGAACTCTATTTGGTGTCGAGACTCTTTCTGGTGTTTTGGCTGGTTCCCTTGTTTCTGGTGTCCAGGTATGGCATTGCCTTTCTGTGTAGTATATCTCTGAGGCTTTATCGAGTTCATAGTATGGCCATCTGTTTGTTATGCTCAAGATTATTGTGCTCTCCTTTGCTTTGCATAATGGCTTTACTAAGCCGTTAATTTATATCTTCTGCATCTTCGTGTTTCTTTTCTGATTATTGTCTGATTATAGATAGCCATATCTGCCTCCAATACTGGTGGTGCATGGGACAACGCAAAGAAGTACATTGAGGTCAGTATTCTGGACTTATCAAAGATTATCTTTTGTAGCTGTTCTACCTGGGTTAAAGCTTCCAACCAGGGAAACATAACTTTTTACTGTGGGCCAGGCTGGAGCCTCGGAGCATGCAAGGTCTCTTGGTCCAAAGGGCTCGGATCCACACAAGGCAGCAGTGATTGGTGACACAATTGGTGACCCCCTAAAGGACACTTCAGGACCATCTCTTAATATCCTCATCAAGTTGATGGCAGTGGAGTCACTTGTATTTGCTCCCTTCTTTGCCACTCACGGCGGCCTTCTCTTCAAAATCTTTTAAAAGACCACTTCGTTTGCAGGCAGAGACCACTTCATTTGCAGGCAGAGGAAAACAAAAAGATGCCTCTCTTATCCCTTTTATTGCGTACCAGTATTTTGTGAGGGATAGTTTTGTTAGTTGTGTTAGGCTTTGAATGATTGATGATGGTGATAAAAAATGGTAAACTAGAATTAACGACGCAATTGTTAAGAACTATGGACTGATATTGTCCTTAATTCTTGTTGAACCATGTTTGATTCGCGATGTCTGTACTGAGCTTGTTTTGTCCATTTTTTGGTTGATGTCTTTTTACTCATTGTAGTTTTTGCCACTCGAGCCAGGTTATGGACACACATTGGTGCAACCCACCTTCCCGGCTCCCAAAAAAAAAACAATAAACAAAAAATAAAAAAAAGGTTTGAAAAATGTTATTATACAAATCAAATTGCGGATGGAGATCAAAATCAGGCGGTTGTCCTAGTGATAATCGACTGTGCAATAGATTGTTTTTGAAACTATGGTATAAAAACAAATCAAAATATCTTATTTTTAGTTTAGATTTGGGTCAAGTTTTTATAATTTTAAATTATTTTAGTTATTAGGTCTGAATTCGGATCGCATTTTAACTTATGTTAGAATTGTAACATGTTCGGATAATTTTCTTTCATTTTATGATGTAATCATATCTATTTATTTTAATCTTACTTATTCTCAATTATTATTATTTTTATTTATCATCATCATCATCATTATTATTATTTTGGAGGTGTGGAAGAGGGTTAAGATATTGTTGCACACCATGTGAATTTGTGATTGCCATTTTAAATTTGAACATGTATATATATTTTGAATTAAATTACCTTTTTATTTTAAGATTAACTTGTTATTTATCTCTACTTTTATTAGATTATATCGAGATTGATATTATTTTACTTTTATATTATATTTATATCCCATGTAATAAGATTTATTTATTTTAATGAATTAAACTTGTTTGTAAGGTTGTACTTTTGATCACCTTATTTTATAATAGATTGATCACATTATATGATCATAACAATAAAGTATTAATATTAATATCAATTATAAAAAAATCATAATAATGATAACAATATTAATAATAGTAGTTAATAAATATTATTTATGACAATAATAATAGTTTATTAATAATAACACATTTTTTTTAATTTTTTGGTTAGATCATATTAAACTAGACCAATGTATTCCCAAACCATTTTGGTTTTTATTGTCTTTGTTTTTGTTGTGAGGTTATATTTACAATATCTATACTATATGACTGATTGCATATAAGAGTTAGATGCAACTTATTGAAATCAATGAGTTATTATTAGAAAAATAAGAAAAAAATATATATATATCTCACTAGAGTTATTAGAAAAATAAAAATATATATCATAATATTTATGAGATTTTTATCTATAAATTAATACTCATATTGATATATGTTTAATTTAAAAAATAATTTACACACATCTTTCACCATTATTATATTAATATTCACCACCTTAGTTTCACTAAATATTTCACTATAACTACATACATACATACATACATACATACATACATACATACATACATATATATTTCATCATACATTTAAGTATTTTTTACCAATATTAAACTAATATTTTACCATCACAAAACTTAATTTTCACTAATAAATTGATCTTTCATCACTAATGTATTGGTTTTTCATTACTATTATACTAAATTTTACTAGTAAATTAATCTTTCATCACTATCACTATATATTCTACTTAAAAATTAATCATTCACCACTAATATATTAATTTTTTACTAATTTTTTTATTAGAATATATCAATATCGATATCTATTTATATAAAAAAATAGAAATACTAGGGTATATTTTTTTAATAAATTAAAATAAATTAATTAGAAGATATTTTTTTTTCAAGAAAAATGTACTATAGCAAACAATGCACAATGTTGGACCATGCAACAAGTTGTACAACACAAATTGCCTTACAGTTGTGGATGCCTGTCTATCATATTTTATCATATCTATTATTTTTAAGTCTTGAATTTTTTTAACTTTTTGTTTCTTTTAAAATTAAAAATAGTGTGTTGATATTTTGCGATTAAATCTTATGGTTATTTGTCTGTTTATAAGAACATGTACCTTTATGTCAAAGTTGCTTCATTGAACACATAAAACTTTATTACTTTAACATCTTATTGTGAATGGGAAATGAAGATTTTATAGTAATTTTTTTTTATCATTTTATTAAAACTTTTAAGCTGAATATTTTTGGGTTTATAACTTTTGGGTTATATTGAATTTGAGAAATTATTGAATCATGTTAGGTCTTTTTAGATTTATAATTTTTTGAATTGAATCAAATTTGGTATAAGCATAAGATTTATTTGGGTTTATTTTGGATTTATAATATCTCCAATCATATTAGATGGCAGTTAGGTATTGGGTATCTGACAAATTTTTAGATAGATTGTATCTATTTTTATTGATTATCTCAGTCGGATTAAACTTTACCAACTACAAAACTACTGGAATGACTAAATGGGTAGTTAATTAATATCTTGACTTTAAAGACCTACATTTTTTAATCTTTTTAAGATTATAAACCTATGACTTTTATTTTGATGATTTGAGAATAACTTTTTATATTTTTAACATTTTAGGACTCCAACATTTGTTTTGATGATTGACAGGGCCTTGATAACTATTATTACTATTTCGATCAATTACAATTTTTATATGTAATATATAATAGACCAACACACTGACACATTTTAGAGCATAGAAAAATCAATAATTTTGAACTTTCTAGCTTACTATGACAATATAAAATACATAGAACCACATTAATTTAAATTCTTTGAACAATTCAGAGTGTTGATAAATATAATAATAAATTAATACCAGATAAATAGAATGGCCATGAAATCAATTTCACTATTGATCTTATCAATTACAGTATATCATGATCTATCCTCAAGGACCTATAATTACTATTTAAATAAAACTACAATAAAAAAATTAATTTTTGTTTTGGAATTTAGATACTATAATATAGTTATTTATTTATTTAATTTATCACAAAAGTGCTGTA
This sequence comes from Tamarix chinensis, assembly GCA_030549775.1. NCBI lineage: Eukaryota > Viridiplantae > Streptophyta > Magnoliopsida > Caryophyllales > Tamaricaceae > Tamarix > Tamarix chinensis. Next base: position 89,455,406 of record CM060178.1, read on the forward strand.
TTTAAATATTTGTTTCTTAGGATGATTAAATTATGAATATCTATAATTAAACATACTAAGATATTTTGTGTATATATTATCATTATTAATTATGATTTACATTTGAATTTATCTCCATAATCTTTTATATTAATATTATTTTTTTTACTTTGATTCACAATAATATAAAATTTAGATAAAGTAACAAAACAAACATATCATTATATCTAAAATTTTAAATAAATTAATATATGATGATTTTAAAATAATAACATTTATTGGTTAATGATAAAATTTGCTTTATAATAATTGTACATACTCCCTCCTTCCCACTCCATCTTTTTTGTTTCTCCTTCTAGTGTCAAACATAATAAACTTTGATCATTAATTTCTATTATTATATAATATTAAAAAAAGTTGCAAAAAAATAGTTTTGTGAAAATATTCTTTCACAAAAAATAATTAAAAGTATTTTTTGCATTAGAAAATAATTTTTTGTATAATAAATTAATTGTCAAAATTGCTATCATTAACCTCAAAAGTTAAAACATGACAATCAAAGTGGAATGGATTGATAATTATTTATTAATTAAATAATATTTGTTAACATCCTACATTAATTAAAAGATGTAAGTGAGATACCTAAAAAACGATTGATTTTTCTTTATGATTAAACAATTGTCAGTATATGGCGTGTAATATATTACATATCATAGTTGTCTATTAATATAAGTACTTGTAGGGGTTATTGAATAAAAAAAATGCTGAGCTCCTAAAATCTTCAAATATACATACATATATATAAGTTTAGGGTATTCTATAAAATTAAAAAGTTGAGGACCATATATTACACTATGATAAAAATGTAAATTAAGAAAAAAATATTTACAATTTGTTACTATTTAAAAACAAACATTTTTGAATTTCCAATAATAGAAGAAAGTTTATAATTTATTCCGAATATATAAATTTTGGCTACTTTACTACCAAAGGCCGTTGGAATATATTAAGCTTTTATATTTCTCTATTTTATACTATACAACATATTTAGTAGAATATATCTATATATTATATATCAATATGTATTTTATACAAAACAAAATATTATTATTTTCAAAAACTAAAACAAACTAGTTTAAAAAGTAAAAAAACTTAAAGAATTCATTTAGAGTAAACTAAAATTAAAATTAAAACACAATAATCAAATGAAATAAAAGTTAAAACCAAATAAAGTAAAACTAGAATCATATTTAACCAAATCAAACTGTACTAACTTAACCATATCAATATAATTTGGACAGACCTATCAAATGAAATTAAAACAAAACACAATCAAATTCTCCCATTAAAGCATAGAAATTGAAACATAACAAAAAACAATCGAATTATTTAAAACATGAAAAACCAAACAAAAGAAAGAAAGATAAAATAATTTGAAAGTAATAATCAAGTGTGAGTTCATCTTCAACCTAGCATCATCCTTCATCGTCTTCAACTTAAGGAATTTCCTTGCTACTTGACTTTCTTTGTCCCCTATCTCATGCCTCTTCTTTCTCTTGCTCAACTTGAGGAATTCTTATATTCAGATGGCTTAACTTACTCTTGTCTAGATTGATTATATCATCTCATTTTAGGGTATCACTTTTTCTCATTCCTTACTTATCATAGAAAAATCAATGTTTTTCAATTGGTTCCCGAGGGATGGATTCAATTTAACCGGATACATCCACTTGATTCTTCTATGGAATACCGATCAAGGAAAGGCAAAGAGTTTATTTCAAACATAGATACAAAGACTAAAGGGAATATTCACTTTCCTTTTTTGCTTCCAATTCATAGTCTCATCGACAAGTTCTAGGGTTCCATAAGTCTTTCAATTTTAAGTTAGAGATTTGAAATTCTCACTTGGATCTAATAGAAAACCATTTTCAAGGGATACATCCTATAAATCCTCTTTTGCATCACTTGATTTCAACGAACTAGGCGACCATTAGACAAAAAATTAGTTAGTAGCATCCTTTTTTTTATTTCTTATTTTAACCTATTTTTCATAAATTGAGGTAGAAAGAGAAAGTGAAGAAATGAGACAAGGAGGCTGGTCATAAACTCCACGAATCAAGTGAACTTTTATGGCTTTTACATTAGAAATAGGTTTTATAACACCCCAAAATTCACTACTCTTTTTTAAGACGGAAGAAATTACAATAGAAATATTTAAATTTAAAACCCGTAAATTCTAGGGATGTTACCGCCACACTTAATACTAGACCGGTTCTCTCCGACCGTTTCAGTACCAAGTTCTAAGGCTAGAAGAAAAGTAATAATCAATTATAAATCAAGACAATCCAACTTCCAAATAAGCATTAAACGGTTGTAAAACAAAAATCAGAGTATGCGTAAAGAATTATAATTCATGTCCAAAAAGGGAACATAGAAAAAGAAACATAGTGGGTTGGCTTAATTAAATTAATTATGATATTTGAAATATTTAAAAATAATAATATTTAAATAAAATAATTTTTAAATCCCTTTTTAAGCTAAATTAGGATTTTTAAAAGATTTTCCATAAATATCATTTTAATAAGCAAAACACGCCAATTTTCTCCAATTAAATTATTATAAAAATTAATGTTAATTTGAAACTATTTTCTCCTTCTTATTTTAAATAAAATAATTTATTTAATTAATTTCTAAAATAAAATCCTTAATTAGCTAAAATACCCAAATTTATCCTAATTAAAATACTTATAAATTTCTTCTTAATTTGACATAATTAATTTCCTTTTATTTTAATAAAAATAATTTATTAAGTAAAATTTTCTAATAAAACCTTATTTGACTGTAATTTTTAAAATTAGAATTTTCGGGACATTTCATTACTTACCCTTTAAAAACAGAGTTCGCGCCTGAAGTTTCCTGGAGCTACTAGGGTTAGGGTTGAAAGTTTCTAAGCGGGTCGGGATACCCTATAAAAAACAATAATGCTTATAAAAAAAACTACCCCCTTAAGAATAAACTTAATTAAAATTCTGCCATTCGCTTCTTACCGTGGCCGAAATCAAAACGCTTAAAAATGAAAATCCCTTTTGGTTCAAAAACGATTTGAAATCAAGGAAAAACTTTGTAATCCAAATTCATTTTGAAAATGATATGACTTGTAGTATTATCTTAAAAAGATTAAAAGCGGAACGACGATCGAAACATACTTAAAAATCCATTAAAAATTTTGTAAACCAAATTCAATTTCGAAAATAGGCGTGGTTAAAAAGATTAACCACTTTGATACTAACTTGTGGTATCAGTTTAAAAATTTTAAAAATGAAAGAGCATGTTTGAAACCAACTTCGATACCAACTTGTGGTATCAACTCAAAAAGTTTAAAATCGGAAGAGCGTGGTCGAAACCATCATATACTTTGGCAAATATACAAACAACTTAAATACCATGCCCATAATCTAACATAATAACCCATACATCACACACTATACACGATTCAACCTCTCCCTTTAAAAAAAACTATCTCTAGAACTATCAACACCTACACATACAAAACAAAAGCAAAAGACTCAAGCATATAATATTACACTAAACAACTAGAGTGAGGAGAAAAAGATTAAAGATATTGTGCAACTCCATAAGTGACAAATGAAGTGTGACCTATAATATCCAAATATAGAAAAGGGGAAAGCACTTTGTTTGCATAATTTAACATAAAAATTAGTACCATGATACCCCATTATTTCCATAGACCCTATCTTGCAACAAAGAAAGACAACTTACCCTACCTCCATGCACCACCGTTTCTCATATCTTATCAATAGCAAATGCACACGTTCCTGTAATCATTAATCCCTAAATCAAAACACCCTGATCCACTATTCATACTTCAACCCACTATAATTGATGAAAGCATACAACATGATAACCTAAAAAAGAGAAGACCTCCCACCACAACCTCCTATTGAATAACAATTACAAGGGACATGCACCTTCATATGAGCATTTAAATGCTTTGATAAAGATTCCTATATTATCTACCATTGAGTATCAAGCAAAGATTTCTATGGGAAAGAAAATATATTATAACCTCCAAAGAAGTAAGGGCCGCGTGGTCAAAATTGTTTAGGAAAACTCTTTAAATTCATTACTGTACCTATTAAGCACTTCTAATTACAGCTTCTAGTACTCATTGCACACTTTTTATTGGCTTAAATAAAAATTTATTTATTCAACCATTTTTAAATATAAATATACATACATAGAAGGACATGCTAATTTTAGAATACCTAAACTTCACCTGATAAAAAAAAACATAGGCTAAACAAGGAATGTAAACAAATGTTAACAAAAGTAAATCAACAACCACCAACAAACTATAAATTATAAAAAGGGATTCATAATCGGAATGACAAACTCGCAATGAGAAATTCAAGATATTAAAAGGTAATTAACCAGATAAAAAGGCTAAGTACAAATGAATCTCAATAACTCTTCATATTACCTTTTGAGTTGGATCCAATTAAAGATAATGAAAGTATAAGACCATTGGTTAAAGGATGACTTGACACATGAAGTCGACAAGAAAGGATGCAATCATTTCCATTTAGCCCTAGTCCTTTTTATTGTTAGAAAACTAAAATTTGAACACTCATAGTTAAATCTATAATTTTTTTTTTGGCAAATAACATGACAAAATCCGATCTAAGAGTTCATAATTTAACTTTTGATTTGAAAATGAGGAGGTTCAACAAACAATTTCTCTATAATAATATTAAAAAAAAATGAGGAGAAGGAACATCTAATGATGATGAAAAGAAACTAATGAAAGGTTTGGCCAAGGTGACTCTGGAAAGGAAGAGTGGTGATGTGCGACAAGAGGAAGATGAGAAGGAGATGTTGGGAGGTGTTAGGAGATATGTTTTATGTGGCTAGAAAGGAGATATTCAGGATGACAATACCATATGGTGCAGTAGTGGCTAGTAGAGGAAGAAAGGAAGACTTCAATGAGGGATGAGGGTTGGTGATGGAGGTAATATCATAATGGATGAGACTAAAGGGTGGTATATGTAGAAGTGATAATTTTAGGCTTCATTTAGCTCTTATAAAGTTTTAGAGAAAAAAAAATTAAGGGATTTTTTTTTGTTTTATTTTTTTACCTAGGAGAATGAGATAGAAAAAGATTAAGGATCAAAATTGTAATACCCCTAAAAGTTTACTATTGAAATTTTTTATTTTTAGCAAAAGCGTAATATCAAAATAATTGGGTGTTACCAACGTATGTGACATAAAACTAGCTTACCGTGCCATCCTTACATCAAATACAAGAAAAAATATTTGGAACTTAAAATAAGAAAATCAAAGAAGGAGAGAAATTTTCATAAACTTAAATAAAATTTAGAGATTGACTTCAAGTATAGAATAAAAAAATACAACAAAAAAGGAATCCAATAGAACTAAGATTCTAAAGGTTATCCAATAAAAAAATAGCTACTAAATAACATTAACTTTATCTAAACCCCACTAAATAAAAATAACTCCTCCACATGTAGTATATCAAAAGCAATAAAATCATTAAGATAGTCCTTAGTGACATGTACACCAAAACTTGGATCATCTGCTCATAGGAATGAGCAACACCCATGAAAAGAATGACCAATATTTGTATATTGAGTAAGGTAACAATACAATCATAGTAAATGGAAAAAAAAATCACACATAAGGTAGCTTGGAAGGATTAAACATATACATTAATTATATCATGACATGATTCAAGAAAGGAACCAAAATATATTTCCATATTAGATATACACACAATCCATTCAATTTATTACATTGAGTTTATGGATGTTACTATTCTCGTCTGATGTAATAAATATGTACAAATCCTAAGGTAGAACACTCATAAGAACTATTCTCATTTGGTGGAATTGATTGATAAAAATTCTAGAACAGAATTCTTTTAGCCATTATTTTCATCCATTGGAATAGAATGGTAGGGCATAACACTCATGCGCACTATTCTCATCCGATGAAATAAACATATACAACTCCTAGGGCATAACACTCCCAACCACTATTCTCATGCAGTGGAACGGATGATGACAACTCAGTATTGACTCATGTCGTATTTCACTTTAAATATCAATGCCTTATTAAATTGTTGGTTATCTAATCAATGTCGTGCAAGCTTATCATGAATATGAGAGACACATAAATCCCAAACAAGAGATATTTGTGTCATTCTCTTGGGGAAATGGCTACAATGTCCCTACAAAATCCTAATTTCACTAGATAACTATAAATTCTTTCAAAATCATCTAACCACTAAATCTAGTACACCTTCCGATTATATCATGGCTGACAACATATCCAAAAATCAAGATCTAACTCTAACATCTTATACATATAATTACAAGTTTTCCTTTAGGGTTACTATTTCCAAATTAAGTAATTTTTTCCATTTTATTAGACCTATGTTACCTAGAATTATCCCAAGTATTTTACGTAACATACCTAGCATATTTTAATTTAATATCACTTTAGAAATACCAAAATTCTATATTTAATCTAAATTGACCAAAATACCCATATCTTGCCTTAATGCCTCAATTCCATTCTTTATGCAACTTATGTCATAATCAACCCACTCTCTATCGTATTACACATAAAATTAATTATAAAACTATTAATGAATACCATACTTAATTCCCTTAATATCATGTAATGTCTCAAATACCCTTAAGATTGCTAAAAATCTTAATTTTCTCAAATACCCTATAAGTCCTAACATTATTAGCTTCCAACATATATCATCAATGATAATACCTATCCACATTTACAGACCATTCTTTGCAACATAAATAAGATAGTGGATCATGCTGACATGCTAGGGTTACAAGACCAGGGATGATAACAATTATATCACATAAGCTCATGCATTCACATAGTGCTCACTACTCTATAACACGATATAACAATACTGTAAAATGACATCCATAACTTGGGTTACAAAATATAAAGATGCTAGCACGAGATTACATACAAATTTACATATAACATTTAATACCTTGTTCTAGGATATGTATCCTTACCCAAATATCATCGGTCTCTAAGTAAGCAAAAAGTCCCGTGCCTCTTCCTCCAAGGCCGTCGAGGAACTATCTGAGGCTAAGAGAAAACACATGGTTAGAATGTTGAAAAATCAAGCAAGAAAAGGCAAGATAAAAGGATAAATAGACAGGGAAGGGATAAATATGAAGAGGGTTTGATAAGGAGAATAAAAAGGATCATCACGCTAAGCTAGGGGAAGTGATTGGTTAAGACCAAGGGAAAGAATTGGCCAAGATTGAGAAGAAAGAAATAACCGAAATTCTCTTAGCAAGACAACCAAGAACAGGAGAGAAATTCCACCTACTTGGTGAGTTGACTAGCTTGACAATGTCATCAAATCAGCAAGCTCAACCTGTTTAGCAAGACTAGCCAATAGCAAAGGGAAGAACATAACTTGGTCGAGGGAGAGAAAAGGCACAACACCGGAGGTAACCGAGTCAAAATTTCTGATAGTGGATACAATGGATGAACAATGAATGACAGAGTGGAGATGGATGAGGTTAAGTAGTGCTTGGCTGGGTGAGTTTCCAAGGGAGAGGATAGTGACATCGACAATGATGCTAATGATAGTGATGGCAAAGACAACTGATAGGAAAATAATGGAGACAGAGTCGGAGAATAAGAAAAGTTTCAAAAAAGAAGGAAATAGTTCTTTAAAGAGAGATAGAGAGGTTTATAAGGTTTGTTGCATGAGTGCTAAGAGGAGAAGTATGCTGGTCTAGCTAGGATCACTAGGGCATATACTGTTGGCGTAAAAATCACTTGACCAAGGACACCGTGACAATGGTGGAGTGAAGATTTGGTATTTAGTTGGAAAGTTTGGTTTACTTAACCAAACCAAACGTAATTTGATTTGCGCTTTGGGGGAGAGACAGGAAGGAAAAAAGAAAAGGAAAATGAAGTCGAGGTTTAGATTAGAAATACAATTAGTACTAAAGGATTAGGTAGAAAGTTAGGATATTAGTCACCCAAAATTAAGGTTAGATTAAAAATTTTAAGATATCACAAAAAATATAAAAGATGCTATTTATTTTTTCTTTAAAAAAATTGAAAGAAAATATTTCAAATTTTTATTTTTGTTTCTTAAAACTTTCTTAGAACCAAATGGAGCTTTAATGATAAAAAAAGTAAAATAAAAACTTAAAGAAAAAATAAAATGAAAAATGGTTGAATTAAATGGTACATTTTCATTGGCCAAAAAGTTATTAACAACCAAAGTTTAAAGTACTCATTTTAATAATAGCGATGACTATTTGTGGTCATCATCAACAATATAAAAACAATGACCAAAATTTATAGTTGATTGATTGGTAAAGCCAAAGTTTCTTATAGCAGCCTTAAATACTAATACAAACAGATATATGAGTGTATATTAGTTTTGTTGGTATAATACTACTAATAACCATAAAAATAAAAGATGGGGAAAATCTATTGGCATAAGATACTAATACCAATAAATAAGAAATTATTTTTGGTAAAACTAAATTATTTATTAAAAAAATATCTATTGATATTAACAACTTTTAACAACAAAATAAATATCCCTGTCGAACTTTATGTTAGCACAAATCACTTGTTTTGTAATGTGTTGTGTTGGCACAAAAAATTATATGTTAGTATTAGTAAATTTTACCAACGGATACCAATACCAAAAAATAAGTGCGAACAAAGTTTTGAATAAAGTTTTTTACTTTTCATTTTATTTCATTTTTATAAAAAGTTAAGCTTCATTGATTTTTGAAATCTTTTAAGAGAGAGAAAGAGAGAGTATATTCTATGCTATCTTTTACTTAAAACATAGAAAATAAAAATTAATGGCATATTAATAATTGATTATTTAATTTTCTTCACCAAGATAAAAAAATATGTTTTTATTAATATATTTCAATTTGTTTCGATGGAACTTTCTAAGAACTAAAGGGAGCTAGACTGCTAGAGTCATAAATTTTACATAAGCTACGGCTAGGTTGATGAAATGGTGTACGTGTAATGGAATAGCGTTTCGCACGTCCAAATTTCCTTTACCATTAGCAACAATGTACTACGACCTTTTCTCACTTTATTAAATTTGTGATTGATCGAGAGGTATCTTTTTAACTTCTGTACAAATCAAGTGAAGAGATTGCTCGCCGAAAAAGGGGGAAATCAAGGAAGAAGCGTTTCTTAAGTATGAAGAAATTTTTATTAAATACTACATTATTTTACTCCCTCCTTCCAAATTCTATACCGTAGAAAAAGATTTAAATTATTTAGTTGTTTTACGTTTTCAAATGCATACTTATAATATATAATTATTAGGTGTTAATAATGTTTTTCTAGATTAAAAATGTACATTTAATTTAGTACCTCACTATAAACTAAATATATAAGAACAAATGGTATGATTTCATCTGGTCTGTAGCTATATTAGTGTACAAAATTTCAATACAAAAAGCCTCCCCCCCCCCATCTTTCTCCTATAAATCTAATATTATATCATCATTAACTCATACTTCCTTTCTAACATTTAGAATCTGGAATAATCGAACTCTTCGGATAATTAAAATGACGCAAATTATAAGATATATCATGTTAATTGCAAGATGCACTCAAAGACTCCAAATAGCTGGGTTTTTGACTTTTCAGTACATGTGGAAAGTTGAAAGAAGAAAAGAAATCAACAAGGATAATATTAAATGAAAAATCACACACACACACACACACACACACAATGATATAATGATTTACTATATATAGATCGTTGTTGTGCATCGTCGGTGACTATTACGTTATTATGGAATGGTAATTATATATTTACGATGACGATGGTTTGCTATTAGTATGATGATTATTTATATCATATAATAGAGTAGTGTTTATTGTGTCTAGCTCAATGATTATCATATTACAGAGTAATAATTATCATATAGTAACTTAGTGATCATACAGTCTTAGAGTATTAATTATTATATTATTGTATCATTAGGCTAGTATGATCAATAGAAAATAAAAAAGCAACTAAACAAAAATATAATAATAATAATAATAATGATGATGATGATGATGATGATGATGATAATAAGACAATAATAATCAATTATAATAAAAAAGTTATATGCCTATGGATTTCATAAATTTTTATTTAGGAAATATATATATATATATATATATATATATATATATATATTTTGACTTTAATATGAGAATAAAACATAAAAAAAATATTTTACACAAGAGAGTTAATTTAATAATGATGGGTTATCATATTCTCTATATGTACTTAAAAAAGTAGTGAATTATATATTTTATTTAGTTTGTAAAGTAGGGAAGATTTGTATTTTTTGGATCTTTAATATGTGTAAATTAAATAAAGTATATAGTACACCAGAGAGTTAATTTAAATAAATGAACAATCAAGTTCTCTATTTGTACTTAAAGAATGAGGGAGGGACCTAAGCTTTTTATTTAAAACAAAGTTGTTCAAATTACAAAAATTACCATTAATAATTATAGTGCACTATTGCTCAACTTGTCTCCTCTATTTGCACACCTAGAATGAGGATCACTATACTTTCGGTTGCAACGGATACGAACCATTAAAATGGGCGCATAACCGGTACGATAAAAGTCAGGCAATTAAAAAACTAAAAATCTGAATATCAGAGGTCTAGATGCAACAAAAACATTAGCAAGCATGTATAAGGTAATTTATATTAGCTATTAACTATTAAATTTGATCCAACCTGAGTAAATCAATCCAAATTTAAATTTGGACAAAAAAAAGAAGAAATTGATCTTAATCCAAAAACTTGAAACAATCCGAACGTATATAAAACTCACTTATACATTTAGTTATCCCCATAATAACACACTTAAATAACATAAATAAAAATAACTCAATTTGAAAAGAACCCGACATATATCTAATTTATAGTCAAATAAAAATTTAATAATAATTTTTTAACGCCTCAAAATTTACTAATAAAAAAATGAATTTTGAAGCAGAAGCATTAATATAATACAGCGGGTGTTACCGCTACACATAACACGAGTCTAATCTATACCTTTCTTATATTATGTTCAAGGCTAAAACATTGCAATAAATAAATAAAAACTTAAGGAAATAAATATAAATAGCAAAATACTTTAATAATTTAAACATGATAACATAGTATGGAATGCATTTTCCAGATTATATAATATATAAAAAAGAGATAAGGGGAATAAAAGAGATGAAGAGTCTAAAAGAGATATCCAGAATCTAAGGTACATAACATGTGTGACCTCGGATAGAAATAACTTTATGCCCTAATTTTGGGGTATAAACTAGCATCAATCCGCTTGAGAAACCTCCTCAAAGTCAGCAGGATTATCATCATATAACTGTAACACAGTGTCTACAAATGTGTAGTATCATTACCATCTTGTATTGAGTAACATAACTATCCTAAAGAGATAACATTATGTACGAGGCCCATGAGAAGAAAGCAATATAGCATATAATAACAAGATGATATCATACTTACATATATATGTTAATTGAGAACACGAAACTCAACCATCAAGCATAAAATAATGTAATATGAATATATGGATAGATGAGATCCATTGGTTATTATATTTTATTATTGTGATCACCCTTTATGATATTAACTTGAGGATAGAGACTCAAAGAAACCATAACTAATCTAATACTTGAACGGTACTAGTGTAACACCCCAAAATTTACTATTTTTTAATGGAAGCACTTAAAATTAAAACCTGTAAGTTCTAGGGATGTTACTGCCGCACTTAGTACCAGACCGGTTCACTTCAACCGTTCCAGTACCAAGTGCTAAGGCTAAGAAAATATTATCGTCAAACTTAAACCAAGAGTTCATAAAAAGAACTAGAAAGATCATAACAAAGAAATCAGAGTATGCTTAAAAGTTTACAATCCAAAGGAGTACATCCAATCATAAGATAGGAATCAGAGTGCGTAGTCAAAGTTTCTAAAAAGGAAAAGATAAATCCAGGAAACTCAAAACCTAATTAGAAAATCAAATAAGGGAAATCCAATACAAGAAGAAATAACATAAAGAAATAGAATATCATAAGGAGATAATCCGGCCACGTCACTCCTGATCAACGAGCCAAGCACATGCCCAATACTTAGCCCCGCCTGAAGCCTCATGAACATTAAAGGCATCAAAATACGCATTGCCCATCTGTACAAAGTCAGAACGGCCTCCTACTTGTAGGAATGAGTAGGACCCATGAAAAGGGTGATCAGTACGCTATGTACTGAGTAAGGTAATCGTGTACTAAGGCCAACACATATAAGCACATAACTCCAGCAGAATAATAAAACATTATAAGATCACTTCAGATAAATAAACAAATAAAGGCCATTTATATTCTGGATTAATTAATTAATTAATCTCTTATCGATACTCATTTCACGGCATGCCTTTTTATCAATCCATGCAAGTATAGGAACCTCCCACTATTTTACCCAGTGGCTCGGTCACATATAGGGCAACATGCACCTAAACACTCGTAACACCCCAAAATTCACTAATTTTTTTTAAAGTAGAAGTAATTAAAATAGAAACTCTTAAATTAACACCCGTGAATTCTGAGGATGTTATCGCCACACTTAGTACCGAACTGATTCTCTCCGACCGTTCCAGTACCAAGTACTAAGGCTAGAGAAAAGAAATAATCAATTATAAATCCATACAATCCGAATTCCAAATAAACATTAAACATTTGTAAAACAAAAATCAAATTAAAAAGAGAATAGCTTACAATCGATAAAAGATTAACAAAAGGAAATAGAATTACATAAAGACTGAAATATGACCACAACTCTCTCGAACTTAAGCTAAAACATGCTCAACACACATCCCTGACTGATATCTCGCCCACCTACACAAAGTCAGAAGGGCATACTACTCGTGGGAATGAGTAGCACCCATGAAAAGGGTGATCAGTACACTACGTACTGAGTAAGGTAACCGAGCACTAAGGCCAACACATAAGCGCATAAACCATGCATAAGAATAAAAGAGCATAATCATGTTAACATAAATGTATATGACCATCCAGGTAAAAGTATGAAGGCCCAATTATAGTCCGGATTAATTATGTAATTAATCTTTTATCCGAAGTCGATACACACCATGCCTTTTATCAAATCCATGTAAGTACAGGAACACCCCACTATTATTGCCGGTGGGCCGGTCACTTGTGAGACAAAGTCCACACCACTATTATTCGCCAGTGGATTGGTCACTTGCGGGACAATAGTCCACACCACTATTCTTACCGGTGGATCGGCTGGTTCCTGCTCACATGGTGTTCCACTGTAAGTAATTAGTATCTTTTAAGTGTCTTTAGCAAACTCTGGTTTGTGTTTATTGAGCTCGAGTCACCCCACTATTATTGCCGGTGGGCCAGTCACTTACGGGACAAAGTCCACACCACTATTTTTCGCCGGTAGATCGGTCACTTATAGGGTAAAAACCCTAACCACTATTCCTAACCGGTGGATCGGCTGGACCTGGCTCAATAATCTTCCACTTTAAATAATTAGTGTCTTAATTATCTTATTCAAAGTTTTCACCCTGGACATGGATGAATCATCACACATCACAAATCATAAATTTTACCATTATAATTACACTTTAATCACCAATTACACATGATACAGCAAAAACCCTAAATAGCCACACCAAACCCTAATCAACCACAACAAACCAAAGTTAACCACTCCAAACCCTATTTAACCATAACAACCATAATTAGTCATTCCAAACCATAATTAATCACAACAACTCATAGTTAATCACTCCAAACCCTAATTCAGTCTCCTCCATACCCTTATAATGTCCTACGTACTATTTTTCACCCAAAACTTCCAAACACCCAAATAATTATTCTATTATCTTCCTTACATCCCAAGTCAACGTTCCATACGTAAATTTCACTCCCATGCAAACCTTACACATCCTATGCAACCTCTTGAACTTTTCATACAAACCCTAAATCCCATGCAATCATTAATTATAACACCCACAAAATTCACTACTGAAAAATTTCGTTTTATTAAGAGATTAGTTGAAGCAAAACAACAAACTGTAAATTTTAGGGATATTACTGCCACACTTAGTGCCAGACCGGTTCACTCATACCGTTCCAGTACCAAGTGCTAAGGCTAAAAAAAAATTGAAATACAATCTACTAGAAATTCAACATACTTAAATCAGAGTAGCATATCAAATCATTTATAAGAATAAAAGCTACCAGTGGTGGTTACATTAACAACATTAGCATTAAAACCAGGAATTTAAAAGAGAAGGAGAAAAACCCTAACAATTTCGGATAATTCCTTACTCTCTTTCCTGTTGCCCACTTGATTAGCACCTAAAAAGACCTGCAAGGGACACTGCCCATTGAATAGGCAGGGGCCCCACAAGTGGAACCCTTCAGTACTATGGTACCGAGTAACTCTTTAATACCACACTTAAAAACAGGCCTATAATGCGGCACATAATGCAAGCTATATACATATGTAATGAGAGGTGCATACATAACAATCACATATATAACAAGGCTGCCACATATCAACAAGTTATAAAGTACAATCAATACTTTTGGGCCTTAAGCCATTAGTCCATCATTATTCAATCATCTCTCTGGTTATATCCAAGTGAGTGTAGGAACCCCACTATTATAGTCGGTGGACCGGAATACATACAGGGCAGAACGCTCCTAACCACTATTATTGCCGGTGGATCGGTCTCTAGGGCAGAACGCTCCTGGCCACTATTATTCGCCGGTGGACCGGTCTGGCCCTGACTCACAAGGTGTTCCACTATAAGTAATTAATATCTTTCCATAATTTATTCACATCCAATGCTTGTTTCTTTGGACCAGAATACGCAACACACTTCTGGGCCACTATTATAACCGGTGGATCGGTACTCAATATCATAAGTCAATTGGGCCCGGCTCATTAATCTTTCATTTTCGTAATTAGTGTTTTTCCTTTCTTTAATCAGCACACCAATTCTATTTATTTGCCTCGGACGGGAGATCAAGAACCCGGGACACAAAGGTACACCGGTCATACCGATGCATAGAAGCTACTCAGTACCCTTGAACCACGAACCCAGGGACGCAAAGGTACCTTGGTTGCACTGGTGCATAAAGCTACTCAGTACCCTACCGACAAGGACACCTAATCCATAAGTATGCATACCCCCTAACTAGGTCCGTAGAGCTAGATAGAATAAGATATAGGGCCTGGCTGGGGCACAAAGACATACCAGCAAATACCAGAATAATCGTGGGCTAAACCACGTCTTTAGGATAGCGACCCTTAAAAAGCCATCATTCCCAATCTCGAGGTCTTTCACTTTAAGTATTAATGTCTTAATTAAGGTGATCACACAAAGCACAATAATCAGATACTTATTCGCTTTCAATCATTCTGATATCATTAGTCATTTCTTATTCAGATGGTTATCCAAGCTAACACAAAGAAATCATTAAGGCCATCATAATCTCATCTAATTCCGAATTAGGATTTGTTCTCGTGATACTTACTAGTTATCAAATATTCTTAACTTGCTAACCAGCATTACTTGAATCATATTATGAAATTCCATAATCACAATGACCTGTTAGGTACAAATTACTTATTTACCCCTTATATAATTACTAAGTCATCCCTTCCTTACTTGATAAATTACCCTATTACCCTTCAGGTTTTCTGATTACTAAATTACCCCTTACTCGGTTTAGGTTACCAAGTTATTTCCTACGCTTTTTAGATCACCATTCGCCCCTCATAATTGCTATACTTATCATATTTCTCATTTGGTTGGTTAGATTACCGAATTGCCCTTCTCCTTCATTATATTTACTAAATTGCCCTTAAGTTGGATAAATTCAAATTACTCATTTTTGCTATCATGATTACCAATTTGCCCCTTTAGTAGGTTAAATAATTACTAGCTCACCCTTTAGTCGATAAAATTACCAAATTGCCATTCTCCATCATCATAATTACCGAATTGCCCCTTAGTTGATTAAATTACCAAATTACCCTTTACCCTTGTCACAATTACCATTCTAGCCTTTTCAATTATTATAATTATCATTTTACCCTTCTCCATAAATACCAATGTACCCTTCTCCATTTTTATAAACATTATGTTGCCCTTTTATAATCATAATTTAATTACCAAATTACCCTTTGTCGTTTTTATAATTACTAAGTTACCCCTTACTCCCAAGTTTTCCATAAACATCATTTTATTTACAAAATTACCCTTTTACCCCTTACTTTAAAATTACCATAATATCCTTTTATTTATAAAAATTACCATTTTACCCCTTTTACATCCAAATTTACCATATTACCCTTTTGCTTGCAAATTACCATAATACCCTTTACATCCACAATTACTATTTTACCCCTTTCATACAAATTACCATTTTGCCCTTCTCTTCTAAAATTACCATTTTATCCATTACCTCTAAAATTACCATAATACCCCTCTACTTATAAAATTACCCTTTTGCCATTTAAGCATACAATTACCATATTGCCCTTTTGCCTCTAAAATTACCATAATACCCTTTTTCTTACAACTTATAATTTTATCATTTTACTTATAAAATTATCATTTTACCCTTTTCTTTTGGAATTACCAAAATACCCTTTTACTTACAAAATTACTGTTTTGCCCTTTTCTTCCCGAATTACCAAAATGCCATTTTACTTACAAAAATTACTGTTTTACCTTTTTTACTCCAAAATTTCCAAAATACCCTTTCACTTATAAAATTACCATTTTATCCCTTACTACAGCACTTTTATGAATTTACTACCAATACATAAAATACTAATATTAGTACTTCATTCTTATCATCTAACTCCACCAACTTGTCATTATTCAACATAATACTCATTAGCAACTATATATATTAGATCATATACTTACATAGGCATATTACTAAAATACCCTTAGGCTCATAATAACATTATTCATGCATTAATGACATAATACACCATAGACAAGCATTTAACATTTCCATCAATAATCAAACTCATTCCTTAAGTATCATCTCTACACATGACACAAAAGCTATCATAATTTTCTTTTCTTTTCTTTTTATCAATCAATATAAGAAACCATATATATCATACTAGGCAACACAAAATATGCATAAAATCATACTAAAATCCCTAATGTGCTAGCATACATTTTTCCATGCATTTAAGTGAGGTTTAACGATTAATTTAATCCCGTAAAAATTGAACCTTACCGGTATTCCAGTTAAAGATTCAAGATTTAATTAGCAACTCAAAACCTAAAAATAATATCAATAATTATTATATTAGAAGTAGAAAATTGAAAAGGATAAAAATTTATTTAATAATAAAACACTTTAATTAACTATTAATATACCTCAAAATTTAGACAAATAAATTCCAAATCAATGTGGAGCTCACGCTGCATGAACAACGTGAGCCACATGCAGATTAAGGGGGAGAAAAGGGTCGAAGGCGGTGAGGTAGAAGGGAGGGGAAGATGGCTCGGTTTAGGGTCTTTAGGCTAGAAAAGGAGGTAGATGGGGGAGGATTTGAGGCAAGGTAAGGGTGCAGGAGTGAAGAGGGGGTGTAGGTGGATGTTGGGGATGGGTTGTTGGCAGCCAAGGGTGGCGGAGGCGGCGAGGTGGTCAAGTTGGCTATCGGGCTGAGCGTGGTTGAAAAGGAAGGAAAATGGAAGGGAAAAATGGAGGGGTGCAGGGGCAGTTTTCGAGAAAGTAAGGTATGGGGGTGGTAGAGGAGGTTGCAGGGTGTGGATTAGTGGTTTGATTGGTGGAAGAGGTGGCCGGACGACAGTGAACGGGGCGGTTGCAGGTGGCCTGCTGATAAGGGAGAAAAGTGGGGAGGAAAAGAAGAGAGGGGGAGAAGGGAGGAAGTGCAGGGCTCGAGGGGGTGGTGTGATGGTGTGGGGCAGTAGGAGGCGGTGGTAGAAGGTGGCGCAGGAGGTTCAATGCGGCGGTTTAAGTGGCGGAGGGTGGCAGTGGTACAAAAACTAGGAAAAATGGGAGGAGGAGAAAATGAGAGGAGGGGTTCGAGGAAGGAGAAAGTAAGGCTCAAAAAATAGGGCAAGAATGCTGGTGGAGAGAAGAAAAAGAAGAGGGAGAGACAGGGGGAGTAGGTGGCCGGTCAGGGCTACAGTACAGTGGCAGGGGTGGTTGGTGGCGGGGAGAAGGGAGGGAAGAAGAAGGAAAGGAAGAGGGCATGCGGGCTAGGGATGCAGGAGTTAGTTTGGTTCGAATTAGGAAAGAAAATGATGGGGGAGAGAGAGAGGAAGAGAGAGCAGGTGCGGTGGTAGGTGGCGGAAGCTACAGGGTGGCTCGGTGGTGGTAGTGTAACACCCCCAAATTTACTACTGAAAAATTTCGTTTACTTTTAAAGGAGTTTAGCGGAAGCAAGCAAATAAAACTGTAAATCCGGGGGTATTACCGCCACACTTAGTACCAGATCGATTCACGCCTACCGATCCGATACTAAGTGCTAAGGCTAAAAAGAATAGAACCAAAACAAATCATTAGTAAAGCATAAGTGTTAAGGAAATCAGAGTGCGAAAGTCTAGAGTTACATTCTGAATACAATTTAAAAGTTCCAAATGTCAGAGGAATAGAAATAACGAAATGGTAAAGTACGATAATGCAAAGAAACAAGATAGGGGAGACACTCCAGCCACGTCACTCTCGGCCCCCAAGCTAGATCCAGACTCAACTCTTAGTCCTGAAAATGCCACAAATATCGTCCCCTACCTGCAAAACTCAAACGGGTCCTCTGCTCGTGGGAATGAGCAACACCCATGAAACGGGTGATTAGTACGCTACGTACTGAGTAAGGGAACAGACGCACTAAGGCCCACATACACAAAAATACATGTACAAGCAGACATAGCATGTGAATAATAAACAATAACATAGACGAGCAATGCTGGTTACGAATCAGATAACTTTCTCATAAGATCTCAGATAATTATAACGATTCACATCATAGTCTTTATCGATCCATGTGAGTGTGAGAGCCCCACTATTATAGCAGGTGGAACGGTCACGAGGGCCATGCCCTGCCACTATTATAGCCGGTGGAACAGTCGCGAGGGTAATATACCCTGCCACTATTATTTGCCGGTGGACCGGTCTGGCCCCGACTCACAAGGTATTCCACTGTAAATATTAGTATCTTTCCATGTCTTATCACTTTTACGTTTGGTTTGTTGAGCACGAAATCCCCCACTATTATAGCTGGTAGAACGGTCACGAGGGCACATGCCCTGCCACTATTATTGCCTTTGGAACGGTCGCGAGGGTAAGATACCTTGCCACTATTATAGCTGGTGGACCGGTCTGGGTTCGGCTCAACATCTTTCTCTGTAAGTAATTAGTGTTTTAACGTGTCTTATTCGAAAGAATATCACCCATGTCATGTATGGTTAGAGGGCCTCAACACATCACGTCAAAACCGATGACATAGTCGTACTATCACGTACTAATGAGGGCACATGCACACGACTCGACTCCAAGCCACGCCATACATGAAACAGCTAAGATAATGGCATTTAAGACCACGACACATAAATCATATAGAACATCCACGACACGTAGGGCACATGTCACACATTCAGCCTTAGCTATATCCCTACTCGGTTTAGGTTAACGAGCTACCTCCCGCGCTTATATTAGGCCACTAAACACCCTTAATAATTATCATAATTAACACATTTCTCACATCGGAAACCCAACCTCTTGGTGTGTGTGTCAGGGCCCACCACCTTATACCCCGAGGTCTACTCACCACTTCACCCTAGGGTTTTCACCAGAAACCCTAATCTGGGCCTATGTGGCCCTTCCTTCTCTGTCTCCCACAACCCATACTATTTTAACGCCCCACGTATCATGACCCTCCGACTCAACTCTCCTTCATACCTCACTCCTCCTCATTTATTCTTATTATTTCCTTTTTCTTTTTCCACTTCTCAAATTAAGGTTTCCTCCCCAAACCCTAGTCAGTCCCTATGTACCCTTATATTATCCTACGTACTATTTTTCACCTCGAGCCTCCAGACTCCCAAACAAACTTTCCATTACCTTCCCTACGTCCCAAAGTAACTTTTCATACGTAAGGTTCGCCCCCATGCGGACCTTAACCTCCCCATGCAAACCCCTCGATCTCTACCATGCCAAACCCTAAGATTTCCATGTAAACCCTAGTTCTCCCATATAACCTTAGGTTCTCCCGCTCTTCCATTTTATTTAATTTTCCCTTTTCTCGTCCATTTACGGATCACAGATTGCCTAGGTCATTCTAACCTATGTTAGCCAACGTACTTCCATTTGGTTATCTTAATCTCTCATTTTTCTCTTTCATGCCCCCATTCCACAACACCTCATCAAACAACCTAGCATGCATGTCCTAAGGGTCACATCACATCACATCATATTTGCATCATACCCATATTAGCACATACAGACAAGAGCATGAGAACATACCTTGGTTCTACGCTGCGCTACACAGTAAAACAGATAACGTATATAATACATCATATAAACCGTACGAGGCATCCAAGGCAAGTAAAACATGTAATACACACAGGCGGCCTTAGTTATGTCCTTACCTAAATCGGCACCGGGCTTGGAGCATGCTCCTACGCCTCCTGAGGGCTTTGACCCGGTTCACCTATAAGAGGGAAATACTTAGGGTTAATCTCCCTCTATCGGAATTACCAAAATTCCTATCTTACCCCTATCATGGCCTAATACTAAGGCTAATATTAATAATAGCAGTTTATAATTAAAAGGGTAGGGTTATTGTCATTCTCAAGATAGTTAAGCAAATTACCACTAATTAAAGTAAGCCTTAGTAAAATCCATAGTAGTAAAGTAAGGGTTTTAGTATTAATAATAATAAGAATACTAATAATGATAATAATAATGGTTATAATGATAATAATGATGATAATAATAATTGAAATCGTAGTAGTATCAGTAATAATAATATTAATGATAATAATAATAATAACAACAACAATGATTATGGTGATAATGATAATATTAATAATACAAATAATAATAAAGAGATAATACCAATGATAATAATAGAGATAATGATACCAATGATAATAATAATAATAATAAGAAACATAATGATACCAATAATAATAATAATAATAATAATAATAATAACAACAATAATAACAACAACAACAACAAAAACAACAACAACAACAACAACAACAACAACAATAATAATAATAATTGCAATACTAATCATAATAAGAATACTAAAGTAATATATTAAATAATAATGATAATAAGGATAGTAATGATGGTAATAATAGTTAAAGTAATAAATATGGTAAATATAATGGTAGAATACTAATAATAATAATAATAATAACAACAACAACAACAACAATAACCATCATAACCATATTAATAACAATAACGATAATGATAGTAATAATAATAGTAATAATACTAATAATAGTAAGAGTACTAAAATAATAATGATAATAGAGACCATAGTCGTAGTAATAATAATAGTAACGATGACAATAACAATAATAATAGTAATGATAATAGTAATATTAATAATAATAATAATAACAAGGATAATAATGATAATGATAATAGTAGTGGAAATAATAATAGTAATAATGTAATAATAATATCGATAAGGATAACAACAATAGTAGTAGTAGTAGTAGTAGTAGTAGTAATGATAATGATGATAATCATAAGGATAATAATAGTAATATTAATAGGAATAATCATAATAATGATAATAATAATCATAATAATACTAATAATAATAGTTAACAATATTAAAATTATTAAAATTTCATTAGTCAGGGTTTAGGGTCCAAGGAGGTGGAAGGCAACCTGGTGGTGTGGTGGTGCTGGCGGCGGCGGAAGGAAGGAAGAAATGGGAGAGGTGGATGTGGAGGCTAGGGGAGAGAGAAGTAGGGGAAAATGGAGGTGTAGGGTGGTAGGGTAGGATCCCCTGGTTGTTTTGGGGGGTAGAGGGGGTGTTGCAGGTGGCGGTACGGGCGGCGCTGGCTGCGCAAAGGTGGCATGAGGGGGGTCGAATAGGCTGATCGGGGAGACAGTTTCGCACGGCTGAGGCGGCTCGTGCGGAGCAAGGCAGGGAAAGCTGGTGGTTGGGTTGCATAGAGGGTGGTGTAGGGAGAATTTTGGTGGCTGGGTCGGGCGGTAAGGGCGGCCGACGACGGAGGAAGGGCTGACTGAAATGGAGGTGGCGCACGACGGGATTTTCTGGGTTCCAAATTTCAAACCCAATTATGGCAGCTCCTGGGGTTATTTATAGGCTAATCGGGGGTTAAAACGACAAAGGAAGGTGGGAGAGTAGGGGGGCAAGGGGTATGGTGCTCCGGCCGGCGAGGATGGGTCGGCGCAGGCCTACGGGGTAGGCCATGTTTGTCCGGAAAGGGGAATGGTGCGGGCAGGGGAAGGAATGGCCGAATGAGACAAATTGATAGGGGGAGACGAAGGGAAAGAGAGGAGGAGAACGACAGTCAAACGGCGGGATCAGAGGCGGAAAATCCGGCGCCGATCTGGGAGTTGCAGGTGTGTCGGGGAAGAAGACGACGCAGAGGGGGAAGGAGGCTGGACCGACGGTCCAGGGAGAAAGAAGGAAAAAAAGAAAAAAAGAGAGACAGGCCGAACTGACCGGGAGGGGAAAGGAGGGGTGCAGAGCGCTGGGCCGCGCAGGGGAAGGGGAAATTGGGCCAGCGGTCGGCTCAGGTCGGGAAAGGAAGGAGAGAAGAAAAAAAAGAAGAGAAGGAAAGGAAAGAAAAGGAAAAAGAGGGGGAAAAAGGGAGAAAAGAAAAAGGAAAAAGAGGGAAAAGGGTGGTTGGCTTAAGTAGTATAATTTGGGTGATTTGGGGTGCTTAATAATATATAAATATTAAAATAATAATTAAATTATCTTTTTAGTTAATTTAGGAATTTTTTTGAAAGAATTTTCTTAAATTCCATTTTAAATTAACAAAACACTCTAATTTTCTCCAATTAAATTATTTATAAAGTTTATAACAATTTGAAACTATTTTATCCTTCTTAATTTAAATAAAGTAAATTATTTGATTAACTTCCAAAATAAAATCTTATTTAATAATAAACAATAGAAATTAGGGTTTTTGGGGCATTTCAGGTAGGCATGGAGTCATCGAGACAGCAACTGGTCGAGCATGAGCAAGAGAAGAAAGAAAGGAAGGAGGGGCGAAGCAGACCAGTCGGCGTAGGGGAGGAAGATCGGCCGGTCCAGTCTAGGAAAGAAAAATAAAGAACATTTGGGCGGGGCTGCAACGTGCGTGGGAGAAGGAGAAGAGGGGAGGGAAGAAACGGGCCTTTGGCTCAGGCGTGTAGGGAGGGGGAACAGGCCAGTGCGGGCGGCCCAAGGGAGGAGAAAAAAAAGGAAAAGAAAAGAAAGAAGAAAAAGGAGAAAAAGGGTAAAGAAAAAGAAAAAAGAAAAAGGGAAATGGAAAACTAATTTAATTTAATTTATAAAATAATAAAATGTAATATTTTTGATAAATTGTTTAACTTAATAATTTAATTCAATATAATTTAATATATTGGTTCAAAAAAGATAATTTTAGTAAAATATTAGTTTGGGAAGTTATTTAAATAAAAATAATATGATAAAAGAACAAAATATTTATTTTTAATTTATCAAATAATCCTATCCAAATTTATATACTAAAAAATCCATAAAATAATTAAACTAAATAATTTTTAAAGCTAATTTATTTCAATAAAAGCTATTTATTAAATTATAGGTTTTCTAAAATTTTGGGAGATTACATTAACTTCCATGCAAAACCCTAACTCTACCATGCAAACCCTAATACCACCATACAACCATTAATACCACCATGCAAACCCTAATACCATCGTGCAAACTCTAATACCACCATACAAACCTTAATACCACTATACAACCATTAATACCACCATGCAAACCCTAATACCACCATGCAACCATTAATACCACCATACGACCATTAATACCACCATGAAAACCCTAATACGACCATGTAAACCCTAATACCACCTTACAAACTCTAATACCACTATACGACCATTAATACCACCATGAAAACCCTAATACCACCATGCAACCATTAATACCACCATACAAAACCCAAGATTCCGTCATACAAAACCCTAAACTCAATCCACACAAAACCAAATATTTATCCATACCAAGCCCTAGAATAGATCCTCTCATACAAAACTATCAGTTAGATTCTTCCATACAAAACCATAAATTAGATTCTCCCATATAAAACTATAAATTATATTCTCCCACACAAAACCATAAATTAGATTCTCTTAAATAGAACCATGAATTATATTCTCCCATATAACACCATAAATTGGATTTTTCCATAAAAAATTATAAATTAGATTTCTCCATATAAAACCATAAATTATATTATCCCACACAAAACCATAAAAATCATAAATTAGATTCTCCCACATGAAACCCTAAAATTCTCCATTTTACTCTCCCACTCATGAATCATTAAAATAATTAGGTCAACTCACATCCCTTAGTCAACCTCTTTCCCCATCCTCCTTTTTCATCCTTTCTCCCACACAAAGCACATCAACACCCTCACATGCATGTCTTTCAGGGTCATAACACATATCATCACATATACATAATACATATGCCATGCAAATACATAAAACATACTTCAAATCCACATCATACCGTATACGACATAATTAATAATGATAAACATAGGATACATAGCATGCGAAGCACATAATGTATATAAACACACAAAAGGCCTTAGTAACACCCTTACCTAAAATGACACCGGTCTTGGAGCACGCTCCTATGCCTCCTTAGGGCTTTGACCAAATAATAACATACTAATAAAAATAAGATTAACAAAATTCTAACTTTGCTAAAAATATAGAAATAATAGAAATATTATAAAAGTTGATAATATAGGGTTAAAGACTTTACCCTAATAATAATAATAATAATACTAAAATAATAATAGCAAAGATACTAAAAATAATATCCATGAGAATATAAATAATGATAATAATAATAATAATAATAATAACAACAACAACAACAACAACAAAAAAACAAAAAAAATAACAACAATGATAATAATAGCAAAACTAATAGTAAAGTAGTTATAATATTAATAATGGAGTAATAATAGTAGTAATTCAAAATATTAAAAATAAAAATAATTATAATTATAATAATAATAACAAATTAATATTAATAATAGTAATAATGGAAATAATAAGAATAATAATAATAAAATCAAAAATAAAATACAATAGGGCTTCAGCCCTCAACAGGTGTAATAATCAAAACATTAATACTAATAATAATAACAATACATGTTAAAAATATAAATAATAATAATAATAGTATTTATATCCAAATAAATGACATAAAATAAATTAAGGCTTATAAAAATAGGGAGAAGGGTTGAGAGTGCCTAGGGTTCAACCTTAGGCTGGTGGGGATAGGCGGCACCGGCGGTGGTTCACGGCGACGGCGGTGGCCGGAAAAAGAGAAGAAAAGATGAAAAGTTGGATGCTGAGAAAAAGTTAAGGATAATTAAGGCGGGAGTTGGGGTGTATAGGGTTGCTTAAAAGGAGGGGGACAGAATGGAGGTGGTGGCATAGCCAAAGGTGGCGGCGCACAACGACTATGGCGGTGGCCAAATGGGGAAGAAGAAGAAAGAGTGAGGAGGAGAGGGAGAAAGAGGAAAAGAAAGGTAGGGGAAGGTAGGGGAGGGTCTGCAGTATAGTTTGGGAGGTGAAAGAAGCGGTGGAAGAGGTGGATAAGGGTGGTTCGAAAGGTGGCGGCGACAGAAAAATAGGTTGGTTGGGAAGGGGACTTCGCACAGCCGGGGCGGCTCGTACAGGAAAAATCGAGGGAGATGGATGATTTGGTTAGCTAGAGGGTAGTGCATGGATGAGTTTGGTGGCCATAGATGGCGGCGAAGTTGGCCGGAGGCGGCTAACGATGCGTCTAAAGGGGCGGCGGCAAAAAGGGAAATATTCTGGGTAAGGAAATCAAAACTCGATACATGGTAGTGTAAGGGGGTATTTATAGATTTTAAAAGGGAGATTAGGGTTATGTGGGTCTGCTACGGGGTAGGGTGGGTAGGGTTCCCATCGCCGGTGGCAGTAAATTTCGAGGTAAGGGTTAGTTGGCTGAAAGAGGGAGAAATGTGCGAGGAGAGGGGGAGAAGGATTGTTCTATGCAGTCGCCGAATCAGGGGGAGAGAAAGAAAGAAAAACGGTCTGTCAATAGTGTGTAACCGGCGACGAAAATTTCGGCTGGTGGACGAAGGAGTTATAGGTCGAAGGTCGGCGGGCTGGGTAAGTGCGAAGGAAGAAGAAGAAGAAAGGTGGGGGAACTGGGCGGTTCGGGGAAGAAAGAAAGAAAAGAAAAGGGAGGAGGACCGGGCCGGTTGGGCACGAGGGGGTGCGTTTAAATGAAACTCAGAGTTTCGGTGCAAAAAGGGATGAAGCGCAGCGCATCGAGGGGCAGAAGAAGGGCGACGGCCGCGTGGGCTGGGCTGTGCCGAAGAAGGAAGGAGGGAGGGAATTGGGCCGCGGGAAAAAGGTAGGCCCAAACGAGGAGGGGAGGAAAAAGAAAAAGAAAAGAAGAAAGAAAAAGAAAGAAAAGGAAAGGAAAAGGGAAAAATAATTAGTTTTGGCATTTAAATTAATTAAAATATTTGGGATATTTAAAAATAATAATATTTAAATAAAATAATATTTAAAACCCTTTTGGGGCTAAATTAGGATTTTTAAAAGATTTTCCATAAATTCCATTTTAATTAGCAAAACACCCTAAATTTCTCCAATTAAACTATTTATAAAATTAATATTAATTTGAAACTATTTTCTCCTTATTATTTTAAATAAAATAGTTTATTTAATTAATTTATAAAATAAAATCGTTACTTAGCTAAAATACCCAAAAAATTTCTAATAAAAATTATTTATTATTTTCTTCTTAAATAGCTCTAATCAATTCCCTTTTATTTTAATAAAAATAATTTATTGAATTAATTTTTCTAATAAAATGTTATTTAAATACAATTTTTAAAATTAAAAATTTTTGGGGCATTTTTTTACTATCCCCTTAAAAACAGACTTTGCCTTCGAAGTCACTTGCAGCTACTAGGGTTAGGGTCGAAAGGTTCTAAGGGAATAGGGATACCCTACAAAAACAATGCTTATGAAAAAAAAAACTACCCTCTTAAGAATAAACTTAATTAAAAAAATTCTACCCTTCGATTCTCACCGTGGTTGGAATTAAAAAGCTTAAAAATAAAAAATCCTTTTGGATAAAAAAAACAATTGGAAATCAAGGAAAACATTGAAATTCAAATTCATTTTGAAAATGATACTACTTGTAGTATCAGCTTAAAAGATTAAAAATGGAAGAACGATTGAAACATACTTCAAAATCCATTAAAAAAATTTAAAACCAAATTTAATTTTGAAAATAGGCATGGTCAAAAAGATCAATCACTCTGATACCAACTTAAAATTAAAAAAAAAAACTAAAGAGCGTGGTCAAAACAAACTTCGATACCAACTTGTGGTATCAACTTAAAAAGTTTAAAATCGGAAAAGCGCGATTGAAACTGCTCTGATACCAAATTGTAGTATCAGCTAAACATTTGAAATGGAAAAAGATTTTTGAAATTAACTCTGAGCGTAAATGTTTTTAAAATAAGAAAACCTTCGTTAAAGTAAAAAAGTTTTCGAACAAAAGCGTGGTTATAGAAACCAACGCTTTGATACCAAATTGTAACACCCTAAAATTCACTAATTTTTTTAAAAGCAGAAGTAATTAAAATATAAATTCTTAAATTAACACCCATGAATTCTGGGGATGTTACCGCCACACTTAGTACCGAACCGATTCTCTTCGACCGTTCTAGTACCCATTGCTAAGGCTAAAGAAAAGAAATAATCAACACATAAGGCCAACACATAAGCACATAAACCATGTATAAGAATAAAAGAGCATAATCATGTTAACATAAATGTATATGACCATCTAGGTAAAAGTACGAAGGCCCAATTATAGTCCGGATTAATTATTTAATTAATCTTTTATCCGAAGTCGATACACACCATGCGTTTTATCAAATCCATGTAAGTACAGGAACACCCCACTATTATTACCGGTGGGCCGGTCACTTGCGGGACAAAGTCCACACTACTATTATTCGCCTTACCCTAACTCACATTAGAGCCCATCTCCCATATATGTGGGTTAAGGCCCACTACTTTTCACCTCCAAGTCTACTCTTTACCTTACTCTAGGGTTTCCTCCAGAAACCCTAATTTATACCTACATGGCCCATTCTATACAACCCAAACTATTTTAATACCCCACACATCACAACCCTTAAAATTGACCCTCATCATCTCACCTTACTCACCAAGTACACGTGTGGTCACAAAACCCTGGATAATCATATCAAACCCTAACTGGCCACACTAAACCCTAGCTTCCTCATTTCCATATGTCACCCCTCCATTTCTCACATTCCATTCTTATTTTTCCATGCCAATCATGCTCATCGTTACTTGATAATTTCCATCCTCTTCTCGTACTCCACTCACCCTCACTTATTTCTCCTTTTTACCCCTTTTCAGATTAGGGTTTTCTCCCAAACCTTAGTTTAGTCTCTTATGTACCCTTATATCGTCCCATGTACTATTTTCACCCGAAACCTCCACCTAAACAACTCTTCCATTACCTTCCTCACACCCCAAGTCAATACATAAATTTTACTCCCATGCAGACTCTAACCTTCCCATGTAAACATTCAAAGTTTCTCATACAAAACCTTGAACTCCCATGTATACCCTAGATTCTCCCATACAAAACCATAGATTAAATTCTCCCATGCAACACCATAGATTAAATTCTCCCATGCCAAACCATAGATTCTCCCATACGAAACCCTTGATTCTCCCATACAAAACCATAGATTCGATTATCCTATACGAAAACCCATATTCTTTTATACATAACCATAAATTCGATTCCCCCATACAAAACTATAGATTAAATTCTCCCATTCCTTCATTTTACTTTCACCCCCTAATATTCTTCCACTGATGGATCATTAAAATACTTAGGTCAACTCACATCCCTAGGTTAACTTATTTCCCTTTAGTCAACTTACTTCCCCATTTTCCTTTTTCATCATTTTCCCCACACAATACCACATTAAACATACTCACATGCATGTCTAGAGGGTCACAACACATTACATCACATTCCAGAATATTTCATCACATATACATAATACACATGCCATATGAAAATACATAAACATAAGATATATAACACATCATGATACATGACATACAAAGCATATAAGGCAAATAAACACACACAAGGCCTTAGCTACACCCTTACCTAAAACAACACCGGTCTTGGAGCACGCTCCTACACCTCCTTAGGGCTTTGACTGGTCTCACCTATAAGAGGAAAAAACTAAAGATTAAATTTCCTCATACTAAAAATGCTATTATTTCCTAATTTATTCTAAAATTAGGGTTTTGATAAAATAATAGTATAATAATAATAACACTAACTAATTACAAATTTTTCTAAAGATATAAGTAATAATGGTAATATTGTAAAAGTTGATAATATAAGGTTTGAATATTTAACTCCAATAATAATAATGATATTAGAAATAATAATAATCATACTAATAATAACCCTAATAATAATAATAATAATAATAATAATAATAATAATGATGATGATGATGATGATGATGATGATGATGATGATGAAAATGACATAATTCGAAATGAATGTGAAATAAGGGCTTCGGCCCTTCACCAAAATAATAATAATAATGATGATGATGATGATACGAATAATAATAATAATAGAAATAGTAATAATAATAATAATAACCATAATAATATTGCGAAATAATAATGATCATAATGGTAATAATAATAATGATAATAATCGAAGATAAAATGAAGTAGGGTTTTGACCCTACATTATATAAATAATAATAATAATAATAATAATAATAAATACTAATGATAATAATAATAATAATACTAAAAATTCAAAATAGACATAATAGGGTCTCGGCCCTATATAACATAATAATAACAACATTAAAAAAATATATTCAAAATAATGGAAATAAAATAAAATAAAATAAATAAAGCTCGTATAAATAGTAAAAAAGGGTTGAGAGGTTTTAGGGTTCCACCTTGGGTTGGTGATGACAGGCGGCACTGACAGTGGTGCATGGCGGTGGCCGGAAAAAGAGAAGAAAAGAGGAAAAGTTGAATGCCGGGAAAAGGAGAGGAAGAATGAGGGTAGGAGTTGGGGTGTTTATGGTTGCCTATATGGAGAGAAGTAGAATGAGGGTGGCAGTGCAGCCAAAGGTGGCGGCGTACGGCGGCGGTTGTGGTGGTTGAAAGTGGAAGAAGGAGATAAAGAGAGGAGGAGAGGGAGGAAGAGAAAAAGAAGAGTAAGGGGACGTAGAGGAAGGTCTATGGGTGTTTTTGGGAGGTGTAAGGGGTAGTGGTTGCGACAGAAGTGGTGGCTAAGGGTGGTGCGAAGGGCGGCAGATGTGGAAGGAAGAGTTGATCGAGGAGGCTACTTTACACAACCGGGGTGGCTTGTGCAGGGAAAATCGAGGGAGGAGGGTGGTGTAGTTAGATAGAGGGTGGTGTATGGAGTGCTTAGGTGGGCAGAGTAGATGACGGCATTGGCCGATGGTGGTAGAATGGGTGTTTGAAAGGGAAGTGGCTCTCGAGAGTAAAATTTTTGGGTTTCAGGAAAAACTCAAATTCAGGCTGGTTATGGGAGTATTTATAGAGCTAAAGGAGGGCTAAGGTCAGAGGGGAGATGAGAGAATCGAGGCAGGTCGGTTAGGGTTCACCAGCGGTGACATTTGGCCGGCGAAAATAAAATTATGGCTTGCAATTGACTAGGGAAAAGAGGGGGATCATGCGAGAAGAGAGGGGAGTGGGTTGGGTCAGAGGGGCTGGCAAGTCAGGGGGAGGAGAGAGGAGAGGAAAAAACTAGTCAAAACAAGAGTAGTTGGCGACGGAATTCTTGGGAGGTTGTAGGCTGCGACGGAAGGAAGAAGAAGGTGGGCGAACCAGGTGGTCTTGGGAAGAAAAGAAGAAAAGAAAAGGAGAGAAAACCGGCCAAGCGACGGGGACCAAAAAAACAACCAAAATGCAACGTTCTGGGCATTTGGGCTAGCCGAGAGAAAAAGAAGAGAAGGAGAGGTTTGGGCCGTGGGAAGTTAGGTCCAATTCGGGGGAAAGAAGAGAAAAGAGAAGAAAAAGAAAGAAAAGAAAAAGAAAAAGGAAGGAAAAGAAAGAAAGAAAAGGAAAAAAGAAAAAGGAAAAAAAATAGGTGAGTTGGGTTGATTAAATTAATTTGGATATTTGGGATATTTAAAAATAATAATATTTAAATAAAATAATATTTAATTCTCTTTTCAGGCTAATTTAGGAATTTTGAAAGATTTTCCTAAATTCTATTCTAATTAGCAAAATACCTAAATTTTTTCTAATTAAAATATTTATTATTTTCCTCTTGATTATCCCTAATTAATTTCCTTTTATTTTAATAAAAATAATTTATTAAATTAGTTTCCCTATTAAATCCTTATTTAACCAAAATTCTTAAAATTAAAGTTTTGGGGCATTTCAACTAGCCCTAGTTAGCCCACCCAGAAACGTAACAAGACAAAAAAAATAGTAGAATATCTAATAACTTAAGTATATATACCTCTTATAGAGCTGAAATATATCGAGATATCTATAGAGTAGAAAAAGGCCTCTTTGGACCTCATAAGGCACTCAAGATCGCATAATAAAAAATACCGGAATGATACCAAGTGAATACCAAACCTAACACGAATAGCTACCCTGAGTGGTACAAGTTCATACTTAAGATCTTTCACTTTAAGTGATTAATGTTTTATCAAGGATTTAAGTTGAACAAGAATAATGCCACAAAACATCACTTAATCACTTCTTTGAGCATAAACAAATTAGTTTATCAAATTCTGATGTTATCTACGCATTTAAGCCATAGAGGAATCAATGTTCGAACCATTTAGCACACGAAGACTCATTAACATGCCATTAAAGTCCAATTGAATATATGAGGCATTAAAGCCCAATGGATATTATTAAGGCATGAAAGCCCAAGGAAGATTATTAAGGCACTAAAATATAAGTTCCATGCCATGAAAGGCTCAATATAATTAGTTCTTAATGTACATTAACTCAAATTATTCGAGATAAGGATCAATAGCCAACATTTAAGTCAACCAAGGGTTCACTTTAAGGCTAAATTAAATAAATTGTCTAAAGACATATAAAATGACTAAAATGTCAATCATGTCAACTGATTTAACTTAATATCAAGAGAGGTGTATTTAATGCTAAAAATTATTATACTTAACCAATTGTTTTATTAGGATGAAATATAAATAGGACACCAAGATAAAATATTAAGATTCCTTAATACACCCAAAACTTCTCTTTCTCTTTTCATTTTTTTGCTTAATCAATTATTTTAATTAAGGTCTCTAAGTCTACTCATCAATGTCACCCAAGTGTTAAACTTATACATTTTACCTTCTTTTATTAACATAATATTCATTTAGGTCTCAAAATTTCTAAAATTTTGCATGTAATGGCCAAAATACCTTTATTCACTAAAAATTACCTTAAACTTCTAAAATTCATAACTTACTCTAAACAACATCAAACCCTAACATATCATCCACCAAATTTTATTTAAAAGACCTAAGGAAGAGAATGATGAACTTAAAACTTTAAAAAACAATCTGTATTGTCCAATGTACCCATAGCCAAATATGTTTAACCCTTCAAAAAATTCATTCCAACTTTAAATGATCCAAAAATCATAACCTAGCTTCTATACAGTATTATACATACAATAGAATACTTATATAAATTTAAAACAACCAAAACTCACATAAAATAATAATGATGAGAGCTAAACTACTCGGATCTAGACATATTCATCACAACTATGCTGGAAATTCAGCATGACTCTACTAAACATTTATCACTACTTCACTACATATTTATCACCTTTCCATTAGATACAAAAATATGTAAAAATCACACAAACCATCTTCTTATGCTTATAAACATTAGATAGAAATATACACATGTCATACAATAATTTTCAAGATATTACTTCATACTTATAATTAAAATAAAGCTATTCATGCATACTAGCACAAAATCTTATTTCTAAGGTTAGTTTAGTTACCAAAATTCCTAAACTCCTTAGCAAAGATAAAATAAGGAATCTTGTAATTCCTTATCTAAACCCACTTGGTAACCTTAAATAATATAATATAAAAGATTTAGATAAACCAAGATTAATAAATAAGAAAAATGGGAAAGAAAGGAATTGAAATGGAAGACGTGAAATGTAAAAGGTTACTTTTGAATAGGGAGGCTTGAAAACCACCACAAAGCTACCAAAAACTAACAAGGAATGATAGATCATGGTTTTGGAGGGTTAATGGCAAGGAAACAAAGGAGAAAAGAAGGGATAAAAGGCATGAAATCTCTGCTGCAATACACGCAACAATTGTAGCATAAATTCCAAAGTTTCTCAGCAAGGTAGATAGGAGAGGAAAAAAAGAGGTAAGGGGTACAATTTCGTGGTTAGAAATTATTCCTAGATGGATTATAATATGCAAAGATCAATAAAAACAAGAATATAAGGTATAGGAAGCAAGGTCGAGGCATGGTAGTTGCTGGAAGTCACAAAATCAGCTTTGCATATGATGTGAAGGTGGTCAAGAAGCAAAAGTTTGGCTATGAATAAGCTCTAAAGGGCTTGACTTCAGGGATGTAAATTATATGGAGTCATAGTATGTAATGCAATATTTACAAAGAAATAAAAAAAAACAAAGGAAAAAAACAACTAGAGAGAGAACGAGTTGTTGCAAGTTGAAAATAAATCAACTTTGAACACTGCTGAAAAATTATGATTTTATGTACATTTTGTAATGGAACGCACATTTTGCCCAAAAAAGAAAATAAAATAAGAGTGAGATCTAATATGGGGGAGTGTGGAGTGTAGTTTTGGTTTTACTTTAGCTTCACTTAAGTTCTAAGATTAGGAGTGTAAGAGATAGGTTAGAGTATAGCTGAGTATGTAAGAGAAATGTCATAAAATCATGATTATAGAACTTGGTGAACTTTTTAGTTGGATGATAAGTAACTAAGTTACAAATTTGATTTGATTTGGTTAGGAGACTAGTTAGGATTAAAATAATAGTTAAAGTATTGGTTACAATTTATTTGGATTAATTAAATTGCAAGAAAGTCCAATAATGGGCATTAATTGGAAAAATATCAATTACATTCTAAAAATCATAAAAATTTATAAAGAGGTCCAAAATAATTTTAGAAACTCAAAAATATAAAAATATTGGGTATCAGAATTGGTTTGAAGCTCGACGGATGGAAAACAACAAAAAATGGCAAAAATAGATAAGTCGCGGAAATATATTTTTTTGCAAATGTACAAAACAAATAATGAGGAGTTCAAATTATAACGGATTGCTGCAGAATATTATTAGAAAACTAAATATACAAAAATAGTTGGTCTTGGAATTTATTTCATGACTAACAGATTAAAAATGACAAAAAATGACTAAAATCGTTCAATCTAGTAAATAGATTTTTCCGTAATTTAACAATTCAAAAAGAAATGGTGAAACGTGAATGAATAGAATGGATGAATGACATAAAAAAAAATAGATCGATTCATAAATTTTGAACTAGTCGAAAGGAATAAAAATACAAGAATATGAAGAATTATAATAAATGTGTTTTCCGCAAACAAAAGAAATAATTAATGAAATATTTTAAAATTAACACGAACGAAATGAAACTTGATGATAGACTATATGTATTTTTTGGGATATGTCTTACTAGACCAATAATATATGGAAATCAGGATTTGAGAAATTGGAATATTATAAATTCAATCTAAACATACCCAACCTTACTGGATCCTAATCTATACCTAGACATAATTTCAAACTAAAATTAACTTTGATCCATGAATGTAACTTTTATCTTATTTAACTTACTATATGAACATCAATAAATTATCTTATTAAAAAAACTATGTAAAATAATATGCAACCTATATGCCAATAAATATAACAAAACTACTAAAATTATGTTATTCTCACTCTATTTTAATATTAGATTAGCATCAATCATATTAGATCATAAAATTTCTATGATTATTATTATAAACATAAATATTATAATTGTAAATATAATATTTATAATATATATTATTATAATGACAATAAGAAAATTTATATTTGTATTTCTAATAATAATAATAATAATAATAATAATAATAATAATAATAATAATAATAATAATAATAATAATTATAATAGTAGTTATAATTAACATAGTAATTATAATTATTATAATATTCATAACAATAATTATAATTATATATATAATAACATTTGTAATTGTACTTATAACAATAACTATACTAATAATAATAATAATAATAATTTATTTTTAATATTACATGTTTTATGGTAACCGTTTGTTATATCATTATATATGTTATGATAATAATTACTATAATAAGCATAAGGATAATAATAATTCAAAAAATTTAATTAATTAATTAATTATATACAAATTATGAACTGAATTGACTAAATTCAAATCCGATACGACCTAAAACTTGTAGATGCGAATCAATACGACTCAAACCTAATTTGACTTGAAACTTATATATTTGAAAAAAAAATCAAACTCAAGGAAATCTGATGAGTTATTCTTAAATCAATTATCATGTTCTATTGATTTAAAATGATCCGGTCCAATACGAACATAACCTAAATTATTATTATCCAAACTTAAATAACACTTCCACTTAATCCAATTTTAACACGTTCTAAATTAACTCAATCCTTATAATTCAATATATATAACATTTTTGTTACCTCTAAGTAAAAACTACGTTTCAAAGAAAAAGGGTAAAAAAAGAAGAAAAGAAAAGAAAAGAAAAGGGCCACCGTTGGCCATGGATGCACGAACTTTCTCTAACCGACCTTTACTTTAGAGCCCACACACATGGTAGCTGGGTAGGGTTATGCCCATGATTAAGGAAAGGGAAGACGGCGCGGCCTCCCTCTGTCCTTTCCTTTTGTTTTCCTTCGTTATTAAGGTTTATATATGGCGGCAAACTGGTATAATTTTTCCATAAAAGTACATAATTAAATATTTATATTATTAAACCGATTGTATTGCTATGCAACCGATGATATTTCAATGAATATAAGGAGCTTTTGTTATACTATTTTTTTCTTTCTTCTATTGCTAAGAAAAAAGGAGATTTGATTTTTGACTTCTACCTTCTCTCTATTTTTCAGAATGATAAGGAATCCGAAGAGATAAATATAACTTATAGGTAACGTTACCATAAAAGTATTACAATAACAAAAAAAGGAGGAGAGAGATTCAAATGTAAGAACTAGTACTAGAAGCTCGTCTTTATTTTTAAAAGTGGTGATATTTGCTCTTTTATTTTTTTAATTGGTGTATATGTGAAATATGTTCTAATAATTTGGCAATTAAGTTTTTTATACTGTTCTAGTGAATTTAGGCAAAAATAAAAGGTAAAGCATAAATTTTTATAAATTTTTTCTAATTGAGGTACAAAGGTATAAAATATTTTATTTAAAGCGTAAACATATGTTGATTGTTCAATTAAAGTATATTGACAATATTTTGTCAATTCCTGTGACACATAGAATCACTTTTCACCAAATTTTTTTTACAAATTAATTATTTTATTTAAATAATAATATACAAAGTACCTAAAATACTAAATATATTTTATTTTCACCTTGTTGACTATTATTTCCATGTCCACACTAATACATCATTTTATTAAAATAATAAAGTTTATTAAAAAAAATTAAATATATATTTAGAAGATCAAACAAAGAGTAAATATAAGATAAATGCTTAAAAATCACATATTTATATAAAAAAATTATAGACCTTTATAAAAAAAATGGAATTAAGAAGGGGAAAGATTTAAAAATGTGTTGGAATTTCATTCAAAATCAAGAATTAAAAAAATTATTTTATGAAAAATTTAAATATTTTAGGATAACTAAAATCAAATAATAGAACTAGAATTTAATGATAATTTAAATGCTAAAAAATATAAAATCAAATGTTTATAATTTTTTATGAAAGATTTGTAATTCTATACAATATCTATATAATACTAAAAGCATGAAATTTTAGAATATTTTAAAGAATGAAAATTTCAAAATATTTGATATTTTCATAACAAAATTATATTATTCAATTTAGTTTATCTCATTAATACTCATTGGAGTCAAAATAGAATTAGTACAATACTTAAATATAATTTTATGTCACTATTTAAATGAAATAATTAATTCAAAAGAATGTCAAAAAGTGAATATGCGCATCATCGGAATTTGTTAATTCAGTCACTATGCCTTGATTGTATAATTTAAATATGCTTATGCCACAATTAGACAATTTTATAATTTTATACCTGAGTTAGAAAAAACTATAAATATTTATGCCTTGTTATTTTTGCTAATGAAATTTCAACATTTTTTATATATGTTTTTAACATTGTTCTAAATGAATCTTCAACATTCTTTATATAAAGTTTCAACACTATTATAATCAATTTTTAATATTCTTTATATAAAATTTTAACATTGTGTATAATAAATTTTCAACACTCTTTACAAAAAATTTCAACACTATACTAAGAAATTTTCAATGCTCTCTATATAAAATTTTAACACTATTTAAATAAATTTTCAACACTTGTTATATAAGTTGTCAACACTATTATAATAAGTTTTTAACATTCTTTCTCATTTGCAATTTCAAAAGGTATGAATAATAAAAATATTTGCATTTGTATTTTTTTTTATCATTTATGTAATTATTTTTCAATACTTGTAGAATTGTTTAAAATTAACACATTAGTGTTGAAACTTTGATACAAATAATGATGAATATTATTTACAATTAGGGCTATAAATGATCCAGGTTAAATCTTAGCTCGTTAAAAGATCGGTTCGGCTTATTTGTTTAGTTAAATGAGTTGAGTTTAAACCTCAATTTTAGGCTCATTAATTAAATGAATAGAAATTGAGCCCGAAAAAGTTTAGCTTGACACATTTATAACCTAAGCTCATTAAAAATATATTTCAGTTTATTCATTTAGTTAAATAAGTCGAGTCTGATCTTCATTTTAAGATTATTTATTAAATAAGTCAAGCCTGAACCTATGAGAGTTTGATTTAGCTTATTTGTAACCTTAGTTACAACATTTATTGAAAAATCATAATATAATTGTTGAAAAATTAGCACATAATTGTTCAAAAAATAGTTTTCACATAGATGTTGGAAAGTATATATATAAAATATAAAAATGTCATTACAATAGTTAAAAAATCACCACATAATTATAAAAAAAATTACCCTATAGTTATTGAAAAATTATTGGATAATTGTTGCTAACTCCTAGTAACCACATTTCTGTCAGGAAGTCCATCAAACACCCTATATGCACATATCAAATCACCTATTCTAATGCAGAGATTGATTAAAGTATGACAAGAACAAGTCTTCTTGAAACTAAACTTTTATAATATAACAATATGAATTCCAAATTGACAACAAAAAAAAAATTCAAAACTGAAGTTAATGAAATCAACAAAACCTTCAATTCGTCAACATTCCTAGGCACTTAAAACATAAAGTAAACTTTAAATCATCTACCAAATCACAAAGATAAATGCTTGAATTAGTGAAATGGAAATAGAAAGATACAAAAAAAATTTGGTAGACATAGAGTTGTGAGGGGAGTAGTTAGCGAAGATGTATAAGAGGAGAGAGGTGGAAGGAAACAAAGAACCTCAAGGAGCTCGATAAGTGGCTTAGATCATCATGTCTGAAAATTAAAGAAGAAGAGAGTAAGATACTTAAGAAGAAGAATACTACCATAGGCTAAAAGAGTGAAGATGCAATATAATTTTTCATGTAGCAACAAGTATGTACCATCCTTATAGTGTAACTGGCAACACAATATAATCTACCTCTATAATTGGTGACATATTAACAAACTATTTTTTTTAGTTTTATTTAGGTTAGATGGAGTTAATTTTTTTTATTAACTTCATTTGTCAAATTTATTTAGGTTGAATCTAGGTTAGACTAAGTTAAAAATTAGCTCAAGTTAACCCCAAAATTATTAACAATCAAAGCAGTGATTAAAGTGGATTAAGGTTAATATGTTATTGATTTTTGGCTATTCACCTCTATTCACTTTAATCTAAATAAGGTTACTACTTATTCACCTAAATTATCGTAATAGACATCCAATATAAGTTTAAAATAATAACCTAATTTCAATTAACCTAGATTTATTTACCTAATTTAATACAATTAAGGTTCACTTTAATCAAAATGGACCATAAAAAAATATGCAATTGGACATTACAATCCCTCACTTTTAGGGTCAGGACCATTCTTTTGAAATTTTCATGGTTGTAAGAATGTATTTATTCCATATGATGTACACTTACTATTTAATTTATTTTGTGAGATAGGTATGCAATTAATTTGTAAATATGTACTCCTAAATGAAAAAGGTCATTACCCATGTTAAGGTCTTAAAATTATCATAAATCATTAGGAATAAGTAGCATACCTAATGAGGCTATCAATTAATATGAGAATGTTCTCTATTTTGTATCGATTAATGAACCAAACAACTTTATCCTTGTATTGATTGAAATCATCATTTTCAACTATCCAAATTCACCAAAAAAAGGGCATCTTCGCTCTCTCCTCTCTCATCTATGGTGAGAAGGGGTTCCTCCCCCAAGAAGGGTCACAATGACCCTGTTAAACTCCCACCAGCCGCAACATTTCTTCATCCCCAAACCTTGCTCTTGGAAACATTGGTTGAGCGAACTAGTGATGGCCTATTCTATCAAAAGATTAAGCCATAATGTTTGCACCCTATAGATCTCTCGCGAACGTGGTTGACATCGTAATTCTTTTAATAAGGGATCCCAATCGACAATCTATTCAATTCTTGCCTCCTCTATCATTAATGTATGGTTTTACTTTGGATGGAATTATGATGCCTATTTAAGCACCTATGTGACATTTGGATATTCACTCACAAGTGAAATTGTAATGCAGAGGCGCTATCATTCTGTCAGTGTTGTCTCTACTATGGTTGTGGTCGTTAGTCCTCTTATGTATCCACCAAATGCTTATGGATTTCGTGAAAAAATAAATCATCCAAGCCCTAGTTGTACAAACCCTTCCACATTTCCTAACCATGTCTCGAACCCTAACCTCAATTCTATAACGATAAGTTGGAGATTAAAAGTAGTTGGTAATAGAAATCCTAACTCTAGTAACTCCATTTCTTATATTCCTCACGTACATGTTGGTGAGAAAATCATAATTAACATTTTAAAAGAGAAAATTCAAGAAGTAGTGGAGGATTGGTGCTTTACTATAGTTAGCTATATAATTTGGTAGAAATTTACTTAGTGGTAGATGCAAACGTTTGTTAAAACTATGTGGCCAAATTTGAAAACCCCATATATTATTCTATATGATGATGGATTTTTTATTTATAAATTTCAATCATAATAGGATCATTAATAGGTTATTAACTACTCATGCTAGACTTATTTTAACGTGCCTTTAATTATCAAGGCATGACATTGATGTTTCTTGTTTGTAAAGCCCAAGTTCTAGTATTTACCTTTGTGGATTACGTTTTAGAACCTACCTCTAGCTTATTGAGATGAGGATACTCCAAGTAGGATTGCAAGTGTAGTTAGAAAACCCTAACTCATGAATAGTTTCACAAAGACTAGGGGACAATTGTCTTATGCTAGAGTCCTTATGGAAGTTGATGTCACCAAAAAATAGGTGAAATATGTTGAGATTGAGGATGATGGTGAATTGATTGAGTATTAGTGGAGACCTACTTATTGTATTGAAAGTGATGTTTTTGGCTATAATTTATCCTCTTGTCCTAAAAAGAGGTTTGTCCATTTATAGACACATACCAGTACTCAAACCCAGGTTAGTGCTCAAGGTAAGTGGGAAGGTATTTGGGAAAGATTGGAACCTAATAAATGAACTCATGGAGCCTCTTCTAGTGTTGCTAGTGTACTTGGTGCCATGAATCCTCCTATTGCCCCCTTTACTATAGCTACTACTAATACGAATATTTTTGATGGGCGTGACACTTTTGTTAATAAGTATTATGCTTTATTGGATTTGGAAGAGGATAGCTCCAACTGGAGACTGATCAGGGGTGGAATATGAGTGCCTAGCCTGACCTTTCTTAATGATTGTACATCTAAATGTTTGAGGCTTGAATAAGACTCTGAAATAAATAGAGATGAAAGATTAGTGTATAGTAAATAACATCTCTCTTTGTGGTATTTTGGAGACTAGGGTTAAGGTTGCTATGGCATATAAAATAAAGGATCGTGTTTATTCCAGTTGGAGTTTTATTAATAATTATGATCATCATGATAATAGCCATATTTGGTGTTTTGGGATAGCGTGAATTGGAATGTTGTTATGTTATCTTATTGTACTCAAAGGATTCCACTTTAGGTTACAAGATATAATAGGAATACATTTCACCTCACTTTGGTTTATGCTTATAATATTGGACATAACAAGAAGGAATTATAAGAGTTGGCTAGGAGCTCATATGATCACTAGATCATGGTTAGTGATGAGGGGTTGCAACATTATCTTGAGTGTAAAGGAGAAGTTCTAAGGGGGTAATGGCTCTATGTAGAATATTTTAGATTTCAAGGCTTACATTCAACATATTATGATTCAAGATTTAATTTACACTTGGCCCTCTTTACTTGGACTAATATGCATGTGGGTGATTATAGGATCCTATGCAAGTTGGATAGAGTCATGAGGAATATTGCTTGGTTGGCTAATGTTCTGTCTACTTTAGTCTAGTTCTTAATGTATCTTTTCTCTAACTACTATTTAACCCTTCTCACTTGGGGTTACTTTACTCCTTAAGCTAAAGAAGATTCAGATTCTATAATATGTGGTGGGAGGATGAGGGATTCTAGTAGTTGGTTTTGGGTAAAATAAAAGCTTATTGTCCTTAAAAAGAAATTTAGTGAATAAAATAAGGAGTGTTATAGTAATATCTCAAGTAAGGTTAGAGTTCAGTAATAGGTACTTCTATAGACTCACGAGATTATGAGATTTGACCCTGACAATGTGGCAGCACACCACTAAGAAAATGATGCCCTTAGGCAATATGAACATGTTGCCTTCTGAGAGGAGAGCTTTTATAAACGAAAAGGCAATACTAGTGTACTACCTTAGATCAATGAAGGTGAGTCCAACACCAAGTTCTTTTTTTTTTCCACCATGAAAGCTAGGGAGTGTTAGAGAATACTTTATAGGATCCAAGATGAGGAGGGGATTTGCATTATTAATCCATAGGAAATATTGGTTACGTTCCGAGTGTACTTTAAAGTCTTTTGGGCAACCATCATTCTTTTCTAAGGGAAATTTCACCTATTTTTATTACTCAAGGGCCCATTATTTCACATGAGGTTCATTTAAGGTTGATAATTCCTTTTACTATAGAGGAGGTGTAGTGAGCTATCTTTTCTATTATGAACACCAAAGCGCCAAATTTGGATGTTATATAATTGCTTTCTTCAAGAAGACTTGGGATATTATAGGGCTAGATATATGGAGAGTCTTGAACATTGCTTTCCTTGATGCTAAAATGCCCTCTTATGCTTGCTTTGATTTCTAAGCTCATTAATCCTACTAATGTGGAGGATTTTATACCTTTAGCTTGTTGCTTTATAAGGTGTTCACAAAGATGATTGCCATTAGATTACAAATGGTTATGCCTACAATCATTGATATCTCCTAGTCTACTTTTGTTAAGGGTAGTTCAATTGGTGAGAATTTCCTCTTAGCCCATAAGCTTCTTAGGGGATGCATGTTAGGAAAAATATGCACCTTAGGTGCATGCTCAAGCTTAATTTGTGAAAAGATTATGACACAGTGAGTTGGAACTTTCTCAGTAATATCGTCTTAGCATTACACTTTCATGTACACTTGGTAAAGGTGATCGTTGTTTCTATGGTTTACAATTGTATTATTGTGGACGGTTGTTTGTTTGGAGCTTTTCATGCTCAAAAAGTCTTAAGGCAAGGAGAACTTCTATCCTCTAATTTTTTATCATCATTGTGGAGTACCTCACTAGAATGCTAAAGACACTGTAGCGATACCTCAATTTTAGAGGACACCCATAGTGCATAGCTCTCAAAATCTTTAACTTTCTTTTGCCTATGATCTCCCTCTTTTTAGCATAGGGGATTTGAAATCTATCAGGTGTATGATGGAGGTGGTTAGAGGTTTCTGTGTAATCTCTATCCTATAGATCAATCCACAAAAGAGTTTAGTGTATTTTAGAGGGATGAGCATTGGTGTAAAAGATGTAATTCTTTAGCTACTCCTTTTTTATGAGAGATCATTCCCTTTCAGTAACCTAGGTTTCTCTATTGCTGACTAATATAAAGGCGTCACATATGGTTTCTATAATACCTCAAGTCGATACGACCACACAAGACTACCTTAGAGTGCTTTCGGATTGATTGGTTGACCCTATAGACCAACAGGAGTCCTTTCAGCGTGCTTTGTCCTCACTCACACACTTCCCAATAATTTTTTTTAAAATTTCTAAAACTTCCTAGGAAAGTTAGTCATCCTAAAAATTACTCCATGACTAGCACGCTTAATTATTGAGTTCTTAGGATGGAATCACCAAAAGGATAGTATACCATATTGATATAAGTAGGCAGATCAATCTTTATAATGCTTCGCTCAACTTGGGGGTATTACATTCTCCCCCACTCAAAGAATGCAACGTCCTCATTGCACCTTAATGATTAACTATCTCAATACAGTTTATCCCAAGAATTGTCCCACTAGGTGGCTGACTAGCTCATCCAATATTAGCTAACGGTCGGGGTTTTGCTTTGATAACACTCTGAGTCGATACGAACATGTGGGGGATACCTTAGAGCACTTTTGGATTGATTGGCTGATCCCATAGATCAATACGAGTTTTTTTAGAACAATTTTTCCTCACTCACACACTTCTCGAGAAATTTTTAGAAAAATTTTAAAATTTCCCAAGAGGGTCACCCATCCTAAAAATTGCTTCACAGTAGTGGAGTTCTTAGGATAGAATCAATAAAAGGATGGTATACCACATTGATATAAGTAGCCAGATCAATCCTCATAACTCTCCACTCAACTTGGAGTATTATAGTTTCTCTAGTGGATAAGGTGTTGGCTAGGATAACTCATTGGTCCACAAAGCTCCTCTCTTATGGAGGTAGGGCACAATTACTTAAGTTTATTTTTTAGCATTTATATATACAAGCCTTAGATATATCTACTGCT
This sequence comes from Tamarix chinensis, assembly GCA_030549775.1. NCBI lineage: Eukaryota > Viridiplantae > Streptophyta > Magnoliopsida > Caryophyllales > Tamaricaceae > Tamarix > Tamarix chinensis. The sequence continues at coordinate 89,500,223 of CM060178.1, forward strand.
AAAGAAATTCCTTGTATAACTTTTTTCTCTTTGTAGAAATTTCCTATAGGTTGGTAATGTGGTGCATAGTAGGCAAGCTCTAGTAGCATGGTCCGCCTGCTACCTCTCTAAGGGGGAAGGATGTATGGGATTAATTGATTTGCATAGTTGGAACCTTTCTATAGTGGGTAATTTATTATGGAATCTTTAGCATAAGACGGATACACTCTAGGTTCCGTGGATCTGTAGTTGATTTATCAAGAATGTCAATGTGTGGGACATGGTCATGCCATATGGGTGTTCATGACCTTTTAGGTGTATTCTCAACCTGCGAGATAAGTTAGTCCCTTACATTTATTCCTATTTTGATCATATATGATTTAAGCGGTGGATGAGGACCTATGGTTTAAGGGACCTCCATTACTATGGTGGAGAATTGTGTGATCTAGATATGCTTAATCATTAGTTTATTGCTTGGTTGTCTACTTGAGGGAGGCTAGTTGCTAAGGAGAGATTTTGCATGTTTAAATGAGTACATGATGCTCAGTGCTTCTTCTTCTTCTTCTTCTTCTTCTTCTTCTTCTTCTTCTTCTTCTTCTTCTTCTTCTTCTTCTTCTTCTTCTTCTTCTTCTTCTTCTTCTTCTTCTTCTTCTTCTTCTTCTTCTTCTTCTTCTTCTTCTTCTTCTTCTTCTTCTTCTTCTTCTTCTTCTTCTTCTTCTTCTTCTTCTTCTTCTTCTTCTTCTTCTTCTTCTTCTTCTTCTTCTTCTTCTTCTTCTTCTTCTTCTTCTTCTTCTTCTTCTTCTTCTTTTTTTTGTCAAGTGGTGGAATTTGTGGACCATTTGTTCCTTAGCTACCATACCTTTGCTAGAATATGCCATAAACTAGGACAATTGGGATACTAAGGTAGACATACTATCTCTCATTAATTTGATGACTATAGCTTCCAAGAATAGGAGACTAAGGTTGAGATGCAAAATCTTATGGGGTCTTTTGGTTATTGTCATCTCTTTCATTTGCGGGCCAAAAATCTAAATAATTTTCAATTACATGATGTCATATGGTATGGGTTTGTCAAAAGTATTATTGTTGCGATGGGATATAAGGTCACCTATGAGTCTGATACTATTAAGCTTCAGATCATTTTATCTCTTGTTGGTAGATTTTGTTCCATTTGCTTGTAAACTCTCTTTTGAATTACTAACATATAGGTGCTTGCTTGAAGAAAAAGAAGACCCATATGTTTGATCTTTTAGTTCTAAAAAAATCATCTTCATAAAATTTTGACATCTTCTTTATCTTGATTGGTTTTAGTAAGCTTTTAGTTAAACGGGAAGGGGGAGGAAAGGGGGTTCAACTGATTAACTAAACATTCACTTGATAAGAGATTTGATCTTATTTACAAAATGTATCACTATAAAGGTAAAATAATATATTTGATTTTATTTATAAAATTTAAAAGAAAATCAATAATTAATATTTCACTCCAAACAAATAAAAACTATGATGTGTTTATTTGGCACATAGTTTAAGAACTTTTTATTAGGCTAAAGCTTCTTATTTCTATATTATTTTGTTTTTTATAAGAAAATACTACTTGTTTAAATAAATACCATCAGATATAATATTTATAAGGCGATTTACACATTAGGTTAATTATAAATTCAATCCATGTTACAATTGAAGGATAAAAGTTTCCAAATTTATTTCATCTAACATACATCACTTTACGAAAACAAATGAAAATATTAAATGTCATGTCTTCAAAAATATCATTCTCTTTCCTTAAGAATATATTCTCCCCTCACTAGTGTATCATATAGATCAAATTGTTCAAGTTTTAATATGAATATATATTTTAGTCAATTTGAATATTATTTATTCAAAAATTTAACATTTCTTAGTTTGCGTATCAAAAAATTATCGACCATTTATAGTAAAATATAATCCTATATTTTACTTCAAATTATTCACTTGAATATACTATCATGTTTTCCTAAAAGACTTTATTAAATAGGCCAAAACAATTTGAAACATCAGGAAAAGAACATGCAAAAAGCTATGACAAACAACCTAGGGAAAACAGCTTCAATATAGTATAACCCATTGTGCAATACACCCTCCCTCAAAATGATCCTATCATAAGCCATATCATTTAAGCTAAGACATATGTTACCTAAACTAAGGTTTCCTAAGGCTACTAAGACCGATGATATAACAAACAAAAGTCTGCTAGACCATAACATAACACTGAGAACTAAGTACCAAAACTCTAAGAGTCAAGACTTAAAGAATCTAATAACACAAATAGAACTCCAGTAAGATTATTCCCTAGAAAATTTCAAAATATAATCACACAATTTTAGACGTACTATCACAGATAAACATACTATTGAATGGTCTGATTTGTGTTAAATTAGAAAGTAGATTGATCAACTTTGGTAGAATATATTAGTTTTAAGTGACCGAATATGTACTTTCTATTAGTTGTATATAATATTAGTTGTATAACATGGCTTGCTATTAGATATAATAATTCACACATTTGTTGTTGTTCATATATAATACAGGACTAGAGATATTTTGTCAGTTCTTTAAATAGCAGGAAGGATTGAGTTAAAGTATATTTCAGGTTTGAAGGCCCTCTTCCTCTTACTATTATATGTCTTTACATCATTGATTAGAGCTAGCTGTATGTTGTAACAACATTTTTGTGTGGCTCACTACGAATTTTCTAATATGTTGTTAAGGAAATGCTTGACAATCCATTTTATTCATTAATTTTAAATGATGTGACATATTACTACTTTTTTTAATCACAATAACTCCAAACAAATAAATTAATGCTTCCTCCCTTGTACAACTTCGTGTGACTCCTTTCCTTCCTATTTCCTCCATTTTGTATGTCACTTTCCTTTCATTTTGTATTTTTGTCATTCCTATTTACTATATATGTGATCAATTTATTTCTAGCTAGGACTTATAAGATTAGATTGGACAAAAAAAGATCAGGTCTTAGATGTAAAATTTTGATAATAAAAAAATATGAAAGTAAATATAATTATGATAGTAATAGTAACAATAGTACTGATATTAGTAACTTAATGAAAATTTTAAGTAATATCAAATCATAACATATCAGACTAGATCAAATCAATAAAAATCAAACGATAATAACAAGCTCTTAGTATTCCAAATAGTGGCTCATAACCTATAATGTTCAAATGTTGTGTGCCTGAGCTCCTGCATTGAATGGTTAAATATGGTGTCTTTTTGCCCACCTTATAAATAATTCCAAAAAAAATCAAGTGAGATCATCACTTTTGACCAAGAGTGGTTCACTTGGATGATATTAGCACTTATGACATACGTGGATGATCGAAGTTTAATGGTGTAGATGTAGATGGCCCTTCCCCCCAAAAAAAAGTCATTACTTTTGGATATAGAAAGTACTCCAATATACTAAAAAGAAATGCACATAAGCAAAATGTAGATTTATGTACAAACAAACGGCCTCTTGTTTGCTTTACCAAAGCATTAAGAACTCCGTATTTCATTTCAGTACAGTAGAGTATTATTGAAGCACTAAATAGTTGGTTGTTGGAAGGATTAAGAAGAGGTGAAACATAAAAAAGTAGTCTGACAACCAATAATTTTGCAATATCAACACATTTAATCTCTTGAACTGCTGTGCTGGGAAGGGATTTATTTATTTATTATTTTCTCTCTTTTTAGGAAGTGTGTATGCAATTGTTCTATAAAATTGCGGGCCAAAGTCAGTTAAACGTATGACGGCCTGAGTAATGGGATTCTGGTCTTATCAAAGTGAGTGAATTCCGGGAGCACAACTCATAAAAGAATCATGGACACCGCCCAGGAAAGGCAGAATTCACTCTCTGCAAAGCAAAGCTACTGTTCAACCCTTCAATCTGTTGGTATCATTCATATACTCTCTCTGTTTATTTGCATAATAAAGGGTTTCTTTGGGTTTGTACATATTACTATTAAGTAGAGATAATTGTGCGCAGAGCTGTTTGAATCTGTGAGAGACGCACCGCCACTACACTATAGATTCAAGGTTGAATCATTCTCAAAGCTCTGTGAGGCATTAAAGAGACATGAGATTGATCATTTTGTATCTAGTGAATTCGATGCAGGCGGCTATCAATGGTGATATCTGCTGTTGTTTTTCATATCCTCATTTGTTCTGTTCAGATGTTAGCTCCTATATATAGTCAGGTTAATAATATGCTTTTGCAATTCCTGTTTCAGGAAGTTGTGTATTTATCCAGGTGGGAATAAGACTGAAAATGGGGATGGTCACATCTCTCTTTATCTGATCTTGGTTGATCAATTAACTTCGGACAAAGTGATTCACGCAACAATAAAATTCTTCATATACGATCACTTACATGACGTATATTTGACCATCCAAGGTAAAACAAACATAAAAAGATCATGCTTGTTAAGTTACTTGTGTACGATACTCACTGCTGTAGGGTATAGCAAACGTGTTAAACATGCATATTGCAGGTACAAAAGTAAGGACGTTTGATGTTATGAATACGCAGTTTGGTATCCCAAAACTTATGGAGGTAACAACTTTCAAGGACCCTGCTAATGGTTTTCTATTTAACGACTATTGTATCTTTGGGGTCGAAGTCCTTGTTCCGTTTCAGAGGAGGAAAATTATGTCATCTTTGTCCCCTGTAAAAGAGCTCTCGGATACTAATAATACATATGTTTGGAAAGTTGACAAATTTTCAGAATTGAAGGATGATTCAATTTCTTCTCCGGTTTTCAGTTTGGGAGGGCATGAATGGTATCTTAAGTTTTCTTTTATCTTTCCATTTTACATTAGTACCCTTCAAATGGTTTTCTTCTGATCTCTTCTGCAACCTAGGATACTACGGATGCATCCAAACGGTACGGAGGGTTTTAAGGGCAAATCACTTTCCTTGTTCCTTCGTCCCGCACGCACTAGTGAAAAGAAGTTGTTTGTTGAATTTGAGCTCTGCTTGAAGGATGCCACGATTTGCTGCAGGCACTGCAAAAAAACTAGTAAGTTTATGCACATCCTAAATGCGTAGTACTAACCATCGATCACTATTGAATATTTATGTGTGTATATTAAGATTTTCATGGTAAAATAAATCGGTCTCATTAATCCGATGCAGCTTCAACATGGTTCAGCGAGACGGTACAGGGATGGGGCTACAGTGATATGGTTTCACTTGTCGATCTCAACAATCCCTTTAATGGGTATAAAAAGAACGATACTGCAACTATGGAAGTCAGGATTCTTGTAATATTCTCGCTTAATGATATGTGAAGAGATAAAACATCATGAAATATGTTGCACAGCGGCGACCGCTAAATATACGGATTAGCTCTTTTTTGAATGTCTGCTCTACTAATTCCGGAACGCTAGCTGTATTCGACTACCATGTGTCTTGTACTGGATTATGCCACATTGTTGGGCTGCTGTTCTGAGTTGTATCTGAAATTCCATTTTGCAATCATGTTTTAATACCTTATTTGAAGACACAGTGATGTGGAAATAAGCATTCTAAGTCCTCACTAATTTTATTTGATGAATTAAGCTTACTGGGTGAGTCAAGTGGGCGTCCCAATGCTCTAAATAATGGCAATTGTATATGGTTTCATTGACAGAGAATTGAAGCCATATTACATGGATGGTTACGGACCACGGTTTTATTGCCTGTACCTAACTCACCTTAACTACCCCTAATCCGATCAGCTTTTCGCCAATTTAGTTATTGCAGGATTATTATTATGGAAGTAATCTCTTGGCACAAATACTACCCTAAGATGTGTATCCACTGTTCTAACTATTCTCCTCCTGGATATACATCTTAACATACATTTGCACAACCCATCAACTTGATAAAAACTTACCTTAGCACCATTTAAAGGCTTATTAGCGAGCAAGTCAGCCAAGTTGTCTTCGGTTGCCACATTTTCAAGTCTGATTCTGCTTCCTGAGATAAAATGCAATCTTAGATGTTTACTTCTCTCATGATATAGTGGCTTTTCTCTAATTATCACAAATTATCACCACTAACCTTTGAACAATATCAAACCCCTTATTCAATCCTTTCAACTAAATAGCCTCTTCAATAGCCTCTATACAAGCTATGTATATATTAAGTTTCTATTGAGGACAAAGCCAATGATTTTAAGGTTTTATTTTATTTTATTTTACATATATATTGCACCATATACCTCTTTATTTTGGTAAAATTACACCTTGTTCCCTTATGTTGGTGTGTCAAATAGTAACATTTGTAAAAACAAAGCTAGAAAGGCTAAAGTAAATTATGAGGAAAAAAAATACTAATCAAGCTTTATTAAACTTTCAAGAAAGCATTCATAATCTAATCAATGAAGGATGATAACAAATTATATAGTCAATGACTACATCTCCACATAACTAAAAGCCCCAATCGAGACTATTATCTATTAGACTAAAGACAAAACATTTCTGTCAAACTAGGAACTCAAACCACCAATCACTAAGACTATGCATGCTTTGGAACTTGATATGCTTACTAAATCTCATGCTCCTCATCAGAAACATTAGTAAAGGAATGAACAAAACTATAACTCAACAAATAGTTAGCCTATTTGCCAACATAAAGATCAAGCTAGTAGCTAAGCTAACATCTATACAAAAAAAGAAAGAAAAGCAAAGCATCTTATTGTTTCGAAAATCACAATGAAACACTATGCAAAATAAAACTATTAGACTTCTTAAAATAAGAATCAATTGTTTGATAAATGCTTCATAAATGATGAAGGCTTGTAAAAGAAACAATTTAGAACTCGAATACACACAATAATTAACTAATCAAATGATCAATTGATAAGAGGAACATCAAGGAGTTAATAGGATTAGACAATCAATTTAGTTGAAATAGTAGACTATCAATATCATGTAATCAATTTAGAAGCTTAGTGTAATTAGTTCATTCTCCCCTCATGGTTAAGGCCAATAATAACGACATTAATCGACAAATCTTTGATCATTAAGCTGGATGTGGTAGTTTGGACATCCTATATAGTGCATTACAATAGTAATATAAGGAATATCGATTAGCTATCCACATTATTAAATGGGTTCGACGATGAGAGCTTACCCCACTCTTAGGGGCATAGTTATAAAACATTTAGAAAAAAAGTTCTACTAATGGAATACATAAATCTAAATAATATAATATGAACATTCACTTTTAAAACAACCAATCAATCTACATAATACTTGATCTCATCTTACTTCAAAATGTAAAATACAAAAACAGAGACATTTCATGATTTAATTAACATAGTATATAAAAATAGTTACATAAAAATAGAGAATGAAAAAAAAATGTAATGGAACAATATGCACTCAAGTAAATAAAGGTTAATGAACAAATTATTTTCCTCAAATATTTTCTAAATATTGGTCAACTAGTTAGGCCCTATTCTCTTTAGCTTATTTTTTACTTATCTAATTAAATATGATCTAATTAGTGCCGATCTGAATTGATTTAATATGATATGATCTTATTATTATTATTACTAAGAATAATATTCATCATATTTGTAAATAATTAAGTAAAATATTATTAACATTAAATATTTAATTCTTATTACTTTTCATATTATTAATACATAAATAATAATAATTATTATTTATATCATTAAATAACTATTAGTAAATTATAATTATTGATTAATACTAATTAACAATAATTTTATTATTATCAATATCATTATTCATATTTTCAAATTAATATTGATATTATGATTATTCTTATTTATATTACTAAATTAAGCTTAAAAATAATAATATTTATTATTTATATTAATAATAATATTATTATTATCATTAATTTTTTTTCAATAATTTTTTGTTAATTATAATAGTATTTACATTAATATGAAATTAATATTATTGATAGTAATTATTACTAGTAAAATTAATAATACTTACTAATAAATAAATAATTTTTATTAATATTAGTCATTATATAATTAAATTTTTTGATATCATGATATTTAGATGAATATGATTATTATTATTATTATTATTATTATTATTATTATCTTATTAATTTAATGAATTTTATATGAAATGACCCTTTATTTTAATAAAATACATAAGTACCCCTTCTATAATTTACACTATACCATATACCCTTATATTTTTAATTTTATGCATAGATTACCCTTTCATTAAATTTTCCATCAAATTTAATTACCTAACAATTCTTAAATTTCAAGTAGTATTTTAATATAAATAAACCAAAATACCCTTACTCTAACTTGCATCTTTTTCTTCTTCAACTTCCTCTATTTCAAATCTAATAATATTGATCAATAAACCCCAACTAACATAACATGAAATCTGGCAAATTAAATAACAAATTTTAAATGTTTTTAGAACATAATCCTATTAATTACATGAATTAAAAAAATTAAAATAAGGCTAAAAATATCCCAACTAATTACTCATCCTAATCACCATCTGGACTAGACCTGGCAAAGGTGACCCAACCTAATTGACCTGATCCAAATAGCCTAACTTGAAATCTGATCTGGACACAAAAAATCAAACCCTATTTTAATCCAAAAACATGAAACAATCTGAAGCAATCCGAATTCGACTCGAATTTAATTAACTCGATAATGACCTATATCCAAAAGGACCTAGACCAAAATGACCTGAACCAAAATAACCCAACCCTAAAAGAACCTGACCTGAACCCAATCCATACCTAGACACAAATCTGATATTAACCCATCCCAAACTTACCCAACTTGAAATAACCTGACACGAACCCAACCCATACTAAGACATAATTTCAGACTTATTCCAAACTAAAATTAAATTTGATCCACAAATGTAATATTTTATCTTATATAAATTGATACATAAATACTAATAAACTATCTTATTAATAAAATTTTGTGTAAACAAAAATATGCAACCTATATAACAATAAATGAAACAAAACTAGTAAGATTCTTTTGTCCTCACTTGATTTTAATATCATATTAGCATCAATCAGATTATATCAAATAAATTATTATTATTATTATTATTATTATTATTATTATTATTATTATTATTATTATTATACCACCCCTATTTTTAAAATATAAAATACTTAGAAAAAAATGTAGAAGCTGATTATAAATGAGGGTATTATTGTCATATCTAGTGTAAGTAGACATTATTCACCTTACACTACTTGTTAAAGCTAAAACTTAAAATTGAAACTAAAATAAAATTCCACAACAATCTTAATATAATAGGACACTATAATAAATTAAAATAAAGTAGTTAACTACATATCAGTAAATTAAATAATTCTATTATGTTTGTAATACCCCAAATTTTTAGCTAAATCTAATCCTAAGTAATTTATATTGAAACCTAATTCTAACATTGGGAATTTATTTTTCTACATTACCCTAACTCCCTAATTCTAAATCTTAGCCCAATCCTAATTTTTATTTTGGGTTATTAAATTTTTCCTATTTTAAATCTAATTTTGGATAATTATTTAACCTAAACCTAGATCTAAGCCCACACTCTTTCTTTCCCCTTTTCTTCTCCTTCCCTTGTTTTATTTTTTCCCTTCCAAACTTCACCTCATCCTTCTTTTACCCCTTCCTTCACTTAAGTGCATGTCTCCCTTTTCCAAGCCTACCCCTAACCCAACAATTCCCAGCTCTTGTGATTGCGGGTTGAGTTTGATTTTTTTTTGCTCGATCCCAATCTCCCTCCTCTCCCTCTCTACATGTATGTATGTATGTATGTATGTATATACATATACATACAAATACACATATACCTCCTTTAATTAACTAAAACTACCTCCTCATTCCTCCAATTTTCTATCAAAAAAGCACCCCAAACACCCTCCTCCTTTCCCCCTACTCACCGTCTCTTAAACAACCCAAAAATACCCTAAAACCCCACCTTGGGTAGCCCTTGTTGCACTACATCCACCACCACCACCACCACCTCCCATTCCCTCACCCCTATCTGCAACAAAACTCACCATTCTAATCCCCTAGCTATAGCAAAACCATCTGTTCCTACCCCCAAGCTTCAACAAACTCCACCAAAACACCCCCAAGCTTTGGCAATTCCCACTGTTGCTCACCCCCTTCCTTCGGCCAACTCCATCGATCTCAGCCCTTCCTTGCTATTGTAACCCCCTATCAATGGCAGGTTGTGCCGTTGCTAGCCCTCCTTGCTCGACAAACCCCAACCGATCCCCTTTGTTACACAATTTTTAGCTAAGACCTCCTTTGAACCTTGGTTTAGTTTTTCCCCATTATTTTCTCTTCCATTATCTTAAACCTTCATTAATTATATAAATAATTCTAATTATATTTTGTTAATTATTCTCAGGTGATATTCCGGAAGTTTGAGAAGAAGTGGATTAGGATATGCGTGCTTAGAGACCGGAGTCTTTATTAGTAAGGATACTGGTCAATGTTAGGGTTTTGTATTAAATGCTTGTATGATTATGTGTGTTATTATGTTATTGTTATTATACTATTAAAATAAATTTTTTTAATGATATGATATATGAATATTAAGTATATGATAGGAAGGAAGTAAGACTAATGAAAGATATGCTGATACGATGATATTATGCTAAGTCGTATTTTTGTGGATGAGTATAAATTGTGGGAGAGTAGTATGGGACATTAAAGTATGATAAGTGGGAAATAATTATATTTAAGGTATATGTTGATAAATGGAGGATTTGAAAATAATGATAGTGAGAATATAATCTTTTCGTAAAATAAGGGTTAACAACTATCATTAAGGGCATTTTGATCAATATGGGTTAATATGATAATTTTTGTATTTTAACATGTTAGATGGATTATAATATGCTAATAGTACCATGTGAAGTGTTCGGGAGTGATTATGAATGTCATAAGTTTTCAAAATAAGAAAATAGCTTAATTTGAGAATAGTAACTTTAAAACGGTAATGTTATTATCACATGTGTAAAATATTTGAGTTAGGCCACGAATTTTTGATATTTTTTTAATATGGATATTTTAAGGATTTATATTTAACTCAGTAATTATATGATCCTTATAGAAAAAGTTATGACTAAACTGTGAAATTAGGGTTTTGGGAGCCTTATGAATAATAACTTTTGAGATAGGGCTATTATCATATATGTAAGACGTGGGAGTTGGACCTAAAATTTTGGGTATGTTAATGATACTATTATTTTAGGAATATATACTATATTTGGTGGATAAATGATCAATATGGGGGAAGTTATGCTTAAATTATGAATTTAAGGTTTTTAGAGAAAATGAGCATTTTAATCTTTAAGAACAATCTTGTTATATGTATATTGATGTCTTGATTTCATTAATTATATTTATTACTCATAAAAAAATCATGAATAAGGCACTAATAATTTAAAGTAAAAGATCACGTGAGCCGGGCCTAGGTGCTTTATGAGTCTGTTCCACCGGCTTAATAATAGTGGCTAGGCACGTTTTGTCCCAGGAGGTGCATCAAACCGTTTCACTGATTTAAGAATAGTAAGGCCTAATCTCAACGTGAAATATAATATGAGTCTGAGATAAGTAACCAATGATAAAGACACTAATCACTTACAGTGAAAGATTATATGAGTTAAAACTGAAGTGTAGGAGTCTGTTTCACCAGCTTAATAATAGTGGCTAGGCGCATTATAGCTTGGGAGGTGCTTCAGACTGTTCCACCGGTTTAAGAATAGTGGACTAAGATATATTGCCTTGGAGGTGTAGAGTCCATTCCATTGGCTTAACAATAGTGGCCATGAGCGTTTTTTCTTTGGCGGTATTTTATTTCATTCCACCGGATTAGGAATAGTGGGGCCTCTAAACTCAATGTAAATAAAAGAATGGGTTATATCATATTTAAATGATATGAAACCGAGCCAGTAATTACCTTGCATTGATTCTTTTATCTCTCATGTATACTACTTCCCACCATGAATGTATGTAATGATAAGTTTTTTCGGTTTTAACTATATTGTTACCTTACTCAGTACGTAACATGCCGATCATTCTTTTCATGGGTGCTTCTCATTCCCACAAGTAGATGACCCTGATGGTTTTATGCAGGTCTTTGAGGACCCAGTTAATGATTTCACCGCCTTTGATGCATTGTGTGGGGAAGAGTGACTTTTATTTATACTGGGTGTTTGGGTGAAGAGTCATGTTATCTGGATGATATTTTTACCTTAATACCTTTTTGGACTCTTTGATCTATGGTATCCCTTTTGTTGTATTTTATTATTGTAATTAGAGTTAACCTCCAAACTTATATTTGTGTTATGAATCTCCTCTCATTTTCTGTTTTATCCTATTAAGCATGTTAAATTGTTTTACCTTCTGATTGATGTAAGATGGGAATGGTAAGCCCGACTTATGTTAATTACGGCAGTAACACCCGATTATTATGATTATGCTTTTGTTGTAAAATAAAATTTTTCAGTAGTAAATTTTGTGGTGTTACAATATTTAATATCCATTGAAATCGAAATACCATAAAAGACATAACTTTAGAAGCCAAAGTACTCTCTCGACTCATCCTACAAGCATGCATCTATCATTAAATATGGTAACAATTTACCCGCACAAAACTATCTTCTCACCATGTACATCATTGATAATCGCAACCCCATTTAAAGCCACAACCCATCCACACATACCGGAAATGATGGCAACAACCTCGTTATTTAGCAAAACTAATATGTATATTAGCTTTATTTAATTTAATATTTTTCTTGAAATAATAGTCATTGCACCAAACATTACTGAAAAATCAACTATTTTATCAACGCTCTGTTACCAACGTTCAATAATTATCGCATTAGCCAATTATATGGAACAATATATTACATTCACTTCTAAATAAACACTTTATCCATTCCATTTAATTGAAAATTACTCAAAACATCCGATTTGGTGCATTTTTATTTATAAAAGAGTGAAGAAATGGATGCATGCATTTGTTAGTAATATTATACTCCCTCTATTTCAAAAACAACCCCCACATATTTTAAGAATAAACTTTAATTATTAATATTTTTAATATATATAAATAAAAGATTAAAATAATAATATTATAAAATTATTTTTTAATACAAATATAACAAATATATTTTTTATATTATAATTCATTATATTGAAAATTATTATTAATTTAAATTTATATATAATTTTTTTTAAATGAAAGGAATATAATATATATCAAGTTAAAAGAATAGTTTGTACCTACACAAACACAAAGTCCATTGTAGTTACCCTCGTTCCCGTACTAAAAACTCCTATGAATGATGAAATCATTACATAGAGGTAGACCTACAGTTGGAATCTTAATTCACTATATGTGTATAACAATTTCTATAAAAATGTTTAAACCTTGAAAAGAGGAATTCCAATCTAAAATATTTCAAAAATTATAGCCACTCGTTGATGAAAACAGTAGCATACCCTTTTCAAAATTTACTTTACAAAACTACAAATTGTTGTCTTTGGTACACTTTAGTAGCTACATTACTTAGCAAAATATCATTCCAGTATGTGAATCTTGAAATAACTTGGAACTTTTTTTTTACCCCTTTTTACACAACATAAACAAAAACTATAATAAAGCAACTATCCCCCCCCAAAACCTATGCATAACACTCAAGTGATACTAAAGTTAAACAAAAAATCCATTCCATACTCCTCTCCAATTAGCCTTTAATCATGCCTAAACCATCCACACATCATAAGTTATTTTACCATTTTAAAATTTGCTCAAACACATGATTTCAATAACTCAACACCATTTTCCCCATCTAATATTTTCCCAAATTTGTGCAGCTTGTTCTATTTGTTCCTTCATCCTATTACTCTATTTTTTGTTTATTTTTAAACCTATAAACACATACTGTAACACCCCAAGTCGATACGACCACACACGGACTATCTTGGAATGCTTTCGGATTGATAGGCTGGCCCTATAAATCAATACTTGTCCTTTCAACACACTTTGTCCTTACGCATTTTTCAAGAAATTTTCGTAAAATTTCTAAAACTTTCCAAAAGAATCACCAATTCTAAACATTGATCCATGGTCAACATGCTTAACTGTGGAGTTCTTGAGACTTAATCACCAAAAGGATGATATACCATGTTGATATAAGTAGCCATATCAATCCTTATAGCACTCCACTCAAATTAGGGTATTGTATTCATCCCTACTCAAAGAACGCAACGTCCTTGTTGCACCTCAATCATTAACTGTCTCAACTATAGTTTATATCAATAATCATCCTGCTAGGTAGTTAGCTGACTCATCCATGTTCAGCTCGCGGTGGCGGTTTCACTTTGATACCATTTGTAACATCCTGAATCTATATGACTACATGGGGGTTACCTTAGAGTGTTGTTGGATTGATCAGCTGGTCCTATAGATCAACACGAGTCCTTTCAACATACTTTTCCCTCACTCGCGCACTTCCATAGAAAATTTTAGAAAAATTTTAAAACTTTTCAGAAGGGTCACCCATCCTAAAAATTAGTCCACGACTAACACGCTTAACTATAGAGTTCTTAAGACAGAATCACGAAAAGGACCATATACCATGTTGATATAAGCAGCCAAATCAATGATTATAGCACTTCGCTCAAATTGGGGTATTACACGCATCCATCGGTTTTGAATGTCGTGAGCATTTAGTTGATGTTTGGATCCCTAATTTTTGACTTATGGCCAACCTTTAACCTATCGGGCTATTTTTTTTTCCAACTTTGTCCAGCTACCACTACTTGGTTCTGTGTTTTCTCAACTTGTTCTTGCTGGTTTTCATTTCCCAAAACTTATAATTCATCCACAATCAAGTACTTTTCACCCTCTTTTTCATTTGTTAATTATTTGGAAGCCTTGAACTACTGCTTCTCTTCAAATCCAAAATGTTATTTCTACAATTTTACACATGCATTTTCTTTCCTAATTTCTACCATGGTTTTGTGGATTTTTCCTCACCTTCCATTTTCTCCATGTTTTCTTACTTGAAACCCACCACATTACAAGACGAAGGTTGTTTTTGATTTCTCTTCTTCTTCTTTTCATTATTTTTCCATATTCTTGATTTTTGTTCTAAGTCTCTTTTATGAAGGTGGTCAAGGAGCTCCTTAGGTGGTGTTTGGTTGGGATTTGTATAATTGCTTAGGAGCTTAGAAATTTTTTTTTACCAAATTAACCCTTATAAATATGATTTTATGTTAGGTGTTTTATATGTTAGTTTATGCATGATTAGAATTATTTTAATTATAAGCATAAAATAATATCTTGAAAAATATTTTATAACATGTGTATGTTTCTATTTTATGTGCATAATCACGAATATATGAGGAGAGAATGATTTGTATGAATTAGTATGTTATTATGTCTCCTGAAAATGTGATGGATATGCAGTGGAATGATGATGAATGTGTAGCTTAGTCGTGCTAAAAGTGCAGTAGATTCGTGATAAATATTTGTAGATTCGAGTAGTTTAGATCTCATTATTGTTATTTTATGTAATTTTTGGTTTTTTTAAATTTATCTAATTATTACATTTTATGTCTAATAGGGTATAGAAGGTAGGTTATGAATTTCTAAGCATTTAGACTTGAAATGATTTTTTTAAGGTTTTGAACATATTCGACTGTGGATATATTGAGCATTAAAGATTGTTTCTGAAAGTTTTTAAATGTACCATTTTCTTCCTTGGGTCTTTTACATAAAATTTGGTATATATATATATATGATATGCTAGAGTTTGATGTTGTTTAGAGTAAGTTATGAATTTTAGAAGTTTAAGGTAATTTTAGGTGAATAAAGACATTTTGGCTATTATACTTTAATTGCAATTTTTTTAGACCTATGTGATTATTATGTTAATAAAATAAGTTAAAATGGATAATTATGACACTTGGGGGATGTTTCATGATTAGACCTAGAGACGTAAATTAAAATAATTAATTAAGTAAGAAAAAGAAAAGAGAGAAAGGCACTTTGGATACATTTGAGTAAGTTTGGTATTTAATACTTGGTGTTCATATTTATATTTCATCATAAGAAAATAGTTATTTAATTATAATCCATTTAGCATGAAATACACCTCTCTTAATCTTAAGGTAAGTTAGTTGACATTAAAGATATTTTAGTCATTTTATATGTCTTTAGACTAGCTATTTGATTTGGCCTTATATGTGAACCCTTGGTTGACTTAGATGCTGTCTATTAAACCTTATCTCGAATAATTAGATTTAATGTACATTAAGGCCTAATTTTATTGGACATTTCATGGTGTGGATCTTGGACTTGAATACCTCTTTAATCCGGATTAGGCTTTAATACCTCGATAATCTTCCTTGGGATTTAATTCTTTATATATTTAATTGGGCCTTAATGGCATGCTAATAGGCCTTTGTGCACTTAAATGTTTTGGGCCTTGATTTCTATATGGATCAAGTGCATGAATAATATCATAATTTAATAAGATAATTGATTTTTGTTCATAGAAGTGATCATGTGATATTTTTTGTTCTTTTTTGACCTAAATATTTGATAAAACATTAATCACTTAAAGTGAAAGATCTTAAATCAAGACTTGTACCACTCAAGATAACTATCTGAGTTAGGTTTGGTATTCACTTGGTACCATTAATATGATGTTTTCTATTATGCGATTTTGGGTGCCTTATGAGGTTTGGAAGGCCCTTTTCTACTTTATAGGTGTCTCGATATATTTCCATCGTATACGAGGTATGCATACTTAAGTGATTAGTTATCTTATTATTTGGTGATCTAGTTATGTTTCTAAGTGAGCCATCTAAAGTTAGTACCATTTATGTGCTAGATTAGTTGTCCTGGTTTCATTGAGTCTCCATCTTCAAGTTATTATATTGATTGTGATCACGATAATAAATGATACACCCTAACCCTAACCATTAACCTTAACCCTAATTAACCCTAATAAATTATAATAAAACCTAACCCTAAACCTCATAAAACCCTAATCCTAAACCTAGATAACTATAATTAAACCCTAATAAATCCTATGTTATTATTATTATTATTATTATTATTATTATTATTTAATTATTCACTTTTATACATTCTTTATTTTCTTTATCTATTTAATCATCATCAAATAAAAATTATTAACATATGCATCTCTAATTGAATTTTCATTTAATGATATGCATATGTAAAATCTATTTTTATTTCATTATATGACATTTTCTATATCTTATAGTGTCCTATACTTATTAATGAAAATGTATATATATATATATATAGTTTTTATGAGTGACATTACTAATCATTTGAAGTATTTTATTTCTCTAACTTTGTATATAATTCTACACTCATGCATGTTATATATATATATATATATATATATATATATATATGTTTGTTAATATATAACAGTACATCAACAAATTCAACAACGAACGACAACATATTTCACCAACACATGTTTGAATGACAAACTACAATTTTTTAATAACAAACAACGCAACCCTGTATCAACATGTATGCATATATATATATATATATATAAGAAGAGAAAAAGCTACGAGCGGAAGAACAAAAACATACGTAAAAGAAGCAGTGGCAAGTAAGAAAACCTGGCGGAGAGCAAGAGGAGGCAGTGACCACCTACAAACATGGCGGAGGAAGAAGGTAAAAGTGCTGGCTAGGTGGGGAAGAATGATAGCACCTGCAAAGCCAAGAAAGGCAGAGGTGTAGTGCTACAAGAAAAAGGAGATTCAGCTGTGCGAAAGAGAACAAGTGGTGGTTTCCCTACCTTAAGAGGAGCTGGAGCGGTGGTGTACGGTGTGGTGGTGCAAGGGTTTGCAAGAGAAGGAGAGTAAGAGAGGGAAGGTGTAGAGTCTAAAATTTTTAGCACAAAATAGAGCTAAACGAAATAAAAGGTGGATTTGAAATTTTAATAATAGTTCCTATAGGAACCATTATTAAACCTCTTGTGGCTTTTGACAACGATTCTTGTAAGAACCATTATTAAAACCACTTTTAATAACAGTTTTTTGAACCGTTATTAAAACTTCCATGTAAATTTAAGCATTGGGGTTTTAATAATGGTTTTAACTATAACCGTTATCAAAACTATCCCGCACATTAATTTTTACGTGTTTGACAACGATTTCCGAACCACCGTTATTAATGTCCCGTTATCATTTTTCATTTTCGTAGTAGTGTTTGTTCTAAAAGATAATACACTTATCTGAGGCGTCACCCCCAACTCCATCCTAGACTATCACAACAAAAGTAAATCATGACATGTGCATTAAGTGTGCAAGGAACACGTGTTTATGACCATGGGTGTTCAAAAGAACTCGACCCCATAACTAGTGATGAAGAATCGAACTCTCATATTACAAAAATCTTCTCTTTCTAAATTGTTGTTTTGGTATTTGATAAATTGAGCAACTTTTATATGATGTTATTTCGTATTTCATGTTTGTGTCAGGTACATATTGCTTTGGTTTAATTCAAGTTCATGCCATTTTGGCTTCAAATCATTATAGGTTGTGTCTAATTGTGCTCTTGTTGGATTTGCGTCTAAGATACTATATTGTGTATTCTTATCAAATGGATCTTGTTCCATTGTGTTTTGGTCGATATTCTTTTATTCAGGCATTTTACGGGGAGCATGTAAGAGTGAGTACAAATCACCATAAAAATATTATAATATCAAGAAATAAGAAATTTGAACTCAGTTTTTTTTTCTACAAGACTTCAACCTCAATCATTATGCTATGACCTCACTTGCTAGTTGTATATATGTATGTATGTAAGAATACACACACACATGCATTTATGTATGTATGTATGCATGCATGCATGCATGTATGTGTATATATATAGGAAGGTCATAAAAGTGAGTTAAATCACCATATAAGTGTCACAATCACCATAAATATATACAATATCAAGATAGAGATTCAGATTTGAGATATTCTATTTGCAAGATGACATGACCCCGACGGACTCACTAGCTAGTTTTATTCAAGCATTATATCATCTATTTTGAAGTACTATCTATCCTTGTTCCATTCATCAATATGACATTAATTTAATTTAATTTTTTAAGTGTTCAAATAATCACATTAGACTCTTATATCAAATAATATCAACTTTGTTTAATTGAAGTTTCATATTCTAAACAATTGTTTTTATAAAAAAAAGTGTTCATATATATGCTGAATATATCCACTATGCTTTTTTCTCTATGAAAATATATTCTTTATTATTTCAACATTAATAAATTAATGAGTAAGAAAGTATATTAATTTATGGATGTAGTTTATTTTATTTAGTGATTTGTATATATTTAGTATTGTATTATGTGTGTGTGTGTGTATTGCTATAAGAGTTAATAATAATGAGATCCGTTAGTTATTTATTCAACTTCGTAAGAAAACTTTTTTTCATTGCTACCAACATGTATGATTGATTGAGCTAATTTTGGTTAATAATAGAATGTATTTAATTAAGTTTTTATAAATGCTTTTTTTTTTCTACTTCTAATATGATAAATATTGATATTATTGTTAGATAATCATTTTACTAATCAAAGCTTGAACCTTTAACGAGGATACCGGTAAGGTTTGATTATAGTGGAAAATAAGGTAACCGTTATACCCTACTAAAATATATGGATATATGCTAGCACATTACGATTTTTAATATATTTATATGTATGATATATGTTGTTAAATATAAGGTATTTAGTGGCATATGTTGGTTTGTGAAGAAAAAAGCATGATAATTTATGTGATATGTGTAGCAATAATGCTTAAGGGAAGGAGTCTTGTTAATAATGATGATATTAAATGCATATGTATGATATGATATGCTAATGTGGCCATTTGTTGTATAAATAATGTCAATATGAGCTCTAGGGGCATTTTGGTAAATTTGCTTGTGCTAAAGTTGTGGCCTAAGTGGGTGTGGTAGGTGCTAATGAGTATTATGATAAATAATAATAGTTGGTAGTGTTAGATAATGCATGTGGACCATGTATATTAATATTTATATGGTGAGGGTATTTTGGCCAAATTAGCAAAATAAGGGTAAAATGGTCATTTATAAGAGTAAAGGGGATAAAATGGTAAGTGAATAATTAAGGAGGGCATTTTAGAAATTTTGCATGGAAAAAGGGGATAACTTGGTGATTAATAAAGGAGATGGGTATTTTGGTAATTATGTAAGGTAAAATGATAATTTAGTGTAAAGGAAGGGCATTTTGGTAATTATGTAAAGTAAAAGGGTAAAATGGTCATTTGTTGTAAAGGTAGGGCATCTTGGTAATTATGTAAAGTAAAAGGGTAAAATGGTCATTTGGTATAAGGGAAGGGTATTTTGGTTATTATGTAAAGTAAAAGAGTAAAATGGTAATTTGGTATAAAGGAAGGGTATTTTGATAATTATATATAGTAAAAGGGTAAAATGGTAGTTTGGTATGAAGAAAGGGTATTTTAGTAATTATGTAAAGTAAAGGGGGTAAAATGGTAATGAGATCAATCAAAAGGGCAACATGGTAAAGTTTCATAAGTAAAGAGGAAAAATTGGTAAATTAACCAACCAAAAGGGTAATTTGGTAATTTCAATAAGTATGAAGGGCAACGTGGTAAATAAATCAACCAAAAAGGCAATTTGGTAATTCTAATAAGTGAAAAGGGCAATTCAATAATTTAAAAGGGTATTTTGGTAATTATGTAAAGTATAGGGGGTAAAATGGTAATGTGATCAACCGAAAGGGTAACATGGTAAAGTTTCATAAGTAAGGAGGAAAATTTAGTAAATTAACCAACCAAATGGGTAATTTGGTAATTTCAATAAGTATGAAGGGTAACGTGGTAAATTAATCAACCAAAAAGGCAATTTGGTAATTCTAATAAGTAAAAAGGGCAATTCGATAATTTAACTAACCAAATAGGTAACCTGGTAAATGTAACAAATATGAAGGGTAATTTGGGAACTTAATAAGTCTAAGGGGCAATTTGATAATTTAAACAAGTATGAAGGGTAGTACGGTAACTTAACCAATTAGAAGGGTAAATTGGTAATGTAACAAGCATGAGGGGTAAAATTGGCAATTTAACACGTATGAAGGATAATTTGGTAGTCTAACAAGCGCAAAGGGGTAATTTGGTAATTATATAAACATGAAGGGTAATATGGTAAATTAGCAAATGAAAAGGGGTGACTTGATAGTTTTGCAGACAAGGGGTATTTTCGTAATTTTATAAAAATCATAGGGGTAAATCGGTAACTTGTGTTTAACATACCAATAGATTAAATGAGTTTCATAATCAAACATAAGTAATAGTGAATGTTAAGGTAAGGATATTTGATGATTCAGTGAGTCTCACAAGAATATGGCATAGCCTAGGGTTGGATGGATAATTAAGAGTGTGATATGGTATTTATCCCATAATTATGCAAGAGGTGCCTGGGTTGTAAGTATGCATATAAATGTGTGTTGGATATTTTAAGGCACGTGTTAGGGTTTGGTGTATGGCATAATCCTTGATATGGAATGCTTGATTCTATAGCTAGTATACCTTTGTGTCTCTGGATTTGTGGCCTTTTTCCATCCCTTAAATTAAATAAATGGACCTGTTGAATAAGACACAATTAAAGTACTAACTATGTAAAGTGAAATATTATTGAGCTGGGCTCAGACCGGTCCGCCAACGAATAATAGTGGTCAGGTGTGTTCTGCCCTAAATATTTTCGGTCCACCGAATATAATAGTGGGGGATCCCGAGCTCAATAAACCAAACGTTGGATATTAATATATTATGGTAAGACACTAATCACTTACAGTGGAACACCATGTGAGTCAGGGCCAGACCAGTCCATCGGTGAATAATAGTGGCCAGGTGCAGGAAGCCTTAGAGACCTATCCATTAGCAAATAATAGTGGTTAGATGAGTGTTGCCCTGAATGTATCCAGTCCACCGGCTATAATAGTGAGGTTCCCGCACTCACGTGGATATAAATTCGAGAAATGATGATTAATTAATTGCTTAATACCAAACGTACTTTTGAGTTTGGCCTCAATACTTATCCCTGCTTGGGTATGTGATGGATTTGCTAAGTACATGGATTTTGTGTTATTCAATTCTTATTGTATGAGGTGTTGCTTTGTATATTAGTTCGTATGTTATCATTCTGTATGGGTTATGTATCATGTGTTTGCATGCAGACCTACCTATTCAATGGGCAGTGTCCCTCACATATCTATTTCAAGTGCTATTCAAGTGGGCACTGGGTAAGAGTGTAAGGATTGTTCGAGAATGATTCAGAGTTTTCTCTTTTCTCTTTTACCTTTTATTCTTTTGTAAAATGATCTTTATTCTTGTAACCATCATTCGTGGATTCTATTCTTGTAACAAAATTATTTGTGCTACTCTGATTTAAATAGAGTTTGAGTTTGAGAAAATTATATTTTATTCTTTTAGCCTTAGCATCTAGTACTAGAAAAGTAGGAGAAAACTAGTCTGGTACTAAATGTAGCAATAATATCCCCAAAATTTACCGTTTTTGCTTTTTTTTTTGCTTCCGCGATTTTCTTTAAATAAAATAAAAATTTTTAGTGGTGAATTTTAAGAGTGTTACATCTAGGTTGGATGGTTGGGAGGGTACCGTGATGCCTTGGGTGCCGGTATGACTGGTTTACTTTTATGTCTCTTGGTTATTATTATATCCCCCTCAAGTAAATAAAAATGGAAATGACATGATTTGATTTGGAATGATTATTATTGGATTATTGGATTGGTGGGTAGCAGCCTTCGTACCCACTTGTGGTTGTTATTGTACCTCTAATTCTTACTTGTATTATCGTGGACTCTGTTGGAATTGATGTTGAGATTTGAGTTATGATGTGGAGATTATGGTTTTTGTGTTTGAGTTTGGTTCTATTTATTACTTTAGAGGGCATCCTTGGATGCTTGGTTGATAAGTGTTATTATGTTCTAAATAAACACACATAAATAGTATTAGTTTGGTCATTATTGTTTACCTGTCATGACTATTATATTGTGATCATCTCATGTACGTTTTGATGTTTATCCCATGTGTTAGTATGATGCCTTAGGGTTATTGGGTTGGGGTTGTCCCTCATTATATTTCAAAGAGAATCCCTGGTATGTTCGTTGGTAAGTTTTCAGTTGTCCCATATGAACGAATATGAGCATTGTGTGGCCTTGATGACATTTGATTATCTAAATGATTAATGTGTATCAATCCTCGTATGTATATATAAATGTCTTACACGATGTTAGCTGTATCCTTGTATGTGTTCATGCTAGTTTTTCATAATAGTTATATATAAAGGGTTATTCAGTACTGTAGTACTGACAGGTTATGTTTCATGGTCCCCTATTCATTCAATGGGCAGTGATGACCCTGTTGGAATACTTTGAGGGTTTGGCTTGATGGCCTCTAGTGGAGGGTTGAGAGTTAGGACTATCCGGTGTTCACTCTCAACACCTTTTGATGTAGATATTTCGTGGATTCTTAAGTCTCTTACTATTTTCCTTTTATTGTATTTCAACTCTTTACCTGATCTTTTTATATTTATCAAGACAACATAATTTTTGGCCAAATTACTAACTTGCTTTGCTATAAATGTTATTTAATTAAAGTAATAACTTAATCTTAGCACTTAGTGTAAGGATGGTAGAGGATGTCAGACTTATAATGAGTGTGGCAGTAACACCCATTATTTTTGTAATTAATGCTGCTACAAAATAAGTTTTTTAAGTAGTAAATATTGGGGTGTTACATGTTATGTTGCTAAAATTTATGGCTTCATATGTTGTGGTTTTACCCAAAATTATTCCAAGTTGGACACTTGTAATACATCCTCCCCAGATAATGACTGGAGTATGCTATTTTGAGTTATGTTCCTCTATCTATGTAAAGACATTGAATGAATTCAAGGAAAGTATTTATTTATTGTTGATCGTTTGAAGTTGATGATGAAAACATCATATTTATAAGACTTTTATTTATTTATTTATTTGCTATTTTTTTAAGATATTGACTAGAATATGCTATTTGGTGTTCTTTCAAGTGGGGAATGATTTTAGAAGGTTTTGGTGATGTTAAGATATAATAAATTTGGGAGAAGAGAGCTTCAGAGAGTGTGAAGAGTTGTGGAGTTTAGGATAATATCAACAAATAAAGGAGGTCTTAAGAGAGTGGGATGACAGAGAGCTAAGGGTGATGTTTAAATAGAAAAACTATAAATGTTAAGAGAGGGAGGAGGGAGAAATAAAATCAGGTTTTGGGATGTGAAAATATGATCTTTGGAAGGAAAAGAGGGAGAAACATAGGTGTAGGAAATAAAGGGATGGGGTACAATAAATTTGTGTGGTGCCAAGAGAGAAAGAGAAAGAGAGAAAAAAGGGGTGGGTGTCTTTAGGGTCGGGTAACTACATTAATTAAGTTGGGGGATATCTTGGTAATTGAATAGAATTAGGAAATATATCAAGTGGGGGAATGGGTCTAAATAAATTAATGGATTTTTTGGTAATGTATGATGCAAAGCAAGGAGGAAACATGAATGGGAAAATAGAGGGAATTGAGTAAAGTTATAATAATCATTTGCTCCACTCATTTTTAAATTTTTAAAGAATTGTCGGTCCAATTAATGACAAAAAATAACATGGTTACTTGATGCAATAATCTGTAAACTTAGGGTTATATTGTAAATTCCTAATAACTCAGAGTTATTTTGTATATTTTGAAAAAAATTGGGATTTTTGGTGCATATTTCTTTAATCTTTTTGATACTCTCCCATTTTTCAATATTGAATTGGATTTTTAAATTTATTTCATAATATAAATTATTTTATAAGACAAATCTATAGCATTAAATATATTATTTTCTATTTTAACTCTCTATTTTCATCGATAGTTACCATTAAAGTTAAATTATTAATTAAAAGAATATAATTAAAGTAAAAGTATATTGGTAAAATTAATTGTTAAAGTTTCTATCATTTATTATTTTTAATACACATGCTACAATAATTCAAGTAGGGATGATAATGAGTAAAGTAAGAATCAGGTACCCTCTACCTATTACCCAAACCTAATATAAAAGCCCATACCCATATCTACATCCAACTCTGACGCGAATTTTTTTCTTCCTCTATATTCGTATCCATACCTATTAACACATCCATCGAGTAAAACTCATCTAATGTTAAAATTAAATACTTAGATTATTAGAGTTTAATTATACTTACACTTAACCTTAGAAAATATACTGATAGGTTATTTATACGAAGGGAAAAAAATGAATTTATATCTTGTAAATGGATGGGAGTATGAGTACGGGCATAGAAATGAGTATGGATTTGGGGATCCTTACCTATATCCGTAAAAGGTAATAACACCATGATCATGATCACAGTGTAATGAATGACATTTGATAAGTCGTTATTATCACGGTGTGATTTTTCTTTTCTCAACACATATTAGTAAATATCAACAATATATTGGTCGATAATCAATGTATCACCGATAAATACATAAAATTATGGAACAATAGCATATTGTCTATTTTGAATATTAGATGACCAACAATTTGATAAATATGAACTGATATTATGTATAGGAATAGACATTTAATTGCATGATTTGTACCCTAGCCCGGTGGATTTGTTTATCCTTCCTCTATATCAATTTATATATGTCTATCGGGTCTCGTGTAAAATTCATGTAATTATCTTGTCTAATTCCAGGTCTTCTATTATGAAATGAATAAAGTAAATATGTATATATTGTTCCATCAAGACATATAAGTTATGACCAAAAAGATAAATTGATCCATTTCTTAATCAGGGGGAAGTGTCCACTTTTTATTTTGCTTTTTGCCTATCTGCCACTAAAAGGGTTAAGGAAATTAGAAGATTCAAAAATGTAAAATGACGATGAGTATTTTCGTTTGGCAACATTAAGGAAACAAATACCCTTATGAAATTAAGGAGTTGAATTATTTTTCTACAACTAACAAAGGAAGGCTGCATTATTAGTTTCTTTTAACTTTAGTTTTGGCTTTATCTTTAACTTACCTTTAATGGTCTCAAGCAGTAAAACACTAGCAAGTGCTAGCATTTAAAATTTTGAACGCCTATAAGAACGGAACGTCTTCTTGGAAAGTTTACATGTGCAATAATTATTCATTGTGTAGTCTACTGAAATATATGTGCATGCGCGATAAGTAGAGTAAATCTCATCTGATCAGAGTGACCGAAACCTGAGACCTCAACCAAAAATTATTAGTTCGTGGACTGAAGGGACCAACGTATAGGACAATCATGATAGTTGTTGCGAGGAACAAGCAGGGTTCTCAGTCGTTCAAGAAGAGCTACTGTTCAAGTCTTGACACTGTTGGTATGTGTGTATATATATATTGTTGCGGTCCATCTCTCTTCATCTTCTCTTCGATCGGTCTTGAGGTTTCTCTGAATTTTCTTTGATCTAACATACATATATATATATATATTGCGCAGAGTTGTTAGAATACATGGGAGAGGCACCGCCACTACACTGCATATTTAAGGTCGAATCATTCTCAAAGCTCTGTGATGTGGTAAAGCGAGAGGAAATCGATCATTTTGAATCAACTGAATTTGAGGCCGGCGGCTACCAATGGTGATATATATATATGAGTGTGTGTGTGTGCATGCTTTCTTTCCTTTTTTGTTTTGTTGATAACGTTGCTACTTCCTATCAATATTATGTACTCTTAATCTGCTTTTGTAAAAATCTTGTTACAGGAATTTGTCTATTTATCCGAGTGGGAAGAAGACAGAGAACGGGGATGGTCACGTTTCTCTGTATCTGCAGTTGGCTGATGAAGTAGCCGCCGACAAATTCATTGATGCAACAATAAAATTTTTCATCTATGATCATCTACGTAACCTATATTTGACCATCCAAGGTAAAAAAAAAAAAAAAAAAACTCGCTTGTGCAATTCTTAAATCACTTCTGTTTGACAATATTACAATGTAATGAATTAATGGCATCTCAGTTGATTTAAATTTACTGCGATAGTGTATGTTTTAAAATCTGTGAATTAATTGCAGATGCAAGAGGAAAGAGGTTTGATATTAGCAGGAGTCAGTGGGGTATTCCTCGATTTATGGAGGTGACGCAGTTTAAGAACCCTCATAATGGATTTTTAATCAACGACTGTTGTGTGTTTGGTGTGGAACTTCTCTTTCCGGGAGAGGATAACAGGAGCATAACATCTTTGTCTCCCGTACGAGGTGGTCTCTTGGATAGTTGTAATTCATTTGTTTGGAAAGTTCACAACTTTTCAAAATTGAAGGAAGAATCACTATGTACTCCAGCCTTCAGTTTGGGAGGCTTTGAATGGTATGATATTCTTTTTTTTTCTTCCATAATCATAACTCTGTGTGTTATATAATCTTGAACAGTGTATCCATTGTTTTAGTTTATTCAATTTGATGATTTTTCTAATATATTGTTCTTTTACTTAGGAAACTAAAATTGCATCCGTGTGGTAAAAATGAAGCCAAGGGAAACTCGCTTTCCTTGTTCCTTTATCCTGCATTTTCCCTGGGAAAGAAGAAGTTGTTTATTGAGTTTGAACTATGGTTAAAAGATGAATTGTATGGCAAACATCAAAAAAAGAGCGGTAAATTTACTCACACGTGGACGTGGTTCAAGGAAACAAAGGGCTGGGGCTACACTGATTTTGTTTCACTTATTGATCTCAACGATCCCAGGAAAGGGTATAAACGTAATGATACTGTAATCATTGAAGTCAAGATTCTTGAGATCTATATCCTTGAAGATATGTGAAGATATACTATAGAACGACATGAGATATATATTCCGTCACATGTATATGTATGCAGTTTCTTTTCTCTTGGTTCTTGTATGCTGGTGTCTTTCTCTTGGCGCCTCTCTCTTGCTTAGGATGGGTACTGTTTGAGATATATATATATATTTTACTTTCTTCTTTCCTTCTTTCCTTCTTTCCTTCTTTCCGGGAGACATGCTTGGCAGTTAATTACATAGAACCTCCTTACCCTTCCTAGAAGGAAAGTGGGGCTGAATCACCTACACGTTTGATTGTCATAAAAAGTACCGACTATATATATAGTAGTAGTTTCTTTCTTCCCATAGCACACTTGCGATTCTAATTACGTACGTACGGAAATCCCAAAGCAAAAACTAAAGTGGCTCTAACGTTGTTTGAGTACTTTATAGACGAGCAGAGCTTGCTTAGCTGGAAATCATCATAGATAGATACTCACGTTGAAAATCTTGCCTTTGTCCCAAAAGACAATATATATACACTTATCTTATGCGTTCCTGCCAATTCCGTCTTAAACCATAACAATAAAGGTAAATTACGACATATACGTTAAGTGTACAAAAAACATGTGATTACGACTACGGGTGCTTAAAATAACCCGACCCTACAACCAGTGACTTTAGTCACTGACTCACTGGTAGGAATTTAACTCCTATACTATGAAATATCTTCCTTTTCTAAATTGTTGTTTTTGTATTTGATGAATTGACCAACTATTGTACCATGTTATTTCGTATTTTAGGTTTATGTTAGGTACATATTGCTGTGGTTTAATTTAGGTTCATGCCATTTTGGCTTCAAATCATTATAGGTTGTGTCCAATTGTGTTCTTGTTAGATTTGCGTCTAAGATACTATAATGTGTATTCTTATCAAATGAATCATGTTCAATTTTGTTTTGGTTGATATTCTTTTATTCAAGCATTTTACAATGAACATGTAAGAGTGAGTAAAAATCACCATAAAAATATTATAATATCAAGAAATAAGAGATTTGAACTTAATTCTTTTTCTTTTTTTCCTACAGGACTTAAGCCTCAGTCATTATGCTATGACCTCACTAGCTAGTTATATAAATGTATGTATGTATGAATACACACACGCATGCATTTATGTACGCACGTGTGTGCATCTATATATATATATATATATAGGTGTCACAATTACTATAAATATATACAATACCAAGATAGATATTCAGATTTGAGATCTTCTATTTGCAAGATGACATGACCTCGAGCTCACTAGCTAGTTTTATTCAAGCATTATATTAGCTATTTTGAAGTACTATCTATCCTTGATCCGTTCATCAATGTGACATTAATAAAATTTTATTTTTGAAGTGTTCAAATAATCACATTAGACACTTATATCAATTAATATCAACTTTGTTTAATTGAAGTTTCATATTCTAAACAATTATTTTTATTTATAAAAAAAAGTGTTCATATATATGCTAAATATATCCACTATGCTTTTTCTCTTCGAAAATATATTATTTATCATTTCAACAATAATAAATTAATGTGTAAGAAAGTATATTAATTTATAGATGTAGTTTATTTTATTTAGTTATTTGTATATATTTAGTAATGTATTATTTGTGTGTGTGTATTGCTATAAGAGTTAATAATAATGAGATATGTTAGTTATTTATTCCACTTCGTAAGAAAATTGTTTTCATTGCTACAAACGTGTATGATTGATTGAGCTAATTTTGGGTGGTCTCAGTTATAATTGTGTCTTAATGGATTTGTGTTAGGAACTTAGATTAATCGAGTCCAATATTACTATCTGTATATTAGATCAAGTTTAATCATTATGCTCGGATCAACAACCAACTTGTAGGTATTATTAATTTATGTATCGGTCGATATCGACTCAGCTCTTGTCGAGCTAGGATCAACAACTGATAGGTTCTTGCCGTAATTGATTCACTATTTGGTTGTAGTTAGTTGACTCTTACGTAGAATCGTATGGGCGATCAGCATAAGTTAGGGCATTATCTATTTTGGGTCATATTGGTTATGGATGTTACTGGATCTATTAGTTTGGTTTTCATTTCATTAAGTAAAGGGATTTTTTTAATCCAAATTTGGCTTTAGATCCCAATTTCTAGATATGTCTAGAGACTGCTGAATTTTTTTACATATAAAAATTACATAGTTTTAATTTAGCAAGAAAACTAAAATGAATGAAATGTATTTCTAATATTTAAAGGTTTGAGTGTAATCCAAACCTTTTCGACCCTAACCTCATCTTCAATCCGAGCTTCGGAAATAATTTTGGTGTTCAACCAAATCTTATTGGGTCTAGTCCGATCTTATTTAATTTTGAGCCATTGTACAGGCCTATGAATAATTTTACACCAGCTAACATGACATTACATTGTTTAGATGAGAGGAGCATGTAACACCGCCACCAATCTGACATAAACCAATAACAACGTAGGGAGAAAGTTCAGGCTTAGAACTAAAGATGCACGGATAAATTTCCCAAAATCTCGTGTATAAACTCCCTAAAGAATGTATGCATGCACAATGAAGGAAGTATGAAGTGGGCTAAAGATGCTTACTTTTGATGCTTTGTTTCTTATTAACAAGATGTATGTATACGTACATACATTACAGCCTCATGGGATGCCATTTGACCGACTACAGTTAAGTCAACAAAGGGTAGGAAACATGTACGAGTGGATGAAAACCGAGGATCTCGTAGAACGCACTAAAGAAACATGAGGGCCCAGAAAGAAAATTCTCTCCTGCAGGCGGAGCAACAGTTAAGTCGGTATCATTGTACTCTGCATACATATATCTTTTAGTCTTCATGCATGCACTTGCTTTATAGTAGTGTCTTTAAGGGTACGAATGGAAATGGATCGGGTTCGGATTGGATCTAATTTTATTCAGATTTAAATTTATTTATATTATTTAGGTTTAAATTTAATTTAAATCTATCGAATTTTAAAAGTTTATATTTAAATCCAAATCTATCGGATCTAACAGATAAACGGATTCTAAATGGATCCTAAATGTGGCCGATTATTTTTTAAAAAAAGATTTGATAATATATGCTAATACAAATACATTTATGTTTTATATAATTTAATATGTATTTTTTTGTTAAGAAAATCCTTTAAGTAAAAAAATAAATATATTAAAATAGTTATGTTAACTTTTCAAATGGTATTTTAATACTTTTATAATACAATGTTGTACATATTGTTTATAAAGTAAATATACAAAAATAAAATTAAAAAAAATGAATAAGGAGCTGAAATAAGATTAAGATAATAATGATAAACATAATATTAGTACGTATTTATATATGTGTAATACCCCACAAATTTATTATTTCGGAAATATGTCATTAAACAAGAATTTATTGGGGAATTAAATTAACTCATTAAGTTATGTAGGTTAAGAGGGATTATGTAGGGAAATTTAATAGGAAATTATAAATATTTTTATAAGGGAGAGAATTTGGGCCTTGTGTGGTTAAAAAGGAATTTAGGAAAAATATATTTTTAAAGGGGCCTAAAACTAGCCTAAAGAGGAGGTTTAATATTTTAATTAAAATATTTAAATATTTTTATTCCGAACACCCAATAAAAATACTCAAAATAATTATGTGGACCCAAAACATTTAAATCCTTATTTAATTCTTTTTCATTTTCTTTTCTTACTTTTTTTCCTTCCTCCCTCCGCCGGTTGGGCCTTTCCCGCGACCCAACCTCCTCCCCCTTCTTTTTCTCCCTCCCTGCGGCCTAGCGCCGTTCGCTGGCCGTCACCTAGGTGCGACGCAACGCTTTATCCTTCGACCTGCCAAAGCGCCGCGTCGCGTTAAATGAACCTTATGACCGTTGCCCATCCAGCGACGCGACGCCGTGTTTTGTCCCTCTAACAACTGAAACGCCGCGTTTGGTTTATGAACTTTATAATCGTTGCCAAACCGGCTGGCTCTCCCTCTTTTCCTTTTTCCTGGACCGCTGGTCCACCCCCACGCAGTCGTCTTCCTCCTCGCGCCAGGCCTGCAACTCGCAACCTGCCACAACCGACAGCCGCCTGCCGTCCGGCCGTCCTTCCCTGCCATTTCCGTCCCTTTCTTTCCCCAATTCGACCCAGCATGTCCGTCCTACCCCTCACGCGTCCTGCCCTCTTTCCTTTTTCCCTCACCAAGCTAAACACACCCTGCACTACAAAATAATTGACTTTTGCCAACAGAAACTTAGGCACAGATACTTTTTCTGTTGGTAAAAGTAACTAATACCAACAGATAATTTTCTGTGGGTAATAATGTAGTTTTTCCAATAGAAATTTTTTATCTGTTGGTATTAATATGTTATGCCAACAGATCTTTTACCATCACTTATATCTGTGGTTATTAGTAGCATTATACCAACAGAACTAATACCCACTTTTACATTTGTTGGTATTAGTGTTTATGAAATTCAACAATAATATTTGTTTTTATATAATTTTAATAAAGATTAATTCTATTCTTTTTAATATAATATAATGATAATAATAATAATAATAATAATAATAATAATAATAATAATTAAGTCATCAGTCATTATTAGAAATAATAGTTTACACATATTATTATTAATTATTATTTTATTTCTAATTTTTTATATTAATATTGTTCATAATGGTGTATTTTAACAATTATAATGAAATAATATATATTATATCTACTACCATTTACTATTAAATTAATTTATTATTAAATACTAACAATTATCATTCAAATCTATATTATCTTAACAATAATAAATATTATCAATAATCATTCACATTATTAATAATATATTAGTAATTATTAAATAATATTATTAATTTATTTAAAATAATGATTAATATTATTCTTATTAATATAATTCTTTATTAATTATTACTAAGAATAATTATTTTAGGACATTATTATTATTTTAATAAAAAATATTATTACTAATTGTTGGAAATTATGATTAATATTAATATTATTTATATTTGTATTTATTTTCCATTATTAATTATTTTTAATAATAATTATTATTTTATTATAAATTATGATTAATATTATCTTAATAATACATTATAAAATATTAATTTTATATTAAATATTTTTAAATCATAGTAATTATTATTTAAATTTGTAGATAAAAATTTTCAAGAACATTTTTAGATTTATAGTATTTATTTATATATGTGTATTTGAAAAAAAAAAAAAAAAAAACCCGACCCCGACCCTCTTGCTCTATCTATTCTTCCTGTCCTTATTTCCCGTTCCAATATTTTTTCCTGTGACCTTGCGCCTGAGCCCGACTCCTCTGCATTCTTCCTCCTCCGTTTCGTCGGCCACAACACCACCAACACACCACCTCGCCACCGCTCGACCACCGCAGCACAGCCTACAGCTCATTCGGTTGTCGTCGTCTATAGCAACATTCCAACATTGACGGAGTAGCAGTAGTGGCGCAGCCAGCAGCGCACGAAGATAGCAGCAGTGCGCCACCGTCCGGCCGTCACTAGCGTCGCTCTGCCACCGGCGATTGGTCCTCTCCCACCGGCGAAGGTTCACCGCCCTTCACCCACACTGTTTTTTGTTGAATTCGTTTGGTATATTTCTCCTGAACCCTAACTCTTTATTATGATTGAATTTTTTTTCCTGTGACCTTGCACTCGAGCCCGACTCCTCTGCATTCTTCCTCCTCTGTTTCGTCGGCCACAACACCACCAAAACACCACCGCTCGACCACCGCAGCACAGCCTATAGCTCATTCGGTTGTCGTCGTCTGCGGAAGCATTCCAACATCGATAGAGTAGCAGTAGTGGCACAACCAGCAGCGCACGAAGATAACAGCAGCGCTCCACCGTCCGACCTTCACTAGTGTCGCTCTGCCACCGGCGAGTGGTCCTGTCCCACCGACGAAGCTTCACCGCCCTTTACCCACACTGTTTTTGTTGAATTCGTTTGGTATATTTTTCCCGAACCCTAACTTTTTATTATGATTAATTTTGAAAGAATTGGCTTTATTAAGGTATATTAGTTGTTTAATTGAGTATATATGTATTGTATGATTGAATTGGATGGGCTAATTGTGTGGTATATATTGATTTCTGGAATTTGGAATTTTGATCTAGTTATGTTCGGATATCTCGGATTAATTTGATTAAGCTATTTTGGATAATTTGATTATGAATTATACTTTGAAATGTACTTAGTTTCATATTGGAATTGTCAATTTGTTTGGTGTTGTTTCAGCATTGATGATATGTTATTGTATTTTTGATAAGTCAGTGATATTAGGAGCTTTGGTTGTAACACTAATGCACAATCTTAGTTTCGCATGGGTTGTTGAATTTGTTAAACTATAGTTGATGCACATTTATGCCTTTGATGACTTGATAATATGTAAGAGAAGCAAGATGTCATTATTGAGAAGGTCACACAAAATAAATGCAAGATTATCACTCCTGTGAAAGGATTGGATCTTTTTGGTGAGATTTGTTGCCTTAAATTCCCAGTTTTTATTATATTTTCTCAATTTAGTGGGTGAATCATCTGACCTTAATCATTAGTATGAAGCATGTGATAATTAAGAGTGTTGTCTCAGGTGTGAAGCTCAGTGATGCATCTAAGAAGCTTGGAAAAAAGTTTGCTACTAGAGCTTCTGTGGTTGAGGTTTGTGTTATCCATACTTTATGTGATGATGTTATTTCTACTTCAGTTTTTTAATGTCTGATTAACTATCTTGGTTGGTGATTTCAAGGAGCAGATTGTTGTCCAAGGAGACATATCCTTTGACGTTGTAGAATTCATCATAGACGCCTGGCCAGATGTAATATATTCTAATGTTTTGATATGCTTGCATGCTGTGTTTCATTCCTTATTTTAGCTAGTTTTGTTCCAAGTGTTGTAGATGTGGACAATTTTGTTGGTGTA
Organism: Tamarix chinensis; assembly: GCA_030549775.1. Taxonomy (NCBI): domain Eukaryota; kingdom Viridiplantae; phylum Streptophyta; class Magnoliopsida; order Caryophyllales; family Tamaricaceae; genus Tamarix; species Tamarix chinensis. The sequence goes on from CM060178.1 coordinate 89,535,112, forward strand.
TGAAGTATAATTTGACATTAACTTGAGGTTGGTGTATGAAGTAAAATATGCTAATTTCACAAAATTTAGTTCATAATCATCCTTTTTCCTTCTTTATCAGCACTGTGTTTTGCATCTTCATTCTTTCATTCAGTAAGTTTTGTTTGGATGTCATGTCACTGCTTTCACATTTTTTACCCATTTGTGCTGTCAATTTAAGTTAATTTTTGCATGGACAGTTTTCTGATCTAGTCTTTCTCCATTTTTGCTTGACTTTCATAGGTTCCAAAGACTTCAATTTTCTCTATTGAAGATGGCTGAAAGGTTCGAGCAGCTTGATTTTTGGGCGTTGGGATGAAAAAATGAGGTGTACAAGATATTTTTTTTATTATGTGTGTGTTTTTTTTTTGGATAAAATTCTCCCCTCTCATTTGATTTATAAGTGTTTAATCCTTTCATCCCGAATATGAACGAGAATCTAGCCACTACTCTACTATGTATCAACTTTACAATACAAAGGTGTTCAAAACTGATATAGTAATGAATTTAGTTAGCAAACTTTAACCCGTAAGTATTCTAGTATAGTTTAGTTACAGCTTCGATATTTTTTGGTGTAACGTACATCTGCTAATGTACATCCCAGATTAAAAGAATAGTAACTTAAGTAATATTAAAAGATAAAGATTACAAAACATGAGAAATTTAATAAAATAAAAGGAAAAATAGTTATAGGAATGCATGTTTAATTAATTAACTCATGTTATACTCTCAAAATCTATTCAAGGACTTTTATATGTTAGGTTTGTATAATAAATATTTAGTTAAACAACGATTCTCTAATTTACTCCATCCCCCATGTTGGCTTATTTTTCCTATTTTTCACATTTTTCCGACTCTACATTTATATGTGAATAGATAATTAGTTTATCTTGTAGGAGTATCAAAGTTGTTCTAAAATGATTAGTTTCAAGTGCTTTTATTTCCAACTAGTGTATAGATGACCTTTTTTTATCAACTATAATGAATTTTTTCCGTTTAGAAGTAATATATGTATCTTCTCCCTTGTGCCCATTCCACTCCTCTTAGTCCTAGCGGGCCAATCTTTTTTTTTTCACCGAGTTTTTCTAATTGTCCTAATTTGTCAACAATTAGTATTACTGACTATTACACTACCGATTGAGCCGAAAGCTTGGCCTTAAATATCTCATCTATCTTTTATGAATTTGCATTAATTATAGTTGAGAAGATATATATATATATATATATATATATATATATATATATATATATATATATATTATTAACATAATAACTAAGAATAGAGTGTATGATATAATCAAACTTTTTATACTATTAGCATAGGTATCAAGACTTGACTTGCTACAATATGTTGCATTTGTATCATGCATTTATACATATTGTAGATAATTTCACTTATGAATATATTATGTGATTCTCTAATTTACTAGTTTCACCTTCTCTCTCTCCAACTATATAAAATATATTTTTAAAGTAATATATTATTTTTAGAAAGCTTTAAAATATATACCCTTATTATCTAGCTTGTTGATATGATTTTAGATTAACTTGATTAAGTTAAATGCATATATATTTTTAGGGAAGACATGTTGATGATTATTATTAAATGGAGGATGGCAAGAATGAAAATGACGATAATGATGATGAAAGTGAAGAAGATGATGCTTGATTTATTTATAAAGATGCTTTTGTGAGTCAGATTATGAAGATATTCGATGCTTTTATTTGTTAGTTTACGAAGATGATCGATTTTTTTTGTGTATCAAATTATGAAGATGCTCGATGCTTTTGTATATATGTCAGATTACGAAGATGATCGGTGCTTTTGCATATATGTCAGATTACGAAGATGTTCGGTGCTTTTGCTTACCAGCTTACGAAGATGCTTGATATTTTTCCATGTCAGCTTACGAAGATATTTTTGTATAATAGCTTATGTTACAAGTTGTATATATAGTTTTATATTTACAGGATTGTTTTAGCTTTGGAAGCTAAACAAATAACTATTTTGTACTACACAATGATAATTATATATGGTGTAGTTAATTTCATATCAGGAAAAATTGTTACTACAGGTAGATATTGCAATAACAGGTAATATCAATAAATCTTGTACATTTCGGTAAAGGTTTTACCAACAGGTGTATATATATATATATATATGTAGGGTTGAAATATGTATAACCAACAATATATATGTTGGCAATAGTTTTTAATAATAGATAAAATATTGTGTTTAATACTTTTAGTCACAGATATTGTTTTGTGGATAATAGTTTTAGTTACAGATATTGTTTTGTGGGTAATACTTTTAGTCACAGATATTATTTTGTGGTTAATACTTTTACTTACAGATATAAGTGTGGGCATAAGTTTTACTAACAGATAAATATCTGTGGGCATTACTACTTATTCCCAACAGATCATATATATCTGTGGGTAAAACTTTTAAGCACAGAGTTTTTATCCACAGTTTTATCACAAAAAAATATCTGATGGTAAAAGCTTTTGCCAACAGAAAAATAGCTTTTACCAACAGATAAGGTCCTGTTAGCACAAATCAATTATTTTGTAGTGCTGCAAACCTACAGGGCATGCGCCGGCTGCCACCATCGGACGGCGACCTGTCGCACCTGCCCCGCGTGTCCTCTCCCTCCTTCCTCGTTTTCCTCCCCCCAAATGCCTATAAATACCCCCCATTAGCAGCCATAGCCAGCTCCCCTTTTCGATTTTACCCCGAAACCCTACCTCTCCGCCGCCTCAAAAAGTTAAGCTTTCTACCGCCACCAGTGATCGCCGCCGCCACCGCTGCCCACCGGAACCTTCCCTGCACCTCCCTCGACAAAACCAAGCCACCACCACCCTCCGCCTTGCCCTGCACGTGCCGCCCTAGCCGTGCAAAGTTTCCATCCCGAACCACCACCTTCAGCCCTTCGCCGCACCTCGCGCCGCCTCCTGCCGCCACCCTCGCAGCAACCAACCCTCCTACCACCCACCAATACAACCAGCAGACTCTCCCCTACCTTCCCATACCCTCATCGTCCCTTACCTTCTTCTCCACCATCTTCCACCACCCTCCACCACCTTCGGCCGCCGCGTCAACTACTGCCCGCCGCCACCCCTTGCCACGCCACCACCCTCATTCCCCTCCTATTCACCTGCTGCTTCTTCCCCCACCTCAAACTTCTCTTTTCCTCCTCCTATCCAACCTCCACCTTGATCCTTTCCTTTCTCTTCCTCCTCCGCCGCCGCCGGACCACCACCGACCCTAGGTGGTTTCCCACTTACCCAAACCCTAACATCTTTTTTATGTAACTGTTATTAGTTTTAACTACTATTAATGGTATTATACTTATTATTATCATTATTATTATTACTTTTGTTATTATTATTATTATCTCTATCCTTAATATTATTATTTTCTTACTAGTACTAACTTGACCATTACCACTGTTAGTGTAAATATTGGGACTCTTATATTACTTTTCGATTGTTATCTTCTATTATACTTAACATTATTACTATTATTGTTATCATCATCATCATCATCATCATCATCATCATCATCATCATTATTATTATTATTATTATTATCATTACTACTACTACTACTTGACCTAACCTTATTTGATTATTATTACTATTATTGTTATTATTATTATTATTATTATTATTATTATTATTATACTTAACACTTTTATTATTATTGTTATTATTACCACTACTTTTATTATTATCAATGTTATTTAACTCAAATTTGGTGTGTTATCATTTTATTGTTAAATAAGAAGAATACTTAAACCTTAGTACCTTACCATTTAATATTATCCCTAACGCCTTTAACACTAACATCATTACTATGGTATCATTATCATCTATTACTATTATTACTATTATCACTATTTTCCTATAGTTAGCATGAACACTTACCATAAGAGTAGAGCTAACAGGTCTAATAATATAAGGGTAACAATAAGTATCAAAAATAAATACATTTTGACTAGTAATATTTAGTATACTAAATTTAAGATAAAAACCCTAGTTTTTGTATAATACCCTCTTTAGTAATAAGAACCCTAATCTTAAACTAGAATAAGGGATTATGGTACTTTCGAGGGAAACTAATACTTAGTATTTTTTCCTTTTTATAGGTAATCCTAACTAAAGCCCTAAGGAGTTAGAGGAGCGTGCTCTAAGCTCGGCGTCGCCTTAGGTAAGGACGAAGCTATGGCCTTGTGCTATGTGTGACATGGATGTATTGAATGTTGTGAATGCCATGCTATGCCATGTATTATATGATTTGTGGATAACTTGTCTTATGTGTAGCGTAGCTTGGAGATTGAGGTATGTTGTATGTGCTTTCTATGACATGAGCATGACATGTATACGTATGATGTTTTGGATGTGTTATGATACGACCCTCTAGGACATGCATGTTAGGGTAATTGGTAATATGAATTGGGAATAAAAGGATAACAAGAAAGGAATGGGAAGTGAGTTCACTAAGGGGGATATGAGGTTGACTAGAGTACCTCATGATCCATGAGAGAAGATTCAAGTGTGAGGAATGTCCAAAATAAACGAGAGTTGGGAAGCATGCATGGGAGTCTTAAAATCTGCATGGTGACTTGGGGTGTTTGCATGGGATGGCTAAATCTTGCATGGGGGTGAATCTTACGTGAGAAAAGTTGAATTAGGGTGTAAATAAGAGAATGGGAGAGTTGTGGAGCGATTGGAGACTTGGGATGAAAAATAGTACGTAGGTTGGTGCAAGGGTGTATAAGGGACCCGATTAGGGTTTTTGGGGAGAAAGTGAAAATCTGGGGAGTACAAAAGTAAGAATGATTAAGGAAGGGTGGAGTATGGGTTGAGAGTGAGAATTCACTTATATAAAAGATGAGTATGGGTTTCTATGTGAAAGAAGAGACTTTGGGATGAAAAGAGAGAGATTACTTGTGGAAGAAGTAAGGTGCTAGGGTTTGATGTGGCCAACTAGGGTTATGCTGATCACATGCGAGATCGAGGAATAAAGTGACATGCCTTGGGGTTTGACCTAATAAGGGTGAGATGTGGGGTGAGGAACAAGTGATGGTAAGGTAAGTGAGAAGAAGTTGGGCCACATAGGTCCAACTAGGGTTTCCAAGGGGGAAAACCCTAGAGGTCGAGAATGGGCAAGATCGATGTCATCGGGCGTTGGGCTTAACCTACACTCTCAGGGGTTGCTCTTTCATTAGGTGTGAGCATAGGGGAAAGAATGTCGGGGTGTGATAAGGGGTGTAGGAGTCTCAAAATATGGGACGGGCCCTCTTAAAAGAAAAGCGGTAGAACATTGATGACATGCATGTCAAGGGTGGAATGTTATTTAATAAGACACGGATAAGACACTAATCATGTAAAGTGAAAGATTGTTGAGCCGAGCCCAGTCCGGTCCACCGGCAAATAATAGTGGTCAGGTGCGTTATGCCCTGTGTGTTTACCTTCCGGTCCACCGGCAATAATAGTGGTCAGAGGCGTTCTGCCCTTTGTTTACCTTCCGGTCCACCGACAATCAGAGACGTTCTGCCCTGTGTTTACCTTCCGGTCCACCGGCAATCAGAGGCGTTCTGTCCTGTGTGTTTACCTTTCGGTCCACCGACTATAATAGTGGGGGATTTCGTGCTCGACAAACCAAAGTAAATAAGTTAATCCATGGGAAAAATACTAAATACTTACAGCGAAACACCATGTGAGTCGGGGCCAGTCCGGCCCACCGGCAAATAATAGTGGTCAGGTGCGTTTTGCCCTGTGTGTTTACCTTCCGGTCCACTGGCAATAATAGTGGTTAGAGTCGTTTTGCCCTGTGTGTTTACTTCCGGTCCACTGGCTATAATAGTGGGGTTCTCGCACTCACATGGACTATTAAAGAATATGTGGAATGGACATATTATTAATGAGAATAAAGAATAAGTCACCAGAAAAGTAATCAGGCCTTATCATGTGTGCTATCGTATGTTGCCTATGTGCTTCTCCTTGTATCATATGTTCTATGTGTTGGCCTTAGCTCGTCTGTTACCTTACTCAGTACGTAGCGTACTGATCACCCGTTTCATGGGTGCTGCTCATTCCCATGAACAGAAGACCCCTCTGATCTTGTGCAGGTAGGAGACCATGTCTTCGAGGCATCGGGTGGGACAGAGTGTTGAGTCTAACCTGACTTGGGGACCGAGAGCGAGTTGGTCGGACTCCATTGCTATCATCGAATTTCGTATTTCCTTATTTAGCTGTATTTCATACTACGCTTCATGTTTTGGAAATCGTACTCTTAAGTTGTAATCCTAAACCGTATTCTAATTACTGTTTGACTTGTGTTTTGTTAATGATTTATGTCAAGTGTCGACTCATGTTTTAATGTTTCGCACTTGATGTTGTTTGGTTTTAGCCTTAGCACTTAGCACTTAGTAGTGGAACGGTAGAAGTGTACCAGTCTGGTACTAAGTGTGGCGGTAACGCCCCCGAGTTTACAGTTTTATCTTTTGCTTCCGCTAAACCTTTTGATTTAAACGAAATTTTTCAGTAGTAAATTTGGGGGTGTTACAATATGTATATATATATATATATATAAACACACACACATATGTATGTTAAACGGGTCTGATGGATCGGGTATGGGTCTAGAACTATTGGGTTCAGACCCAGATCCTTGAAGATATATATGGACCCAGACCTAATCTAGACCCGTCAGATATAAAAATCATAAACTCAGACCCACTAAAAATAAGACGGATATAACGGGTCTGGGTCGAATCCGAGACCCATTATCATCCCTATTTAAGGGGTTGTCGGCATTCATGACTCCGGAGTTAATATTGCTCTATAGCATTGGTTGTTTGGTGTGGATTTTTTTTTAATTTTATATTTTTTATATCAAATATTTAAAGATAATTAAAATAATTTTAATAAAATATTTAATTTAAATTAAATTAAGATTTAAAATAAATATTTATCTAAAATATTTTTAAATTTTAAAAAATTATACAATATATATGACATACGAAAATAGTTTTTTTTATTATCTAATTTACTTCCATACTCAATACTATCGTGTCTACGTGTGGAGCAGGTATTTATTTTTTCTTTCTGCAGAGGGATTAGAACCCGCGAGTGAACAGCCACTGCCACCATCGCACTCTAGATCTGAGGTTGAATAATTCTCGAATATCTGTAACGCTTTAAAGAGGAGCAGAATTGATCGATTTGAATCAAGTGAATTTGAGGCAGCCAGCTGGGCTTCTATCAATGGTGCATCATATATATATGTGTGTGTGTGTTTGGGTGTGGTTTCGTCGTCTGTTTTTGTCTCATTGATACATTCTTTCCTAGCTATAGGCACCAATCAAGTTTCATTTCTATGAACGCCACCTTGACGCATATTCGATCATTACAAATAAATTTATTGTCTGTTTTATTATTTATTTTTAACTCTCTATTTTCATCTATAATTACAAATAAAGTCAGAAAGTTCCTTAGAAGAACATAATTAATTAAAATTACTACGTTAGTAAAATTAATTGTTAAAGTTTACTATTCCTGTTAAAATACTCCAGATTTTCTATTATGGAATGGACAATATCCCCCCCCCTCTTCCTCAAGACATATACATAAATGATAAAAAAGGTATACTGATCCTTTAAAATGTATAAATTAAAAATATAATTAATTAAAAGGTATACTGTTTTACCTTATTTAAAAAAATAAATTAATTAAAAATAGTATACATTTTAAAAATGTTATGTTTGAAAAGTAGCTACCGTAACTTGTAAGCCTAACACGCCCGAAGCAAACACATAACTTCTTAATCCGGCGAGATCAGCGTCCTCTTTCTTACCCTACTCGCCATTAAAAGGATTAATTAAATTATAAAATTCATAAAGATAATATGATGATGAATATTTTCGTGTGGCGACATAAAGGAAACATGCATATATATATATATGATATCGTTACGAAATTAAGGAGTTGGATCAGCAATTAATTAATTAATTTCTACCGCTCACAAAGTAAGGCTGGATTATTAGTTTCGCTTAGCTTTAGTGTTAGCTTTAGCCTTTTATCTTTAACTTTATCTTTCATGTTCTCAAACAGTTCATTTAAAATTGTAGTAATGACGACTGACCGGAAAGTTCTTGGAAAGTCTGCATGCGCAATGATAATACATTTGTACGGTCTGCTAAAATACATGTGCATGCGCCATAATTATGACGCGCCCACTCCCAAGTAGCTAGGGTAAGTTTGCTTCCCTTCTGATCGGAGCGACTGAAATCTGAGACCACAACGACAAATTATTAGTGGGTGGTGGACTAAAGCGACCAACATACCGGAGAATCATGATTGTTGCTGCCCAGAACAAGCAGAGTTCTCAGTCGCCCAAGAAGAGCTACTGTTCAAGCCTTGACACCGTTGGTATGTATATATATACATATATATCGCTGCAATCCATTTCTCTTCATCTTCTCTGCGGTCTTGGGGCCTTGTCTGCATTTACTCTGATCTAACATATATAATTGTGTGCGTGTGTGTGTGTATTGTGCAGGCTTGTTACAATATGCGAGAGAGGCGCCACCACAACACTGTAGGTTCAAAATTGAATCGTTTTCGAAGATCTGCGATTTGTTAAAGCGAAAGAAGATCGATCATTTTGAATCAACTGAATTTGAGGCCGGCGGCTACAGATGGTGATATATATATATGTGTGTGTGTGTGTGTGTGTGTTTTTTTTTTTTTTTTGTATTGTTGATAATGTTGCTACTTCCTATCAATATTCAGTGCTCTTAATTAATTTGCTTTAGTAAAAATCTTGTTACAGGGAGTTGTCTATTTATCCGAGTGGGAAGAAGACTGAAAATGGGGATGGTCACATTTCTCTGTATCTCAAGATGAATGACCAAGTAACTGGGGACAAAGCCATTCATGTAACAATAAGTTTTTTCTTCTACGATCACCTGCGTAACATATATTTGACCATCCAAGGTATAAAAACACACACACACATCTCAGTTGGTTTAAAATTACTGATATAGTGCATGCATTAATATAAACTGGGTAAAAGTAATGCAGATGCAAAAGGAAAGAGGTTTGATATTACGAGTACTCAGTGGGGGATTTCTCGACTTATGGCTGTCACAACTTTTATGGACCCTGATAATGGATTTTTAATCGATGACTGTTGTGTGTTTGGAGTGGAACTTCTCTTTCCGGTTGAGAAGAACAGCAGCATAATATCTTTGTCTCCTGTACAAGGTGGTCTCTTGGATACTTGTAATTCATATGTTTGGAAAATTGACCGCTTTTCGACATTGGAGCAGGATTCACTTTTTTCTCCGGTCTTTAGTTTAGGAGCGTATGAATGGTATGTTTCTTTATAATTAATTCTAGTTATGAATTAATTGTTGGAAGGCCCTGCATCCTCCTTTTATTTATTTATTTATTTATTGATGATTCTTCTAATAATATATTCTCCTACTTAATTATATAGGAAACTAAAATTATGTCCGCGTGGTGATAGAGAATTCAAGGGGAAATCACTTTCATTGTACCTTACTCCAGCATTTACATGCGGCGGGAAGACATTGTTTGTTGAGTATGAGCTAAGCTTGAAGGATCAAGTGTACGGCAATCATAGGATAGAGACTGGTAACTTTGCTACTACCTGACACTACTACATTAACAAGTAGTGTTCAACTTGATTTGATCACTGCCTAACATGTAAAATTAACTAATCTGATGCAGCTTCGGACTGGTTTTCCAAGGATGCAGTGGGATGGGGCTACGGTAATTTTGTTCCGCTTGTTGATCTGAACAATATCTCCTACGGGTATAAGCAGAATGATACAATAATTATTGAAGCCAAGATTCTTGGAATCTTTGTCCTTGAAGATATGTGATGGTAGAACTGGAACAACATGGGATTTACTGCCTTTACTTCAGTCAGTGAGAAGTACATATACTACTATAGAAGTGGAGTAGTTCTTCCTAGCTTTTTGTGAACATTCTGTTGTGCTGTTCTGTGAACACCGGCTGTTATTATACTACCAGGGTTGCATGCACTCATGGTTAAGGCCTAGGAGTGTAATACCCCCTTCTTTCAAATCCTAATTATCATATATGATTGGCTTATTATTGCGTCATATATATATATATATATACATATCTATTATGTTATCAAGCCTCATTCCATTCGTGTAAATTTTTAGACATTTCATCGATTATTTCTCTTGTATGCGTAAAACACATTTATTACAATTCTTCCGATTTTTGTGTTTTCACTCTTTTTGACCCTTCAAAATTTGTGGAGCGATCTAAAAATATTTTTGAGTTCATCTATCCATTCTATTCATTAATGTTTCTCCCTTTCCTTCCGAATCGCCAAATTGTAGAAAAATTCATTTACGCGATTAGACGATTTTAGCTGTTTTTGTTATTTTTAATCCGCTGGTCATCAAATAAGTTTCGAGGCCAAATATTTTCATATATTTGATTTTATAAAGATATTCTGCATCAATATGTGATAACTTGAACCCCTATTATTCGTTTTATAAATTTGCGGAAAAACGCATTTCCGCAACTTACCCGTTTTTGCCATTTTTGATCATTTTCCATCTGTCAAGGATCAAACCTACTCCGATACTTAATATTTTTATATATTTGAGTTTCTAAGATTATTCCGAACATTTTCATAAATTTTTATAATTTTTAAAATTCAAGTGATGTTTTTCCCAATGAGTACCCATTATTAGGCTTTCTTGCAATTTAATTAATCAAAATAAATTGTAACCAATCCTCTAACTAATATTCCAATCCTAACTAGTCTCCTAACCAAACCAAACCAAATTTGTAACTTGGTTACATGTCTCCCAACCAAAAAGTGCAACTAGTACCATAATCATGATTTTATGACATTTCTCTTACACACTCAATCATAGCCTATCATCTCTCTTACACCCCTAATCCTAGCACTCAAGTGAGGCCAAGGTCAAACCAAAAACTCAATCCACACTCCACCATATCAGATCCTACTCTATCTTTGCCAAATCATGCGTTCCTATCTCAAAACGCACATAAAATCATAGATTGTAGCAGAGTGCAAAGTTGATTACTTTCCAACTTTGAGCACCTCGTTCTCTCTCTCTCTGGTTATCATTTTCCTTTGTTTTTTGTTTATTTCGAAATTATGCATTGCATACTATGAATCCATATAATTTAAATCCCTGAAGTCGAAATCCCTCATGCTTGTTCATAGCCAAACTTTTGCTTCCCGACCAGCTTTACAAAATCAGCAAAGCTGATTTTTTTGGTGACTTCGAGCATCTTTTTATGCATCCACCTTGATTCCTCTACCCTATATTCTTGTTTGGTATTTTTCCTTGCATATTATGCCTCATCTACAGACCCTTCTTACCAAGGAAATCGTTCCCCTACCCTCTCCTTTTTCCTCTCCTATCTGCCTTGCCGAGCAACATTGAAGTTTTTGCTGCAGTGGTTAAGTGGGTTGCAGCAAAGATTTCGTGCCTTTCATGCCTTCTTTTCTCCTTGTTATCTTCCCCTTTAACCCTCCAAAACCTTAATCCATCATTCCTTTGTGGTTATTGGTTGTTTTGTGGTAGTTTTCAAGCCTCCCTATTCAAGAGTAATATTTTATATTTCACTTCTTCCATTCCAATTCCTTTCTTTCCCATTTTTGTTATTTATTGAACTTGGTTTATCTAACTCATTTACCTTATATTCTTGAAGGTGACAAAGTGGTTTAGAGAAGGAATTGCTAGATTCCTTATTTTAGCTTTGCTAAGGAGCTTAGGAGTTTTGGTAACAAAACTAACCTTAAGAAATAGGATTTTGTGCTAGGTGTATTATATGTTCTCTTATGTGTGGATAACTTTATTTTAATTATAAGCATGAAATAATATCTTGAAAATATTGTATGACATGTGTATGTTTCTACCTTATGTGCTTAAGCATGAATATCTAATGAGAAGATGGTTTGTGTGATTCTTTTTATATGTTTATACCTGCTGGAAAAGTGATGAATATTTAGTGAAGAGGTGATGAATTTTCAGTAGAGTCATGATGAATTTACAGCATAGTCGTGATGAATATGCCTGGATCTGAGTAGTTTAGCTCTCTCCCTTGCTAATTTATGTGTGCTTTGGTTTTTTTAAATTTATCTAAGTATTCCCCTATATGTATAATAGTGTATAGAAGCTAGGTTATGAGTTTTGGATCATTTAGAGTTGAAATGAAATTTTTATAAGGCTTGCACATATTCAACCATGGGTACATTGGGCAATAAAGATTGTTTTTGAAAGTTTTAAGTGCACCTTTGTATTCATTGGGTCTTTTACATAAAATTTGGTATATGATATGTTAGGATTTGATGTTGTTTAGAGTAAGTTATGAATTTTAGAAGCTTAAGGAAATTTTTGGTAATTAAAGACATTTTGGCCATTACATGTAAAATTCTAGAAATTTTGTGTAATACCCCAAATTGAGCGGAGTGTTATAAGGATTGATTTGGCTACTTATATCAACATGGTATACCATCCTTTTGGTGATTCCGTCCTAAGAACTCCACAGTTAAGCGTGCGGAGCAATTTTAGGATGGGTGACCTTCTGGGAAGTTCTGAAAATTTCTTGGAAAGTGCGTGAGTGAGGACAAAGCGCACTGAAAGGACTCGTGTTGATCTGTGGGGCTAGCCAATCAATCCGAAAGCACTCCAAGGTAGACCCCGTGTGGTCGTATCGACTCGGGGTGTTACAAATGGTATCAGAGCAAAACCGCGACCGTGAACTGAACTTGGATGAGCCAGTCAGTCACCTAGCGAGACGATTCTTGGGATGAACTATATTGAGACAGTCATTGGTTGAGGCGCAACGAGGACGTTGCGTTCTTTGAGTGGGGGTGAATGTAATACCCCAAATTGAGCGGAGTGTTATAAGGATTGATTTGGCTACTTATATCAACATGGTATACCATCCTTTTGGTGATTCCGTCCTAAGAACTCCACAGTTAAGCGTGCTGGTCGTGGAGCAATTTTAGGATGGGTGACCTTCTGGGAAGTTCTGAAAATTTCTTGGAAAGTGCGTGAGTGAGGACAAAGCACACTGAAAGGACTCGTGTTGATCTGTGGGGCTAGCCAATCAATCCGAAAGCACTCCAAGGTAGACCCCGTGTGGTCGTATCGACTCGGGGTGTTACATTTTGAGACCTAATTGAATATTATGCTAATACAAGAATTTAGAATTTATAATTCTAATACTTGGGTGACATTGATGAGTAGACTTAGAGACCTTAATTAAAATAATTCATTAAGTAAGAAAAAGAAAAAGAGAAAGAGACATTGTGGGTGTATTGAGGAATCTTAATATTTTATCTTATTGTCCTATTGATATTTCATCCTAAGAAAATAATTGGTTAAGTGTAATATCTTTTAGCATGAAATACACCTCTCTTGAACTTAAGTTAAATTAGTTGACCTTATTAACATTTTAGTTATTTATTATGTCTTTAGACTAGTTATTTAATTTAGTATTATAAGTGTAACACCCCCAAATTTACTACTGAAAAATTTCGTTTAAGACAAAGATTTTAGCGGAAGCGAAAGAATTAAAACCGTAAACTTGGGGGTATTACCGCCACACTTAGTACCAGACCGGTTTACTCCTACCGTTCCGATACTAAGTGCTAAGGCTAAACTAAACAATCATTAAGTAAGAATCATCCAAAACATGGGTACATAGTTAGCATAGATCATTCACAAAAACCACGAGTCAACAACAGTGAAAATATCGTTTGAGATTACAACTTAAAAGTACAGTCTCAAAACAAGAAGCGTAGTACAAAACATAGCTAACAAAACAATTCCTAAAAAGGATCAATATTCGGATCGCCTACTCACTCAAGCCAAGCCTTCCACCCCAAATTAGTAATCGATCAAACCTGCATAGGAGGTCTGCTCCCCACCATTGGTGGATCATCACAGGACCCATTCAATCAAGGTAGTATCAGTATGGGTCCAATACTGAGTAAGGGCGCAGGTGCGCTAAGGCCGAGCATACAATCATACCACATAGTCACATAGCAAAATCAAATAGACAACATGCGACACCCGCAAGATAAGGCCTGAATACTTTTCTGGTGACTTATTCTTTATTCTCATTAATGATAATAAGTCCATTTCACACATTCTTCAATAATCCATGTGAGCACGGGGACCCCACTATTATAGCCGGTGGACCGGAAATACAAACACAGGGCAGAACGCCTCTGACCACTATTCTAACCGGTGGATCGGACTGGCCCCGCCTCAACATGGTGTTCCACTGTAAGTACTTAGTATTTTTCCCATGGTTTAACTTATTTGCTTTGGGTCCATCGAGCCGAGACCCCCCCCACTATTATAGCCGGTGGTCCGGAAATAAACGCACAGGGCTGAACGCCTCTGACCACTATTATAGCCGGTGGACCGGAACGAAACGCACAGGGCAGAATGCCTCTGACCACTATTGTAGCCGGTGGACCGGAACGAAACGCACAGGGCAGAATGCCTCTGACCACTATTATAGCTGGTGGACCGGAACGAAACGCACAGGGCAGAATGCCTCTGACCACTATTATAGCCGGTGGACCGGAACGAAACGCACAGGGCAGAATGCCTCTGACCACTATTATAGCTGGTGGACCGGAACGAAACGCACAAGGCTCGGCTCAACAGTCTTTCGCTTTACGTTATTAGTGTCTTATCCGTGTCTTATTGAATCACACAACACCCTTGACATGCATAAACCATTCTCTTTATACTGTACCCATCACAACTAATAAAATCCCACATTCATAACTACTCTTTAATCAATAGATACCCACGATAACACCAAACAACTCTAGACAGCTATAACCAACCCTAATTGACCACACAAACCGTGGTTAGCCACACTTATCCCTATTTTACCATAACCACCATACTTAGCCATCCCCAAACCTTAATTGTCCTCAACAATCACAATTAGTTACTCCAACCCTACTTAATCACAACACCCCAGAGTTAATCATTCCAACCCTAATCCCGTACGACACTACCCCAAAAAGTAGTTTTAATAACGGTTATTTTACAGTTTTAATAACGGTTTTCAACCGTTATTAAAACGCCCGTTATTAAATCTTTAATAACGGTTCATAACCGTTATCAAAAATATAAAAAAACCCGCCAATATGAGCATAAAATGCATTTTTAATAACGGTTTTTGAGAAAAACCATTGTTAAAAAATAGGGTTTTAATAACGGTTCTAAAGAAAACCGTTATTAAAAGGTAGGTTTAAATAACGGTTCTTATGTAAACCGTTATTAAAATACCAGAGTTTTAATAACGGTTCTTATGAAAACCGTTATTAAAATGCCAGAGTTTTAATAACGGTTCTTATGAAAACCGTTATGAAAATACCAGAGTTTTAATAACGGTTTTAGAAGAACCGTTATTAAAACATCTTTTAATAACGGTTCTGATGAAAACCGTTATTAAAACCTGCCTTTTAATAACGGTTTTCTTCAGAACCGTTATTAAAACTTCAGTTTTTTTTTAGTTATTGCAGTTTTGTTCCTGCCCACATACACAGTTGTATGTTCAATAATTACCAAATCTGCATTGTAAAACAACATCAATTGATAACATATCTGCAATCACACCATAATTTCATTCAATCCCTTGTTAATACACCGGACATATATACTCAAGAACAAAATTAGTAGGCATACCACAACTTGGTAGCTCTACACACCAAAGCAAAATGTTTATAAATCTAGCTTAATTACAAGACTTAAAGACATAGACAAAATACAAGCCTGCAGAACATATATGCATGTAGATTATATAGATCTCTACCTAATACCGAATGAATGAATGCACATGCTTGGCCCATTGCTCTCTCACTTCATCAATTTCTTCAACACTGTATTGCTGGCCTTGTGCATAATCATCGGTGAAAAACTACAAATCCCAAGTTTTGATTAATATACAGTTAGCACTTACGTCAAGTATCAAACATATATGTCATGATTCATTAATTAATAGAAAAATATCGAAAAGAAAACATACATGGCTTGGATCTATGTTGACCGATCTATTTTGGACTATCAAATCCATTGATCTACATACATAGTATCCACAATCTTTGTCGTTTTGCTGTTGTGGACACTGTCATATAAATTCAGTTAGCTCTCTAACTATTAGATATTAATTTTAATTAAAATAAAATACGAAATAGTTGCCTTCCTACTTACTATGACAGGCTCGTATTGAACATTCTTTGGGTCTGGGACACCATTCCCACCTCTCCTTTGATACGATGTCCGTAGTGCCCTAATAAATAGAGTTGGATACACAATATTGTAAGTACGCATATATACCTCAAATAATGAAAGCTAGCTAGACAAATATATGTATAAATAAGCTAATGAAGTAAGAAGTGAAAAGTATACTAACATGTCGATAAATTCCTTCCCACCACGACGAGCTACTTCAAAAGGCACGTCATAGGTTCGAAGGGAATCAAACACATAGACTTTATTAAGATCAGGTCGGACGGCGTACAAAACCCAATGTTCACTTGCGAGGTGAGGAATGAGATAGAGCTTGTTGTGTCCCTCAATCAAAATGTGATCCGCTAAATAGTTTATGTGCCTACCCTCTCTTATTGTACTACCGTCAGCTATGTAGTATGGGCACACAAACACAATAGAGGACAGCATTCCCTCCATCACAGCTCGAGTAGCTACCAACCTATGGACAACAAAAATAATGCATATTTGTTAATAAATAATAACTCATATAAGTGGTCATAAAAATTCCAATTGTATAAGTTAAGAGTACTAAAATCTCAAAATGAAATTATACTTACGTGACATAGACGGCGACACTTATGGTTGACATCCATTCTTGATTATAAATGTCGCTTATGTCAGCCGTCGATACCATGTAAGTAGCATCGTCCCTCCCAACATACTCTGGACGACAATCAATGAAAATATAATTGTCCCTGAGGTAGTTTTGGGCATAAAAATATAATAACGCTAATGCTGGTGGAGGTTGGCTTTGCTGATCTGAAGAAGGAATCTTTTGTGGGGCAACTGATTTTTCAGATTTAGCTCTCTTTCCTTTAGCAGCGCCCTTTTTTGTGTTGCTCGTTCTGCTAGTACCTCTCTTGGTTTTACTAGCAGAAGCAATCTTCTTTTTTGATTCCTTAATTGATAATATTAAACAAAATATATATTGAGTATATAAATATATATATATATATATGAAAAAGGTATATATAGTGTAACTACTAAACAAGGTCTAATGAACATGTCAAATGTCAATACCTCTTCAGTAGTGAGACGTATTTGATCCGCAGGCCAAGCCACAAAGCTTCCATGAGCTTCTAGTACTGTGGTTGCCTCATCGCCCTCATTATAACAAGGCAAGTGTGCACTGCCAATGATTGGAGTGTCAATACTCACCGGCCTTGTATTTAGGGCTAAATTATACCCGTGGATTGTCTGCGTTTCAATACTGTGACTAATGCGGACCCTTCCTTTCGCCAAAATTGTTGAAAGGTCATTCGCTAATAAGTCACATTTATGCAAACCCTAAACAAAAATATTACACATTATTAATAATTTATTACACCGAATACATTTAATAACAATTCATAGTTTGTAATGCTTACCTCGGGAAGAGTAGAAAGAAATGCATCAGCTTCACAACTATCTCTGACGCTATTTACATTAGGTATGTGAAGCTGATCATGGTCTACTGAATCGGATGGCTTATACCCTTGAGATTTAATAAATGACAACTCTTGCTCCATTGTTGCCATCCGTTCAAATGCCACGTTCAATTTTTGGGTGAGGATGGCGACTTGCTCATTAGTGCTACGAGAACCACGAGATCAACCACATATGCTCGTTCTCGTAACACCCAATCCAATGCCCCTGTGTCTTCCAGGGTGTTCTACAATTCCTGTAGCCTGGGCCACAATGCTATATTGGTCCACCTCCTCACCTTCTGACGTTTCAAGTTCGTCCTGTAAATTTAACTTATAGGAATAAGCATAATATAATATTTTCTATAAGAAAACTAAGTAGGGTTCTAGATATCTACAAACTTACAATTTTTTTGGCTGCAACATCAACATATTCATTAATATATCCATCTCTTGTTGCTCTAGCCTTCTTCCATAATGTACCAACATTGATGGACGAGGTACATGGGTCCAAGTCTTGGGCTAGGAGCTACAAATCAAAAAATATTCTTAATTAAGAATATTATTATAAAATTCAACATTTACATGTAAATAGATAATGACAAAATGCATACCAACTCCTCTTCAAGGCCCGCATAGCCTTTGCGAGCCATATTATGCCGATATTTATTTTGCTTGGCAATCTCTTTATTTTGGGTACTTTTTTCCTATGTGACAAGCCAAAACATAATGACATGGTTATTTCAATATTAAGCATAATACTGGGATTGATACAAAAAGTTTAATTGTTATCTAACAAGTACCTTAAAATCCACCGTAAGACGATAAGCAATGAATTGGTTCCAACTTTCTTGATCGATGAAACCGTATCGTTTGGGTGGGTTCTGTCGTACAGAACCATCCTTCTTTCTATACATTTTTCTACGAGCTAAATATGACCTAAATGTTCTTAGACGCTCCCCACAATGTCTAAGAAGCCATTTCTTCCTACTCTCTGGGACATTGAACACTTTCTGCAAAATAAGACATGTAGATGTATACCGATGATAATGTAATAAAATTAATAACATTTGACATACAAAAATGATTACATAAAATAGCATTTTTACCGTGATTTCCTGCCAAATATGCTCCTTATGACCCTGTGGAACCTGCTTCCAATTATTATAGGAGATAGGAACACGGTTACGGGTCACAAGGGAAATGTAGGTCAAGAACATATCTGCGTAAGGGCCGATGGGAAGATTGTTATTCCATCCCAAATCGACTACTTCTCCTCTATTCCTCATGTCTACGATAATTCTCATAATCGTAGGTCCCCTCTTCCCTTCTTCATCACTGCTATCCCTATCAATGTTTTTGTTGGCCATATCTCTACAAAAAATAAATAAATAAATTATGTTAGAATGTTATGTATTGAGCATAATAATGTACCATTATATTATCGATACGAATCATGCTTAGAAAGAATTAATCTCAAATGTATCATGCTATTCTATATATATATATACGAATCATGTTAACACGTTTCCAAAAAGATATTAATACTAACCCTAACCCTAACCCTAATTAACCTTAATTAACCATAATAAACGATAAACCCTAACCCTAACCCTAGCTAATTAACCATAATTTATTATAATAAAACCTAACCCTAAACCACAAAAAAAAACTAATCCCTAAACCTAGCTAAATGTAATTAAAGCATAATATATAAATCATATTATTAATTATTATTATTATTATTATTATTCTTATCATACACAATTATTTCTCTCTATTTAATTAATCTCAAATGTATCATGCTATTCTATATATATATATATATATACGAATCATGTTAACACGTTTCCAAAAAGATATTAATACTAACCCTAACCCTAATTAACCCTAATTAACCATAATAAACGATAAACCCTAACCCTAACCCTAGCTAATTAATTAACCATAATTTATTATAATAAAACCTAACCCTAAACCACAAAAAAAAACCTAATCCCTAAACCTAGCTAAATGTAATTAAAGCATAATATATAAATCATATTATTAATTATTATTATTATTATTATTATTATTCTTATCGATCATATACAATTATTTCTTTCTATTTAATTATTCACTTTTATATATTCCTTATTCTCTATATCTATTTAATCCTCATCAAATAGCAATCATTAACATATGCATATATAAAATATATTTGCATTTCATTATATGAAATTTCCTATATCTTATTGCTAGTGATCTCCTATACTTATTAATGAAAATATGTGTGTGTGTGTGTGTGTGTGTGTGTGTGTGTATATAGTTTTTATGAGTGAAAATGTATATAATTCTACACTCACATTCATATTATATATATATATATATATATATATATATATATATATATATATATATATATATATATATATATATATGTAAAGGTATCGGCCAACACATGCATTTGTTAATATATAACAATAACGCAACAAATTCAACCAAAAACAGCAAAATTTTCAGCCAATACATTAAACAACCCATTTTCGAACGACAAACCACAATCTTTCAATAACAAACAAATGAAACCCTGTACCAACATGCATGCATTTATATATATATACATATATAATTAGATAAAATGTTACGAGAAGAAGAACAAACACATACATAAAGTGAGCTACCTACAAACACGACGGTGAGAATGTTGAGAGAGGCAAGGGGCTTCAAACACGACAGAGGATGGTGCAAGTGCTAGCTAGCTTCGGAACAATGATAGCACGCACATGCAGAGCCGGCAATGGCGGAGGCGTGGTGGAGAGTTGGCGGTGCGAGGGTTTCCTTTACTTGAGAGGAGCCGGCCGATGTGGTCGTGCGAGGGTTTGCAAGGAGAAGGAGAGCAAGAAAACGAAGGTGCAGAGAGTCTGAAAATTTTGGCACGAAACAGAACTGAACGAAATATAAGTTTGATTTTGGGGTTTTAATAACGGTTCCTGAGAGAACCGTTATTAAAAAGATGATTTAATAACGGTTCTCTCAGGAACCGTTATCAAAACATGTTTTAATAACGGTTTCTGGAAGAACCGTTATTAAAAGATTCTGACTTTTGACAACGGTTCTAATATAAACTGTTATTAAAAGATGTTTTGATAACAGTTTCAGGTAAACCGTTATTAAAACATCCGTCCAAATTTTACGTTGCCCTTTTAATAACGGTTTTTAAATAGAACCGTTATCAAAACTTTCCGCCGATTAATTTCCACGCGTTTGACAACGGTTTTCGAACTACCGTTATTAATGTCCCGTTATTATAACCCGTTTTCGTAGTAGTGCGATCATTAACTCCCATGCAAAACCCTAACTCCACCATGCAACCCTAATACCACCATGCCAACATTAATACCACCATGCAAACCATAACACCACCATGCAAATCCTAATACCACCATAAGCCATTAACACCACTATGCAATCATTAATACCACCATACGAACATTAATACCACCATACAAACCCTAATACCACCATAAGCCATTAATACCATTATTCAATCATTAATACCACCATACGAACCCTAATACCGCCATGCAAACCCTAACACCACCATACCGACCATAATACCACCATACGAACATCAATACCACCATACAAACCCTAATACCACCATAAGCCATTAATACCATTATGCAATCATTAATACCACCATACGAACCCTAATACCACCATGCAAACCCTAATACCACCATACGACCATGATACCACCATACGAACATCAATACCACCATACAAACCCTAATACCACCATAAGCCATTAATACCATTACGCAATCATTAATACCACCATAAAATCATAAATACCACCATACAAACCAAATACCACCATACGAACAATTAGTACCGCCCTAGAACATTAATACCATCATACAACCCTAATACCACCGTACAATATTAATACCTCCATAAAATCATAGATACCACCATACAAACCGAATACCACCATGCGAACCATTAGTACCGCCCTAGAACATTAATACCATCATACAAACTTCAAGACTCCCATGATGGTTCCCAACTCATATTACCATTTATCCTAATATGCATGTCCTAGAGGGCCATAACATAATATATCATAAACATCATACATATACATGTCATGCTCACATCATGGAAGCACATACAACATACCTCAATCTCCAAGTTGCGCTACATATAAGGCAAGTTATACCCAAATCATATAATACATGGCATAGCATGGCATACACAACATTCAACACATCCATGTCACACATAGCACAAGGCCATTAGCTTCGTCCTTACCTAAGGCGACGCCGGGCTTGGAGCACGCTCCTCTAACTCCTTAGGGCTTTGGTCGGGGTTACCTATAAAAGGGGAAAATGCTAAGTATTAGTTTCCCTTATAATTACTATCAATCCTCATTCTAGTTTAAGGTTAGGGTTTTAATTACTAAAAAGGGTTTTATACAAAACTAGGGTTTTTACCTTAGAATTAGTATACTAGATATTAGTAGTCAAAATATGTTTATTTTTAATACCTATTGTTACACTTATATTATTAGACCCGTTAGCTCTATTTTTATAATAATAATGTTCATGCTAACTATAGAAAAATAGTGATAACAATAATAATAAAACTAGTAATAACGATAATAATAATAATAATACTCCTAGTAGTAATGATAATAACAATA
Organism: Tamarix chinensis; assembly: GCA_030549775.1. Lineage (NCBI taxonomy): Eukaryota > Viridiplantae > Streptophyta > Magnoliopsida > Caryophyllales > Tamaricaceae > Tamarix > Tamarix chinensis. Next base: position 89,557,584 of record CM060178.1, read on the forward strand.
ATACAACCAAGTAAGGTTTAGCAACCACAACAATAACCGTAGTAAGGATAATAGAAGTAATAATAGTAATATTATTAATAATGTTAATACCAATAATTATAGAAATAAGACCAAATTTAAGTATAATACAAGTTAGGGTTTAAAAGGGATGTTAGTATTAGTAGGAAAATAAGAACATTAATAATAAGGACAATAATAATGGTAATAATGATAATAATAATAATAATAATAATAATAATAATGATAATGATGATGATGATAATAATAATAATAATAATAATAATAATAATAATAATAATAGTAATAATAATAATAATAATAATAATAGTAATAATAATAATAATAAAAGTAGTAATAATAAGGATAATAATAATAATAAGTATATTAGTATTAATATTAATAGAAAATAGTAGCAATTATATATAAGGGGTATTAGGGTTTGGATGAGTGGAGAACCACCTAGGGTCGGTGGTGGTCCGGCGGCGGCGCGTGGCGGCAACGGTGGCGGCAGTGGAGGTGGAGAAGAGGGGAAAAGATGGAGGTGGTGGTTAGATGGGAGGAGAAAAGAAGAAGTTTGAGGTGGGGGAGGAAACAGCAGGTGAAGGGGAGTGGAATGAGGGTGGTGGCGTGGCAAGGGGTGGCGGCGCGCGGCGGCGACGGCGGCGGCCGAGGGTGGTGGAGAGAGGTGGAAGATGGGGGAGGAAGGAGGAGAGGGAGGCAGGGAAAGATGGAGGTAGGGGAAGGTAGAGGGAGGTCTGCTGGACATTTTGGAGGGTGGAGGAGGCGCTGGTGGCGGCTGGGTTGGCGGTGGAGGGCGGCGCAAGGCGGCGGCAGGCTGAAAGGGGCTGCTCGGGGTGGCGATTTTGCACGGCCTGGGGTGGCTCGTGCAAGGAAAATCGAGGGCTGAGGAGGGCTTGGTTAGATGGAGGGTGGTGCAAGGTGGGATTCTGGGCGGCGCTTGACCGGCGGCGTTGGGGGAGGGCGGCGCTCGACGCGTCTGATGGGGCGGCGGCGAGAGGGAGCAAACCCAGGGTTTCGGGGTTCCAAATCCCGAATCCAGGTGATCAATGGGGGTATTTATAGGCAGGGTGGTCGGGAAAGGCCAAGGGGAAGAAGACAAGGGGGGTGCAGGCGCAAGGCTGGCCGGCAGGCGGCAGGTCCTGCCATGGCAGGTTGGGTCGGGGAAGGGGAGAAAAAGGAAAGGAGATGGCACGCGGGGAGGGGAGAGACGGGGCTTGTTGGGTCGAAAATAAAGGAAGAAAACGACGGGGAGAGGGGCAGAGAGGGGAGGCCGGACGGCGTGCTGCTGTCGGCGGCAGGGTTGCAGGGTTTGGCAGTTGCAGATCGGGGTTTGGGAGGGAGGAAGACGACGACTGGACCGGTCGGTCCAGGGGAAAGGAAGAAAAGAAAGGCGGGGCGGTTCGGCAGCCTTGGGCGACGGGCGACGGCGCTGGCAGGCCTGGCACGCGGGACAGGCCAGGGAGGAAGGGAGAGTTAGGCCGACGGGCTGGCCCAAACCGGGGGGGTGAGAAGGAAAAGAAATAAAGGAGGAAGAAAGAAAAAGAAAAGAAAGGATAAAATGGGAAAATGGAAAATGGAAAATGTTAAAGTGGTTGGGTTGGGGGTATTTGAGTCTTATTTATTTATATAATTAATTTAGATATTTAATTTTAATAATAATTATTTTAATTATAATAATTAAATCCATTTTTAAATTAGTTAGGCTATTTTGGATAAATCATCCTTAACTTCCATTTTAATTAGGAAAAATACCCAATTTTCTTCCAATTAAATTCTTTATTAATTTCCTCTTAATCTACCTTAATTAACTCTCTACATCTTAATAAATGAGTTTATATAATTAATTTTTCTAATAATCCCTGATTTGGCCATAATTTCGGAAATTAGGATTTTGGGATATTACAATAAGTGAACCCTTGTTTGCCTTAAATAATTACTATTGATCTTTTCCTCAAATAATTGGAATTAATGTACATTGAGAACTAATTATATTGGGCCTTTCATGGCATGGAACTTAGGCTTTAACGCCTTAACGATCTTCCTTAGGCTTTCATGCCTTAATGATATCCCTTGGGCTTTAATGCCTCATATATTCAGTTGGACTTTAATGGCATGATTATGGGCCTTTGTGCTCTAAATGGATTGAACCTTGATTCATCTATGGATTAAGTGCATAGGTAATATTGGAATTTGCTAAACTAATAGGTTTATGCTCAAAGAAGTGATTAAGTGATGTTTTATGGCATTGTTCTTTTTCAACCTAAATCTTTGATAAAATATTAATCACTTAAAGTGAAAGATCTTAAGACGGAACTTGTACCACCCGGGGTAGCTATCTGAGTTAGGTTTGGTATTCACTTGGTACCATTCCGGTGTTTTTATTCTGTGATCCCGGGTGCCTTACGAGGTCCAGAGAGGCCCTTTTCTACTCTATAGGTGTCTTGATATATTTCAGTCCTATAGGGGGTATGCATACTTAAATGACTATGTGTCCTATTATTTGGTGGTCTGGTTACGTTTCTGGGTGGGCCAGCTACGACTAGTACCGTTCGAGTACTAGATTAGTTGTTATGGTTTCTTGAGTCTCCGTCCTCAAGTTAACATAATAAATTGGTTGTGATCACGATGATAAAATATAATAACCAATGGATCCCATCTACCCATATATCCATATTACATTATTTTATGCTTGAAGGTTGAGTTTCGTGTTCTCAATTAACATATATATGTAAGCATGGTATTACCTTGTTATTATATGCTCTATTACTTTCTTCACATGGACCTCACACTCAATGCTATCTCTTTAGGATAGTTGTGTTGCTCAGTACATGATGCGTACTGATACTACACATTTGTAGACGTTGTGTCACAGATATATGATGATGATCCTGCGGACTTTGAGGAGGTTCCTCGGGCGGAGTGATGCGGGTTTATACCCCTGGAGTTAGGGCGTAGAGTTATTTCTATCCGAGGTCGCACATGTTATGTGTCCTAGATTTTGGATATCTCTTTTGGACTCTTCATTTCTTTTAATCCCCATATCTCTTTTGGATATTGTATTATCTGGAGCATGTACTCCAAACTATGTTATTATGTCCAAATTATTCAAGTCTTTTACTATTTATATCTATTTCCGTAAGTTTTGATTTATTTGATGTAAAGTTTTTGCCTTGCACATAGTACGAGAAAGGTATGGACTAGACTTGTGCTATGTGTGGCGGTAACACCTGTTATGTTATGTTAATGCTTCCGCTTATAAAAAAAATTGTAGTAAATTTGGGGTGTTACAAGGAGAACATGAAAGGCTTTTAGTTTGTTAGATAAGAAGAGTCTGTTGTGAATAGGCGTTCGGCATTGAAAAAAAATAAAAATTTCTGAGTAACAATCACCAGCAGATTGAACTTGCACCATAGATTTTGTGATCTTTAAAATATAGATATGCTATGCACTAATTGATTTATAAAGCATCATAAGAACTCTTCCAAAGCCAATCAATCAAATTCATCACATCAAAAATAAATAAACAAATGGTATCCTTTAATTGGTAAACCTTATTATTTCTGTTTTATCTAATAATAGAGATTACTAATCGTTTATTTTACCTCATTATTCTCAAAGCCTTAAAACCTCCTTACCTATAACTTCTTCTTCTTCTTTTTTCCATATGTAGGTTCCGTTAATTTTAACTAGATACCTAAAAAACCTTATATAGTTTTCAAGAATTAGAATATTGCTAATTATACTATTATTACTAATAGTATAATAATATATTATTATTAGTTATTAATAATAATGATTTATTACTATTAGTTATTGATAATAATATTTATTATTATTATTATCATCATCATCATCATCATAATATTATCATTAATATAATCTGTTAATTATAATTAATAATAATATTTTGATTAATTATTGATTATTAAGTAATTAGAATATTGTTAATTATACTTTATTGTTAATACTTATAATAATATATTATATTATTACTATTAATTATTGATAATAATATTTTATTATTATTATTATTATTATTATTATTATTATTATTATTATGTAGATAACCTATTATTGATAATCAACCAATAAATAAAAATAATGTTGTTGATTAGTTATCAATTATTAAGTAGTTAAAATATAATTAATAATACTTTTATTATCACTAGTTATAATAATATATTATTACTAGTTATTAATAGTTATATTTAATGATTATTATTAGGTGTTGTTTGTTAACAACTGTCAAGGAAGAGAGGCTTCCAAAGAAGTGGAAAATTTATGGTGGTTTGGTATAAAAAAAGAATAGAAAAGTCAAAAGTAAATAGTATCATTTTCCTTAAACTCGTTAGCTATCCAATTTGTGAAGGATGCTACTTTCTATGGGAAAGTACAGTAAATGCCATTTATGAGTGTAAAGTTACTCGTCTATCCTGAACTATCCTTTAATTTAAAGAACTTTTTTTTAAGCACGACTATCTTACTCCCCATTATTAGTCGGCCAAATTTCACTAAACACTACTCCATTTAAAAGCTACCGATGAGTCTTTTAACTTCCTCCTATACATTACTCTATTTCTCATATATATATAGCATCTACAAGTTTTAATTGAAGCATACATCTTCGATGTCTTATGGGTAATGAATAGAATACAACAACCCTTTCTTACTCCTCTTTGATTATTAAAGTACATCTTTCATTTTCTATACCATCTGATTTCGCTAATTCTTTAGTTTATAAATGGTGTTTTTCTTTATATCGGCTCGTTCTCTATGAAGCCATACTGTGGAGAAAAATGGAAAATAAAAGTAGAAAGGGCTTTCTCTTTGATTTGTAAAATACAACGGCAATCTAGTTCCTAAGTAATGTAATGATAAAAGTGAAACTGATAAAAAGCCATAGACAAAAGTACTTGTAATACCCCAAATTGTGTGGAGTATTATAAGAATTGATTTGGCTACTTATATTAACATGGTATACCATCCTTTTGATGATTCTATCCTAAGAACTCTACACTTAAGCGTGCTGGCCATGGAGTAATTTTAGGATGTGTAACCCTCTTGGAAAGTTTCAGAATTTTCTGAAAATTTCTCGGGAAGTGCATTAGTGAGGATAAAGCGCACTGAAAGGACTCGTGTTGATTTGTTGGGCCAGTCGATCAATCCAAAAGCACTCTAAGGTAGCCCCCACATAGTCGTATCGAATCGGGTTGTTACAAATGGTATCAGAGAGAAACTACGACCGTGAGCTGAACTTGGATGAGCCAGTTAGCCACTTAGCGGGACAATTCTTGGAATAAACTGTATTGAGACTGTTAATGGTTGAGGTGTAACAAGGACGTTGTATTCTTTGAGTAGGGGTGAATATAATACCCCAATATAAGTGGAGTGTTATATAGTGTTGCATGGGGATGGGGATGGGGACGAGTAAACGGGGACAGCACGAAACGCGGAAACGCCATTTTTAAAAAATTTAGAAAACGGGGACGACAAGAAACGTAATATATATATATATATATATTGAAATAGATTAAATTTACTAAAATTAAGAGAGAAAGATAAATAATTTCTAAAATGATTACTTATATTAGTTAATTTTAATTATTAATAATTATTTTTTAATTAAAAAATTAATTAAATAATGTTTTTTAATAAAAATATTAATTAAATAATTTTAATATAAATTTTGACTCCAAAATATTTCTAGAGGAGGAAATGTTTCTGGGACGTTTCTGGGACGGGGGACGACACCTGACTGCCGTCCCCGTGCATCACAGGTGTTATAAGAATTGATCTGGCTACTTATATCAACATGGTATACCATTCTTTTGGTGATTCCGTTCTAAAGAACTCCACAGTTAAGTGTGCTGATAGTGGAGCAATTTTTAGTATGGGTGACCCTCCTGGACATTTTCGGGATGGGCAACGACACCTGACTATCGTCCCCGTGCATCACAGGTGTTATAAGAATTGATCTGGCTACTTATTTCAACATGGTATACCATCCTTTTGGTGATTCCGTTCTAAAGAACTCCACAATTAAGCGTGCTGACAGTGGAGCAATTTTTAGGATGGGTGACCCTCCTGGGAAGTTTTAGAATTTTATGAAATTTTCTTGGGAAGTGCGTGAGCGAGGAAAAAGCATGTTGAAAGGACTCGTGTTGATTTGTGGGGCCAACCAATCATTGTGAAAGTGCTCCAAGGTAGCCCCTACATGGTAGTATCGACTCGGGGTGCTACACCAGTCAAAACCCTTAGGAGGCGTAGGAGCGTGCTCCACGACTGATGTCGTATTAGGTAAGGGTGTAGCTAAGGCCTTATGTGTGTTATGTGCCTTATATACCTTGTATGCCATGTATCATGCATGATGTGTTATGTATCTTATGCTTATCGTTATAACTATTCTATGTGTAGTGTGGCTTGGAGTTGAGGTATGCATATGTGCTTTCATATGGCATGTGTGATTATGTATATGTGATGTAATGTGTTGTGACCTTTTAGACATGCATGTGAGGATGTTTAATGTGGTATTGTGGGGTGGAAAGGATGAAAAAGGAAAATGGGAAGTAAGTTGACCAAAGGGGAGTAAGTTGACATAGGAAAATAAGCTGACCAAAGGATGTGAGTTGACCTAAATATTTTAATGATCCATGAGTGGAAGAATAAAAGGGAATTTTAAATAAAATAAAAGAGTGGGAGAATCTAGGGTTTTGTATGGGAGGACCTAGGGTTTCGTATGGGAGAATCTATGGTTTTGCATGGGAGAATCTAATCTATGGTATTGTATGGGAGAATCTAATCTATGGTTTTGTATGGGAGAATCTAGGGTTTCATATGAAATAATCTATAGTTTTGCATGGGAGAATATAATTTATGGCGTTGCATGGGAGAATCAAATCTATGGTTTTGTATGGGAGAATCTAAGGTTTTGCATGGAAGAATCTAGGGTTTACATGGGAGTTTAGGGTTTTGCATGGGAAAGTTCGAAGGTTTCCATGGGGAAGGTTAGAGTCTACATGGGAGTAAAATTTATGTATGAAAAGTTGACTTGGGGTGTGAGGAAGGTAATTGAAGAGTTGTTTGGGTGTTTGGAGGTTTTGGGTGAAAAATATTACGTGGGACAGTATAAGGGTACATAGGAGACCGAGCTAGGGTTTGGGAGAAAACCCTAATTTGAGAAGGTGGTAAAAAGGAGAAATAAGTGAGGGTGAGGAGAGTATGAGATGAGGATGGAAATTATCATATGAGGGATGAGTATGATTATCATGGAAATATAAGAGTGGAAGGTGATAAATGGAAGGGTAACATATGGAAATGATGATGTTAGGGTTAGATGTGGTCAGTTAGGGTTTGGTGTGGCTACCTAGGGTTTCATGGTCATACGTGTACTTGGTGAGTAAAGTGAGATGATGAGGGTCAAATTGAAGAGTTATGATGTGTGGGGTGTTAAAATAGTTTGGGTTTGTGAAGTGGAGTATGATGGGCCACATAGGCTTAAATTAGGGTTTTTGGAGAAAACCCTAGAGCGAGGTAGTGAGTGGACTTGGAGGTGTATGGTAGTGGACCTTGACCCGTACACTTAGGAGTTGGGCCACTAGTGTGACCTAAGGTAAGGAGGAAAGGTTTTTGGGGCAAGTTAGGAGGTGTATGAGTCTCATGATATGGAACGGGTCAGTTGGAGGATAAGCGTAGAGAGAGTGAATCATACATATTTAGGGTGAAGCTTCTGAATAAGACACTGTAATACATTAATCATTTAAAATGGAATATTGTTGAGCCAGGTCTAGACTGATCCACCGGCAATAATAGTGGTTAGGGCGTCTTGCCCTATATGTGATCGGTCCACCGACGAATAATAGTGGTCAGGTACATTGTGTCCTGTGTGTTTCTGGTCCACCGGCTATAATAGTTGGGGATTCCATGCTCAACAAACCAAACATAATTGTGCTAAGACATGGAAAATACACTAAGTACTTACAGTAAAACACCATGAGAGTCGGGGCCAGATCGGTCCACCGGCGAATAATAGTGGTCAGGAGCTTTATGCCCTGTATGAGACCGATCCACCGGTAAATAATAGTGGTTAGGTACATTGTGCCCTGTGTGTTTCTAGTCCACCAGCTATAATAGTAGGGTTCCCGTACTCATATGGATTTAATAAAAAGTACGGTGTGAAATGAGTATCGATAAGAGATTAATTAATTAAATTAATCTGGACTATAAATGGCTTTTATTTATTTGAAGTAATCTTATGCTGTCTTTTTATCTTGCATGGTTTTATGTGCCTTTATGTGTTGGCCTTAGTGCACGGTTACCTTACTTAGTACGTAGCGTACTAATCACCTTTTTTTTATAGGTGTTGCTCATTCTCACGAGCAGAGGGCCCTTCTGACCTTTTGCAGGTTGGTGAGTCTGTTTTTTGGTGCCTTTGATGCTTACAAAGCATCAAGTGGGGCTGAGTGCTGAGCATGGGCTTGGCTCGAAGATCTAGAGTGGCGTGGCTGGATCTCCTCTTTATGTTCTTCTATTTCCTTATGTTATTCCTTTTTGTATTGGTTCTTTCAAGGAACTTTGACTACGTAATTTGGATTATGACTATTTTTCACGCACTCTGATTTCTATCTTGTAGTTGATTATAGTACTTTGGATTGTAAATTTTTTACGCGTACTCATGGTTATGCAGTTTATTATGATTGTAATCTTATTAATTGCTCTTCTTGCAAACAATCTGTTGTTTCTCCCTCAACAATTGAGGTTGAATACCATGGTCTTGCTTTTGCCACTACCGAACTAGTGTGGATTCAATAGATGCTTCAAGAGCTTGATCTCACTTTGTCATCTTCTTCGGTTCTTTTTGGCGATAATCTCAATGTTGGGTATATGGCCCAGAACCTAGTGCTTCATCAAAGATCTAAGCATAAGCAGATTGACTATCATTTTTTCATGAGAAGGTTCATCGTCATGACCTTGTGGTTCGGTATGTTTCATCATTAGATCAAACAACTGACATTTCACCAAGGCTCTTAGCTTAGCCCATTTCCACTTCCTTCAGTCCAAACTTGATGTGTGTCCCACACATTAAAATTTGAGGGGGGATGTGCAGATATTATGCTTTGATGAAGTTAGAAGATAATAACTATTTCCTTAATTTTAGGCTATTAGACCTTGTTAATCTACAATTGATCGTTAGCAACAATATCCTTGAGAATAGGAACTGACCAGACTTACTTTGTACAATAAAGCTCACCCTTTCTCTATGTACTTAAAGAAAAATAGGGAGTTCAATAATATTTTCCTCATCTCAATTACTTTCTTATAGTATTTTAACATCGTAAACCAAGTTCCATGAATAATATTTTGGTAGATAACTGGATCATACTTTTACTATCTCAAGTACTCATGAAATTATTAAATGAAATACTAACAAACAAATTGATACTTGATCAACATTGTATTGACATTATATTATTATATGCACATCTTGTGAACTACTTTGAAGATGGAATTCCTGTTTATAACTTTGTTTCGCATGTGGCAAGCAATAGCAGGGAGACTAACAATATCGACAGAATGGTAACACCATATAAACCCTCTCTCTTGTGTATTTTAAGTAATTAGATTAGTAAGTTATTAAAAAATTATATATTACTCCTTTACGTATATCAATATATAATTTGGGGCATGTTCAAGGATAGAGACTCTAAATCCATTTCTACAAAGTTTCAATAATCCAAACCTTCTCCCCAAACCCAAATTCAAACATAAAATTTCTAATAGGATCTCGAGTCTAAGAAAAAAATTGCCATATCTAGAAGGTAGTGTCTGGTTTCTTACCTATTTGCCATTAAAAGGATTAAGGAAATTGTAAAATTTATAAAGGTAGTACGGTGATGAATATTTACGGTTGGCAACATAAAGGAAGCACATGGCCTTATGAAATTAAGGAGTTGAATTTTTTTTTTTTATTAGATCGGCAATGGAGGATTTGAAATCCAATTATACCCTAGGTCGAGATAAGACACTGTCGAATTATTTTCCTACAACTCACAAAGGTCATGTTATTACTTTCTTTTAACTTTAATCTTAGTTTTATCTTTAACTTTATTTTTGATGGTCTCAAAGACTTAACACTCGTAAGGGCTAGTAAAATTTTGAGCGCTTATATCTTCTTGGAAAGTTAACATGTGCAATAATTATTCATTGTGAGTGTGGTCCACTGAAAGGTACGTGCACAATAATAAAAACGCACTCCCACCCCTAAGTAGAGTAAATTTGCTTCTCGTCTGATCAGAGTGACTGAAATCTGAGGCCACAACCAAACATTATTAGTTCGCGGAATAAAGGGACCAACGTAGAGGACAATCATGACAGGTGACCAGAATAAGCAGGGTTCTCAGTCGCCCAAGAAGAGCTACTGTTCGAGCCTTGACACTGTTGGTATATATCGTTGCAACCCTTCTCCCTTCTTCTCTTCAGTCTTGAGTTGTTATCTGCATACACTTTGAATTAAGCTATATAATTGTGCTTTGTGCAGAGCTGTTAGAATACGTGAGAGAGGCGCCACCACTACTCTGTAGATTCAAGATTGAATCATACTCAAAGCTTTGCGATCTGTTAAAGCAAAAGGAAATTGATCACTTCGAATCAACAGAATTTGAGGCCGGCGGCTACAAATGGTGATATATAAGAATTTTAAATTTTTTGGTTTTGTTGATAATGTTGGTACTTCCTATCAATATTCAGAGCTCTTAATTAATTTGCTTTTGTAAAAATCTTGTTACAGGAAGTTGTCTATTTATCCGAGTGGGAAGAAGACAGAAAATGGGGACGGTCACGTTTCTCTATATCTCAAGATGGCTGATCAAGGAATTGGGGACAAAGTCATTCATGCCACAATAAGATTTTTCATCTATGATCATCTACGGGACCTGTACTTGACCATCCAAGGTAAATAAAATAAAATAAAAATAAATAAATAAAATTGGCATCTCAGTTGGTTTTAAATTAATTACTGCTATTGTGCATGCTTTGAAATGGGTAGAAGTGTCGCAGGTGCAAGAGGAAAGAGGTTTGATATTACGAGTACTCAGTGGGGGATCCCTCGACTTATGAATGTAGCTACATTTAAGGACCCTGATAATGGATTTTTAATCAATGACTGTTGTGTTTTTGGGGTGGAACTTCTCTTTCCGGATGATAAGAACAGTTGCATAACATCTTTGTCTCCTGTACAACGTCTCTTGGATACTTGTAATTCATATGTTTGGAATGTTGACAACTTTTCAACGTTGAAAGAGGATTTTCTTTGTTCTCCGGTCTTCAATTTAGGAGCGTATGAATGGTATGTTTCTTTATAATTAATTCTAGCTATGTATTAATTGTTGGAAGACCACGCATCCTCCTTTTTTGATCTTTGATTTTTATTTATTTATGATTCTGCTAATGTACTCTCCTACTTAATTATATAGGAAACTACAATTATATCCCCGTGGTACTAAAGAACACAAGGGGAAGTCACTTTCTTTGTTCCTTGCTCCAGCATTTTCATGTGAAAGGAAGAAATTGTTTGTTGAGTATGAGCTAAGCTTGAAGGATCAAGTGTACGGCAACCATAGTAAAAATACTGGTAACCTATACCTTACACTAAATTAACCAGTAGTGTTGAACTTTCATCACTGTTTTGTAATTGGGCGTCAACATTAATATATATATTCTTTCTCAAAGCAGGATGTAACAAATGTCTACGTAATCTGATGCAGTTTCGCGCTGGTTTTCCAAGGAAGGAGTGGGATGCGGCTACAGTAATTTTTTTCCGCTTGTTGATCTGAACAATCTCTCGAATGGGTATAAGCGTTCTGATACAATAATTATTGAGGTCAAGATTCTCGAAATCCTCGTCCTTAAAGATATGTGATGGTAGAACAACATGAGATTTACTGCCTTCAGTGAGAAGTGAACATTCTGTTGTGCTAATTTGAGAACACAGGCTACATTACTGCTGTTAAGACTTAAGAGCTCTTTCTATAATTATAATTATGATTCATGCATTCAATCTCTTCTTTATAGATTCAAATATCACTACTTTAGAAATGCGTCATATATGATCATATATATGCAGCCTCGTTGAAAATCTTACCTCATTGTAAAATTTGTGGGACTAATTAAAAGCCATATCCAAATAAACGAGGTTGGCGTTTACAATTTTTCTCTTCTACAGAGCGCGCACACACATACTCCACATGTGACCTACTATGTAATAGGTGATTATCAGGAGGGTCATATATATTAGATTGGGTCACGGCTGACCTTTTGGATTGTTTATATCAGCCGCTCTTGTATTTTGGGTAACGTACGGGTTTGGTTTTATATTGATATTCGAACATGTACTTTGATTTTATTTGGGTTTAACTTGATGCAGAGGTATCTCGATTTCGTATAGTCATCTAGCTATATGTGTAGAATATAAAGTTCAGACTTTGTGGGTGTGAGGGACACTTACCACCATAGTTAGAAAAGCATCTTCTTAAGATCATTTGATGAAACTATCGAGAAAGTTGTTCTTTTATGGCTGATTGATGTTAGACATAAATTATGATCAAAACAATATGTGTATAATTCATACACAATCCATACAAATTTTATATGAAGCCCTAATACATATTATAAACATTCAATATGCAAAATTTAACTATACAATACTTATTACAAATCTTTAGAAATATACCTCCATCCATTGACGAGATTAATTGCATCAAATTCACTATTTGTAATTTTCGAAGTCAAATTTTGCTGTTTCACTTTCTTTTTCTCCAAACCCGATGGTGTATGCTTATAACAAAAAATCAGAATAACGACATTCCTTAGATTTCTTCGTTTTCTTTAATTCCACCCAAAAATCACCAAGAAAAATTGCCTCTTCTTCTTCTCTCTCTCTCTAATGGATATATATGTGTGTATATGCATGTGAGGGAAATACTTTTCTTCTTTTCAACCGCAGAAAAAAGAAAGAAAGTGCACACTCCTAATTTGTGCACAAAATAGAACTTACGTGCAAAAATGGATGATGTACCCAACCTCCTTATTTCCATCCTTAATTTCAAAAATCAGAAAATTGAGATAATTAATTAAATTATCTCCTTTTTTCTCTTCACATGACACCCACATGGTTGTATCCATAATTATTTAAATATAATTTTACCATCAACAATTAGATAAAGAGATATAAGGTTAGGCTTGATTACTAACATATTATCATGCAATATAAACTTTATGGCCAAACTTTATATCTAATTTAATATGGACCACACCGAGGATTAATATATACATAAAATATAAAATACATTATTTATAAAATAATAACAATAATTTTATAAAATAAAAAATATATATTAATATTAACCCATTTGGTCCATATAAATTAGATTTTTATCATTGTATCCTTATTACAAACTGAATGATAAAACTGATACATGAATCATAATAACAAGCTTTCGACGTTTCAAAAGTTATCTCCCATGTTTCACAATGTACTAATTTCACTCATAACTTTAAATTTATGAATAAACCTAGTGTTTAATCAAGGTCCTTCACTTAATTTGTTATTTCTTAATAAACCATATGTATACAAACCAAATGAGAAACAAACATGACTTTATTTAAAAATATTATTATGTATCATAACAATACAATCACATAGTGGGTCCAACACCTATATTACACACATGATCCTTAAACTTGCTTGGTACCATGCCCATAGTTAAAGGATCAGCTAACATACAATCAATGCCTATATGTTCCAAGACCACTTATCCTTTTGAAGCACATTCCTTTATCATCAAGTACTTAATGTCTATCCCATTTGCATAACTACCACTTTTGTTGTTTCTTGAGATAAAGACAACAGTTGAGTTATCACACTTACGTATCAAGGGTTTAGAAATAAAATCTACCATTCTAAGAGCTTATAAGAAATTTGTTAACCGCACACCATGTTTTGTAGCTTCAAATTATGAGATGAGTTATGCTTCCATTGTCGAGATAGCTATACAATCCTGCTTTGTCCTTTTCTAGGATGTTGCTCCATCGGCTAGTAGAAAAATGAATCTGGAAGTAGAATTGCATGAATCTACAAAACCAGCAAAGTCTACATCTGAATAGCTTACTACCTCCAAATCCTCAACATAAGGATACATGAGCATGTATTTCTTAGTTCCCTTTAGATACCTCATAAATTTCTTTGCAACTTTCCAATGATCAACTCTTAGATTACTTAGGTAATGCCCCAATACCCCAATGGCATATGCAATATCAGGTCTTGTGCAAACCTCAGCACACATAAGGCTTCCAACTATAGAAGCATATAGGATGTTCTTCATTCGATCTCTCTCTAAGTCATTCTTAGGGCATTAACTTAACTACAATTTGTCACCCTTAACCATTGGAGCCATACTTGGTGTACAATCTACCATCCTGTATCTTTATAACACCTTATTGCTATATGATTCTTGAGATAGTTCTAATATCCCTTTAGATCTATCTCCTTGAATCTTAATGTCAATGACATAAGATGCATCACCCATATCTTTCATGTTAAATCCGTTAGAAATAAATTATTTTACCTCATATAGCATCCCTTTATCATTGCATATAAGTAGAATGTCATCTACATATAGAAACAAACCTTACTCCCACTGACCTTGATGTATGTACACTGAGCCATGACATTCTCTTTAAATCCAAATAAATAAATCACACCATGGAACTTTAGATACCATTGACAGGAAGCTTATTTCAATCCATATATATATTTCTTAAGCATGCATACAAGATTGTTGTCTTTGTGAGAAGAGAATCTTTTAGGTTATTTCATGTATACCTCTTCCTCAAGCTCACCATTTAAAAATGTTTTTTTTACATCCTTTTATTGTATTTCAAAATTAAAATGAGCTACTAATGCCATAACTATGCATAGGGAATTTTTAGTGGACATAGGAGAGAAAGTCTCCTTATAATCCTCTCCCACCCATTGAGTGAACCCTTGAGCAACTAATCTAACCTTGTACCTATCAATGTTCCCTAATGAATTTCTCTTGGTCTTAAAGACCTACTTACAACCAATAGGCTTAGCACCATCAGGTAACAGTACAAGGTCCCAAACTTCATTAAATTTCATAGAATTCATCTCTTCCTTCATGGCATCATACCATAACTCAAATTTTAAACTATTTATAGCATGTAAAAAGGTTCCAGGATCATCAATAGCACAAATGTCATAGTCAAGCTCTTGTAAGTACAAATAATAATTTCTACGTATAGTGAATGCACTAACAACAAACAATAGCAATAATAATGATGACATGATATGATAGACGGGAGAAAAGTACAAAATCAAAATACATAAATCAAAACTAAGAGTTCAAATAACCGAAAAGAACAAAAATATCACAACATAGTGGGCAAAACTATTTAGACTTGTTAACCTAACTCTTAACTAACGCATAAATTTAAATCTCAATCCCTAAATAATGGTAATCTATTGTCCCATATCATCATCCTCAACATACTTTAGATGAGAATTGTAGCCTTGTAAATTGTCCTCTTCTTACCAAAACATAACCCGAATCATCTTGGTAAGCCATATTATTATTTATCCATTTAGTGATCACATACTTTTCCTTTGTTAAGATATTAGAGCAAATACACCCAATTCTCCACCATGAACAAAAGTCATGGCATCACAACCCACACCAATAGGATATCACATAAACACTACATGGTTAGAATACATCGAGTGACCTTTCTAAGGGCATACCACACCCACCACACCTTGAGTGCATCTACTTCAAGGACTGACACAAAATGTGATACGACATCCACCAAAGTGATGGATATATGAAGTACTAAGAGGCTTGTACATGGATACCACACCTACCTAAAATAGACATCAATGTTATGCTGGCTTGTCATAGTATTAATCCTAACCCTTATAAATATGCACATACCCCTATCGGCCACAACCCAGTAGAGAATGAAATAGGTATTGAGTGAAAAGTAATAAACACAAAGGCGGACCACCCCCACTAATTTCTAGTTAACTACCTCAAGAGTTGGAGAAAAAGGCTTAATCGAAAACTTAATTCCCATTATGAATACTTTATTTGGTGATATCACAAATCATAACTAAATTCTATTATAAACCAATTGAGTGTTTCCAAGTGATAACACCAAACACAAACAAAAGCATCTAAGCCAAAAAATTATATGTTTAGGAGATAACAAAACCACACCACATATTTCACCAAATAATCTTTTGTTTTTTCAGTTATGCATGGCCAAGATAAGGATTTAATGTTACAACCTAATGGAAAAGTTATAATAGAAACTTCAAGGAAGAATCAACAAAGAATGAACAAGCATGAAAACAATAAACAAAACCAATCAATCAGTCCTTAGGATTAGTCAGTTGGTCTAGGCATACCAGACCCAAGGAAAAATAAATAGCACAGAGGAACTGGTCAAATGGTTGGTCCAACTGATTGATTGTTCATAAGAAATAGTTTATAGGTTTGGCCAAATTAGTGGATACATTAAAGCTGAGACCAAAACTACTTTGGACACAAAATAATTATTACAACTACTATTATTCAAATTAGTATCATCATGATGATAATGTACTATCGATAATTATCAATCACTACAAATAATTAGTATTTATTACTAATAAGTATTGTATATTAATCTATAATAATGATTACTATTAATATTATTTGTAATATTCTATTTTTCAAAAACTCTAATTTAATCAGAATTGCTATTATTTATAAATAAAAGTGTACTATTTTGAATAGTTTATTACATTCTTTAAAAAATATCCAAGAGTACTTTTAAGATACTTTCCCATCTTCTCTCCCTCACCTTCTCTTTTCTATCTTCTTTGGCAGTCATGGTAGCGTATATGCTATATTGCACCTTTTCCCCTGACTTGCCTACCCTGCCATCCATCTAATTTCACTCCACCTCTCTTATCCTCATCATTCACTTTCTTACACTTTGATTCTCCAAGCTTAATCAAAGTTAAATTTTTCTCTCTCCTCCACTTTAATATGTCGACCCCAATTCCCCTTACACTTCATTTTCTGATTCATTTGAACCTCTTACCCTCTGTTTACTCTCCTTCCCTTTCGGTAAATTTGCTAAGTGTTAGGTGTTATTCATTTTCTACCTTTTCTTTTAGCTAAGAAAAATATAAGCTTACCTCTTAGATTTCTCCTTTGATCGATTTCTAATCTATTCTCTTTTCTCATAATCTTAGCCTTAGGTCTCTCTTGTTTTCCATTTAAAACAAGGAAGGATTAATGTTTAGAGAAAGGGTTGAAGATCTTGGTTTTTCTCCTCCATTTAAAACAATTGATTTTTAATTAGTTTCCTCAAAATGAGTTTTAACTATTTTGATTATTGTTTCTCTTAGGAAATAAAGGTTCTTGGTAAGAATCATCAAGTTATGAGCATTTTTGTGATAAAAGACTTTTCCTCGAAGGTAAGACATCATTATCTCTAATATGACTAAGGAATTTTGTTGTGTATTGTGTGTTCTTGGTAAGTTATGTGATGCATATGTGCTATTTTTAGTTTTTGAATTCAAGCATGTGGTAATATGTATAACCTTGGAGTTTGAAGCATATTTTGAGTATCTTGATATTTAGAATGATGATGTGTCTAGAAAACTGATCAACTATTCATAGGAACTAGTTGATGGGTTCAACCAATCGATCAACTAGTCTACGTAAAACAGCCCCAAACTATATTTTTCATTGTTAACAAAATTCACATGCTCTTCCCAAATAAACCTAGCATGCTCCTATGTTGCATAAACAAATATGGGGGCATGCTCAACACTTGAAAGCACATGGATTCATGATAGATAACCAATATAGATCTTATTCATTCTTAAATCACCAATTTCATTCTTAAGACCAAATAACTAAAATGTGCTCCAAATTCCAAAAATATAAACATACCACATGCTCAAAATCAAGGATTTAAAATAGCATATATGCATCATGGAACTCAACAAAAACATGAAACCACAATTAACAACATCATCTATTAGTCATATTTAAGATAATGATAGCTTACCTTCATGCAAGACCTTCTAGCAAAATCAACTACTCCTACTTTGATGGCTCCTACCAAGACTCGTGACTATCCTAAGAGAACGGAGAATCAAAATTAGTAAAACAACTCATTTTAAAACCAAATTAAAATAAAAAATAGAAGAAGAGGAAAAGATTCATAACTCAACCTCCGAAGAACAAAATTACCAAGAGGAGAAAACTAGGATATTCAACCTTTCTTGCACTTTAATCCTCCTTTACTTAAATAAAACAAGGAAAAATTAAAGCAAAGATTAAATGAAGAAAATATAGAACTAACTAAGACTATAAGAGACAAGGGCCTCAGTTTCCAGTGAGAAGAAAATGAGAAATGTTCAACACTTAGTAAGGTAAATCAAGGAAAAAGAGAGAAATGGGAGCAAGTGTTGAAGGTTAAGATATAAGTGAATCATATATGAAGCAAGGGGGAGGTTGGTGCCTAACATATCAAAAGGGAATGGAGAGAAGGAGTGTTAACTTTGGTGAAGTGTAGAGGACCAAAGTGGAAAAAGTTGAATGAAGGAAATGAGAGAGATGGAGTGCAATGAAGTTATGGCAGAGGTGAGGTAAATCAAAGGTGCACAGGAAGGTCTACACACAACCCTAACTGGTAGAGGAGAGAGGAAAGTGAGGGAAAGAAAGAGAGGTAAGTGAGGGAAAGAAAGAGAGGTGAGAAAGTATATTAAAACACATAGTTCACTATATAAATATAAACCTTCCATATTAAGAATACACATCTTCTAGGAATATGGTGGAGTAAAAGGCATTTTTGTAACTTTATTAAAATTTATTTAAAATGATGGTGGGCAATGCACATTTATCCAATAAAATACACATTTTTCATATTATAAATGTATACCTTCTATGATATGAATACACATCTTCCTTGAAAAGAATACACATTTTACTAAATATAAATGCATATATTCCAATACACACCTTTTGAGATATAAATATTTTATATACATCTTTTAAAACATTATACCACATCATCTTGGATAAAATACCAATTTACTATATAATAATTCTATATTAGTACATTAAACAATCGTTAACATAATAATGCATAGTCTTCTCTAGTATAATACACATCTTTCAATATCATGATACGCATCTTGTAGGACAATAATACATTTTTATAGATGTACATTTTTCCAACGTAAGAATACACATAATTTTATTTATGCAACACATGTTTGATAACAAATACATATTTTTTAGTAAACAAACACACATTTTAATGAATAGGAATGCATATCTTATAAGAAGAACACATGTTTAATATTAAATACATATTTTAAAAGATAAGAATACAAATCTTGAATAATAAATACATTTTTACATAATCAGAATATATTTTTTTCCAAAAACAAACAATGTGCATAGTAGTTATAAAGAGTGTACATTTTGGAGGGAGTGAAAACAAAATTGTAACATATGGGAAGTAATTAATGATCTTCTACATGTTACATCGTACTCCACGCTCTACTGGCTCCATTATAAAAAATTATCATTACATTTATTCTTTTATCTTTCTCAAACCACTTCAAAAAACATAAACATAAAATACTGTGCTGCTAGTTGAAGGATGAGAAAATTGATAGTTGTGTGCCTTCTATATGTTTTTAAAGCTTATTTCAATCAATTACACTTTTCTTTTTAATTTTTTGCATTATAAAATATATATATATATATATATATATATATATTAAAATTTCACCTAGATGAGAACAATAGATGTGAATGAGGATTATTATTATAACTATTATTTTATCTCTGTGTGATAGCATATTCATGGGTTATCTTGTAACCTTTATACACTGGGTGATTATTTCATTAGTTTCTTGTATAACACCCCCATTTTTAATACTGTAAACTTTCATTTAAATAGACTAATGAGAAATTGAGAGTGTTACCGCCACACCTAACATAAAATAGATGTCCATCATCTATATTTTGTTTGGTGCAAGGCTAAAAACCTGTTCAATAAAACCTAAAACATAACCATACCAAATTTTAACCAAACATTGCTAGTAAAAGTAGTGGAACACCTATAAAATAAATATAGAATTTTAAAATCTCAACCAAGTGACAAAAATATAAAGTGTCATTTACAACACCAAATTTACAACATAACTTCTTGAAAACATAAAAAATCTAAAAAAGTTTATAGAAATCCTTGAGGGATAAAAACTTCAAATCATCTATCTATCATTCCAAACCAATAATCATAGCTAATCAAATCATAGTACCTACACATAAACATCTAAACAAGTGTAGCATAAGTACAATGACATTCTGATTAAACTACTCTCAACACATAGCGATAGCATGCACATATTTCAATACTTGATCGTTACATAGGAAAAATGAAGCATTGATTAATATGAGAATTTGTGAAAAATGTCTATGACATGCTTGAAAATCTTGATAAGTAAGAGAGAATGACCATGGATCAAAGTATAACTTAAAAAATATATATTCTCAACTAAATATGAATTTATGGCTAAACAATGTCTTCCATTTAAATTATTATTAAATTTCATAACATATATAATTTATCAAGATTCCAAATATATCATACTTATTATAACTTACTACACTAAATATGATTCAGACTTAAACACATATTCTTACACAGTTGACACGTTGGCGTTCAAAGCATGAATCAATGGATGGCGCAAACTTATATTCTTTTACCATTGTCTAAGAGAAAAGGATCATGCTAAAATATAAGTTTCTATCCTCTATGTGTTTATATGAGTGTAGCTATTATATCATGCTTGAGGAATGGAGGAAAGAACAAAGAATAGCTAGCTGTGAGGATCCGCCAAATGCTATCCTAGATCGTCAATGGAAGGTGTAGGTACTGGATTAGAAACTAATCAAGCGGAGGAACTTAGATAGAAAATAAGTAAATTTTATAAGAAAAAAAATTAAACAATTAGGATTTACAACCCAAAATGTCAGAATGATCAATTCCAAAGGACTCATCCAAAACGATAAAATAGAAACACAATTAGATCACTTTTATATCAAAATGAATAATCAACTAAGTAAAAGAACCCAAAAAAATGATTTTAGAAAACTATGAGAACTAGGGCTTTTATCCCAAAATAAGAATTCGGACAATTAAAATCAATTAATCAAAATTGAAGGTGTTATAATGTAGTTAAGGTCATTTCATACAATTTTATAAAAATCAAATTGTTAATAAACAACTATACAAACAATCAAATTCATAATTTTATTTTGAAAGTTAGGGTTTCAGGCCCAAAAATACAATTCGGTCAACTTTGTTTCATTTATTTCAATTAAAGATTTAGAAATGCAGTTAGATATATTTTATAACATATTATATAATTAATTTAACTAAATAGCTCAAAGATCAAAATATTGTCAAATCTATAAGAGTTGTAACCTAAAAATTCAATTTTGATAAATTCTTAACAATAAACTCAAATTGATTATTTCAATAAGCAGTTTAACCTATTTTAAAATAGTTTGCATAATTAATTAATAAAATAGTTCAAAATTGGACTAACTTGAACTATACAAATTAATTCAGGTTAAACCCTAAATTTCATAAATCGAGCTTATACAACACAATCAACTCATCTAAATCAATCATCTTACTCATATATACATAATTTAACAATCAACTTAACTTAATTAAAGATAATTCATTCAAAATAAATTAAAATTAAAGTTAAGGTTTCGGTAAAATTATACCAAATGATTTTTATAAATTTAAGTGGGTGAGGATTGGTGGAGCTTCATCAAAAGTCAAGGACTACTCAACAGTAGTCGAGCAGCACTGGATGTGGTTGGACGATGGTGCGACTTGTTGTTGCTACTCTATTGTTGTGTCACCGATGTTGTTGCCCGCCTTGGCTATTTGAGCTTCAATGGTGGCTGCTAGTTGCACGAGCTGGAGGAGCAGCGATGAGGGTTGGAGTAACGAGTCATGGCATCGTCCGCTGCTGGTGGCGTGGTGGTTTGGACTGGGTCAATAGCTAAAGAGCAAGTAGGGGGTTTGGGGTTGGGGAAAGAAAAAAAGATCAAGAAAAGAGAGGAAGGAAATATATGGTGGGGTTGGGTCATCAATGTTTTTTTTAATTATCAATTTCTAGATATTGAAGGGTTCTAAAATAGATGATATTAAAAATAATATTTAATATACTTTAAAAAATATTTTTGTAATAGTTTAAGCAACTAATAATAATTAAACTCATTTTCAAAAATGTCATTTGTAAACCAAAATGGAAAAAACAAAATAAAATTAATTCTAGAAAAAAAATCATAAATAAGTTGTTAAAACCATTTTAATTTAAAATTTTCAAAGATGTTATCGACCTTATAAAGTAAATGAATTGAAAGATAGAAATAGTTATTACAGATAAAAAAACATTAAAAAAATGATTCAACTACTTTAAAGGACTTTTATAATTTAAAATAATTTATATTTGTTAATGAAATATAACCATAAAAGAGAGTCATTATCACAGCACATAGTTATAATTGAAAATATTAAAATCAAAACAAGAGACTAAAATAAAAATATATTTTACACAAAAATTGAATCACATGAATTTAATAAAGTCGTGAATGAATTTATCTAAAATTATCAATAACAACAAATGATTAAATGTACTTCAACACAATTTTGAAACCGTCAATAAAATCGTAAAACAAATCGAATATTTAACAAACATTAGCGAGAATCACAATTTAAATATAATAAATCAAGTAAAATTAAATCAAAAGTCAGAACTTATAAATTAACACAGAGTTTTTATAAAAATTAAATTTTTGAAAAGCGAGATGTTACATATTGAGTATATGTGGTTTTGACAATTATTTCATATGGTGATATCTGTCTCTATAAAGTAGTGTATTCATAGGTATCCTGTAGCCTTTGTGTATTAGATGATTATTGTGGGTGAATCGTAGCCTTCGTGCTCGAAAATTTCATGAGTAATGTAATGTGGTATTATACATATTATTTTTGTAGTGGGATTGATTATATAAATGAATTACAATATCATATGAAATATAGGGAATAAGTGGATTGTGATACTACATATAAGAAAATGAGTAAAAATGTGAATTGAAATTTGTGATATAATATCTTTTAGTGGCATCAAATAATAAGTGAATCGGTGAACTAAAGTGAAATAATTACATGAAAATAAATTAATGGTGTAAACGGTAATGAATATAGTGAACAGTGGTGTAAAAGTGAATGTACTATGTTATTTTATTATTGCATTTTCTCCTATTTTTGTATGATACCAAGCTAGTATTTATAATAATTAATCATCAAGTATCTTAATGTATGCTTGATATTTGGATGACGAAATATAATAACATAAAATATAATATCAAAACTAGCCAAATAAAAATTATATGTTATCATTTATATCATTTTTCTATGTTAAGTTATTTCCCTATTTCTCTTATCTTCATCTTCTATAATTTTAACTGTATGTATATCGGTTTATAAAGCATCTAAGCTATATGTAATGGAAATAATATGTCCTTTTTTGTTAAATCAAGAAATATAGTTATTTTTATTGAACTATACAGTGACATTTTAATTATTAATTTAAACTTTACGGTTAACTTTTAATTTTTTTAATATATTACATTGTTAGATTAAACCATTTTTTTTAATTATTAAAGTCTTAAAATGTATTTATTATTTACTTGTGAAAATAAAATTGAGTCTAATATTCTTATTTTATTTATTTGTAATAGTAAACTTATGATTGTTTTAAATTTTTACGATGTGGTAAATAAAAATTATACATTGTATAATAGTTTCATGATTGCCTTTATTTCAACAAATTATATTTTTTCAATTAATCAAATATTTTAAAAGATTGCCTTTATTTCAACAAATTAAATGATAATTATACGTTATATAATGGCTTCATGAACCATTATACTTTTATTTACTTAAAAATATTCATCTACCGTATCATATAGGCATCCTATGTTAGGCGTGTATCAGAAAGAATTTATTAATCAATAAATCATAAAAATATATATGAGGCAACGAAATTGGTATATACTAATATTAATACATTACACTGAATAAAAAATATATCATATTTTTAATATATCAAAATTTAAAAAATGGCGAAGAGAAATTAGATCGATAAAGATGGGTTTGAAGTTTGAACCATGTCAAATTCAACTTGATTAAAAAAAATTAAGACTAATACGAGTCACATGAAACAATTACTAGGTTATTGGGTTGCAATTTGAAGGACTCTGAGCCAATATAACCTTATTCAAGACAATCTAGCAAAGCTAATTAATTCTTAACAAGAAGTAATTTGATTCACAGTCAACTTTAATTGATAAGTTAATATGACATAAAATAATTTAAAAATGACTAAACCAAATGATAAAGGAATTCGGTCAGCTACAGCAACATTGTCACCCCACAAGTTCAAAATTAAGGATTAGCATCACTCTAATTCATAATAACATTTTAGCTTAATTTATACACATAAATTAAGTATTAAAGTTAAATAATTAATATATTCTTATTTATTATTAAATATTTAATAAAAAAATTTATAGAAAATATAAAAAAGCTTAAGAGAAATATTTAATAATGACAAAAGATAAATTAGAAAGAAAATAGTATTTTAAAATTGAAATCCTAGAATGGAACTAATTTTAGATAGAAATGTACTCCTAAATATAAGTCACACTAAAAACATTTACAGTTTTTAAATGATATTTAGTTAAGTCTATTTTTTTGAATATATCCTTTATTTTAAATTTTCTAAAATAGAGAGAAAAATTTTAGATATGTAGAATATATTTAGAAATAAAAAATAAAAATAATAATTATACTGTATATTTTTTAAAGTGACATTATTTTTATTAAAAAATAAAACTAAAGTGATTTTATTAATCTCAATGATGACGTAAAAGAATAGAGGAAAAGTCCTCTAAGTCTATTATTAGCCTACTTATCATACGATATCATTATCATAAACGTTAACAAAAAAAATAAATTAAATCTCCAAAGCTAATTAAAGATAAGAATATATAATATTAATCATTATAGATTCTTTTTTACTTATTTTTTAAAATTATTATTTATTTTATATAACCACTTTTTAATTAACTCCAATAAGTTGGAAGTCACTCCGCTATCCGAGAAATAGCTGAATGCTTCATGTGGAAACAGTGGGAGGAAAAATAGAGATATCAAAATGGAAAAGGTGGACGACAAGTCGACAACTACTTTGTTAAAGTCATGACGTCCAAGTCAATATTTTAGTGCTCTGTCCGTTTAATAACATAAAACCTACTAAATTTTCGGTACATAGATTAAAAAAAAGAATAGAAGTTTTAAGACCTAAATTTAATTTACTCCTTCAATAAATGTCATCATTTAATTAATACTACAACTTCATAGAAGTAATTACTAATGGTAATAAAAAGACAAAATTAATGATATAACATTTAATGTACTGTGCATTTTATATAAGACCTTAGTGAAATAAAATTTGGAAAATTATAGATATTATATTATTCACATTCTTTCGAGAATTGTTTACAAATTTTATTATATATTTCAGTGTATTGAGAGTATATAATAGTAATACTTTTAAAATTTTAAATACTATGTATCACATTCAAGTTTTTTTTGTTTGAATTAATATTTATTTAAAATATGGTTAATATTTTTCTTTTTTATTAGTTTGATATTTTTTTCTTTTTTTTTCATTTTTTTTTCGGTTGATATTTTATTATTATACTGATTATGATGACAATATTAATGATAATTTCTAAATTTAAAATTAAAATTTTTATAATCAAATAATATAATTTTATTTATAGTTAATATAATTTAAAACTAGAATAATAAATTAAAATATTATGATATTTTTTTATATTTTTTACTATTCTATATATCAAGAGTATTGTATAAGATACAGACGGTTGTATAGTAACGCCTTGATTCAAGTGTACTAAGAAAAATATTAGATGTTAATATTTTTTATACTCCCCCTTTTATGTCATAGCACTGACTTTTAAAATTTAGTCCATCATATAATTAATATTTAAATATATTAAAGCATTAGTAAATATTTTAAATTTTTATTCTCATCTATAATTGTAAAATAAAGAAGAATATTAATTTAAAAAAATTAATAATAACATATATTAATAAAATTAATTCTTAAAGTTTTTAAAATTTACTAATTTTTATTATATGTGCTAAAGTTTGACATATCTTCTATTGAGAAATAGGGAGCATTATTTTATTTTATTTTTCCAATCAAGAGTGACCAAAAAGATATGTTCATCGGATCCTTTTGTTAATCTGGAGAAAGTGTCCCCTTTCTCGCCCATCTATCTGCCATTAAAAGGATTAAGGAAATTATTATAAAGTTCATAAAGGTCATATGACGAATGACGATGATGACTATTGTCGTTTGGCACCATTAAGGAAGCATATCCTTATGGGTTAAGGAATTGAGTTACTTTCTACATCTCACGATTCACGAGGGAAGGTGTCATTATTAGTTTCTCTTAGGCTCCGTTTGGATTGGGGTGAATTGAGATAGGGGTAAACATTAAAAATTAATCTAGGTGAAGGGAATGGAGGTGAATCGGGATGAATACTTTAAAATTCTGTTTGGATGATATTAACCTAACTTGAGTGAATCGGGGTGAATGTTTTAAAATTTTCGTTTAAATTAAGGTGAATGAAGATTATAATAATAAAATAAATGATATTTATACCCTTATATTAAATAAATAAGTCATATTGATGGGTATTTTGGTCCTATCAAATCAAAAATTTACTTATTCTTTCACCTTCACCTCCGTTACCCCCGAAATCGGAGGTTAATAAAAACGAGGTTAATCGAGGTGAATGGAGGTGAAACATTAACCTCGATTCACCCAAGTAAAATTATTAACCTGATATCCAAACGGGGTGAATCAATTCATTCACCTCCATTAACCTCCTTCCACCCCAAAACAAACAGACCATTAGGTTTGATTTCAGCCTCAGTTTTACCTTTATCTTTAGTACTCTCAAACAGTAAGCACTAGAAAATAGATACCGGAAAAAATTTATTTGTAGTGTATTTAGGTGAAATTAATTAATTAAAAATTAAAATAATATCAAAATATTTAGTTATAAGTATAAAATATTATGTATATATAATTAGATTAATATATATATATAATTATATATAAAGATATAGATAATATTTTATATATATATATATACATTAAAATATTAAAAAAATTAAATTAAATATTAAATAAATTAACTAACTTTAATTATTTTGATTTCGGTAAATCATCAACTATATTTTCCTATACACACTTAGCATTTAGTAAGATTTTGAACGTCTATGTGACCAGAAAGGTCTTCTCGGAAAGTGCACACTCCTAGCAGAGTAAATAAATTTGCCTCTCGTGTGATCAGAGGTGACTAAAATCTGAGACCACAGATAAAAATCATTACTTGGTGGACTAAAGGAACCAAGGTACGTATCGGACAATCATGAAAGGTTTTGCCCAGAGCAAGCAGGATTCTCAGTCGTCCAATAAGAGCTACTGTTCAAGCCTTGACACCGTTGGTATGCATATCGTTGCAATCTAGTTCACTTCATCTTCTCTTCGGTCTTGGGGAGGGGGTTGCCTGCATTTTCTCTGAATGAACCTGAATATCTCTATGTTGTGCAGACTTGTTAGAATATGTGAGAGAGGCGCCACCAACACACTGTAGATTCAAGGTTGAATCATTCTCAAAGTTCTGCGACTTGTTAAAAGGACGGGAAATTGATCATTTTGAATCAACTGAATTTGAGGCCGGCGGCTACAGATGGTAATATTATACCGTGTTTTTTTTTTTCTCCCTGTTTTTTGGTTTGTCGATAATGTTGCTACTTTCTACCAATATTCGGTGCCCTTAATTTGCTTTTTTAAAATTCTTGTTAAAGGATGTTGTCTGTTTATCCGAGTGGGAAGAAGACTGAAAATGGGGATGGTCACATTTCTCTGTATCTCAAGATAGCTGATGAAATAACCAGGGACAAAGTCATTCATGCTACAATAAAATTTTTCATCTATGATCACCTACGTGACATATATTTGACCATCCAAGGTAAGAAAGTTCCCCCACCCCACCCCCCCAAAATGGCGTCTCATTTGGTTTTAAATGACTGCGATAGTGCATGTATTAAAATGGGTAAAAGTATATATTGCAGAAGCAAGAGGAAGGAGGTTTGATGTTACTAGTACTCAGTGGGGGATTCCTCGACTTATGGATGTAACAACATTTAAGGACCCTGATAATGGATTTTTAACCGACGATTGCTGTGTGTTCGGAGTGGAACTTCTTTTTCCGGATGAGAAGAACGGTAGCATAACATCTTTATCTCCTGTACAAGGTCTATTGGATACTTGTAATTCATATGTTTGGAAAATTGAAAACTTCTCAACATTGGAGGAGGATTCACTTTTTTCTCCGGTCTTCAGTTTAGGATCGTTTGAATGGTATGTTTCTTTATTCTAGTTATGTATATTGTTGGACGACCATGCATCCTCCTTTTTGGATCTTTGATTTTTCGTTATTTATGATTCTTCTAATATATTCTTCTACTTAATTATATAGGAAACTAAAATTATGTCCCCGTGGTGATAGAGAACTCAAGGGGAAATCACTTTCCTTGTACCTTACTCCAGCATTTACATGCGGAAGGAAGAAAGTGTTTGCTCAGCATGAGCTACGCTTGAAGGATCAATCGAACGGCAATGACAAGAAAGATACCTGTAACCTACTACCTTTCACTAAATTAACAAATAGTGTTGAACTTTGATCGCTGTTTTGTAATCCGGTGTTCCGTGAATATTCTCCATGCAAGATTTAACATGTCTGATTAATCTGATGCAGCTTCGAACTGGTTTTCCGAGGAATCATTGGGATGGGGCTATAGTGACTTTATTTCACTTGGTGATCTGAACAATTACTCGAAGGGGTATATGCGGAATGATACAATAATTATTGAACTCAAGATTCTTGACATCTTCGTCCTTGAAGATATGTGATGGGAGAACAACATGAGATTTACTGCCTCTACTTCAAGGAGAAGTACATATACTGCTGTAGAAGTGAAGTGGAGTGGTTCTTCCTTTTTTGTGAACATTCTGTGGTGCCGATTTGAGAATATATTGTTTGTGAACATTCTGTTGTGCTGTTAAGAGCTTTCTCTGAATTTCCTATTATGATTCATGCGTTCAATCTCTTCTTTACAGATACATACGTCACTACCTTAGAAATACATCATACCATATACAGCCGCATTGAAAATCTTTCCTTTTTGTAAAATTTGTGGAACTAATTAAAAGCCATATCCAAATACAAGAGTTTGACATTTACAAATTACAAATTTTCTCCTCTATAGAGCATATATATATTCATTCCACATGTGACCTACTGTGTTATAGGTGGTCATCAGGTGGGTCATATATATCGGATTCGGTCATGGCTTTGGATTATTTATCTCTTGTATTAAAAGGCGAAATTTCCTCGCCCTCAGGGCCTCCAACCACTGCCCGACAGTTGTTGGAGGAGTAAATCACAATGACTCAGGGACCAAGCTTACTGTAGTCCCGTTCGTGGTGCCCATAAGGAGCCACCTCACAAAGAAGGGTTGAAATTCTCACGCTGCGGCTGCCACGAAGATCGAACATGTGATCCCTTGTATCAAACTCTCGTGCCTTAGTCAACTGAACTACGCCCGTGCGGGCTTGGATTATTTATCTCGGTCGTTATTGAATTTTGGGTTTTGAAACGTATGGGTTTAGTTTTGGTTCAATTGTGCTATAGGCCATTTTAGTTTAAGTTCCTCGTTGTGTTGCATGCCTTAAAATCTTGGTTAAATTTGGGTATGAATTCGTACCATTTTATATTGATATTCGAACGTGTACTTTGATTTGATTTGGGTTTAACTTGATACAGAGGTATCTTGATTTTGTATAATCACCTGGTAATTAATGTGTGTGTGGGGGGGGGAATATAAAGTAAAGATGTATAGAGACTGAAATCTATTTTTCGTTGGATATTTTAATTTACAATTCTCTATTTGTTTGGTGTTTGATTTTGTATGTATTAAATAAATTACCAATTTAATAAAAGATAATAAGGAAATAAATCTGTCACAATTTAATTTTTGAATCCCTTTATTCATTATATCATCAAATAGGCATATAAAAAAATGATTACACATTATTCATATAACATTTTATACGGGACACCATGGGATAAAAAATTTAGTTAAGATATTAGGGTTATATAATACTATGTATATCTTAGCCCAATATAAATAGGATGATACTTTTAAATAAAATTAATGTTAGAATATTTTAACTAATGTTTTTGGAGTTTTAAATAGTTTTCTTTCATTATTTGTAAGTAAATAATTGTGTCATGAAAGATACTTTGTTTTATGTTGGTTGTATCATTTTTTTGAATTATTAGGGACCTATTTTTTTAGTTTAGCATATGCCCCTAAAATGGTCGAGACAACCTTATCCACTTATAGCATTAGGATAAATAATAAGGCAACCTAGCTATTTGTTATATTAAGATAACATATAATTATAACAATAATTAATAATGATAATAATATTATTAAGAATAATAAATAATTATTAGTACTAATTGTTATCTAATTATTATTGGTTTTAGTATTTAATTATTATTATTTTGATATGATCTTAATTGTTGTTTATATGATTTTATTTTATAAGTCATGAAAATTTACTAAGGAGAAAAGGGCCTAAGTTGGAATCTATTTTGACACCTAACATATTCTCCTTCCATCTCGTAGAAATAAACTTGTTTAGATTTGGACATATATTAAGAAAGTATAATTAATATCATATTTGTAGTACATTTTATGATGTCTTTTAAATATTTACTAGCATATTGAAAATCATTGACATTAGTTCTTGTAGAGAAAGGGGGGAAATAATTTGCCAGGCATGAGCTTTGAAAGTTTTTTCTAAGTAAGACATAAACTTATTTAATTTTCTATTTAAGGCATAATGCTACCTAATTTGTTTAATGAAGGCATAGCTCATCTAATTTTACCAATTACCTTAATTAATTTTCTAATCAAATAATAAAATAAAAATAGGTAAACATTAAATTAATCACATTTCCACATCATTAATAACAAATTACCATGTCACCTTCTAATTACAAACCTAATTTCATTCTCATTTGTTACTTGACAAAATATTTAGTGAAAGTACCTGCACACTCAACCACACTATTCACCTCTAGTGTCACCATCATCTATCTTCAAGGGTGTTTCTCTCCCTATATATCACAACTAGTGTAACACTCCAAAATCCACTACTTTTTTTTTAAAGCGAAAGAATTTAAAATTTAAAAACCTAAGAATTATGGGGATGTTACTGCCACACTTAGTATCAAACCGGTTCTCTCCGACCATTTCAGTACCAAGTGCTAAGGCTAAGAAAAATAATAATCAATTATGAATCAAGAAAATCTAAACTTCAAATAATTATTAAACAGTTGTAAAACAAAAATCAGAGTACACATAAAGAATGATTATTCATATTCAAAAGAGAAATAGATTACAACCGATAAAAGATTCATTTAAAGTACTCAATACAAGGTAATAAATTAAAATGGATAAATCTGATACGAAAGAAATAATAAAAGAAAATACATCGCATAAAGAGTAAACATGGCCACAACTCTCTCGAACTTTGAGCCAACCACAAGCTCAACACTTAGCCTTGCTGGATGTCTCACCCACCTGCACAAAGTCAGAAGGGCATACTACTCGTGGGAATGAGTAGCACCTATGAAAAGGGTGATCAGTACGCTACATACTGAGGAAGGTAATTGTACACTAAGGCCAACAAACAAATCATACAAATAATGCAGAAGAAACCAAAGAGCATAATCCATCATAATAATATAATATCATACAATCATTCGGGAAAGATACATAAAGGCCCATTTGTAGTCCAGATTAATTACTTAATTAATCTCTGATTAGAACTCATTTCACACCATGCTTTTTATCAAATTCATACGAGTACGGGAACCCCACTATTATAGCCGGTGGACCGGAAACACACAGGGCATAAAGCTCCTGACCACTATTATAGCTGATGGACTGGAAACACACAAGACATAAAGCTCCTGACCACTATTATTCGCTAGTAGACCGGTCTAGCCCCTTCTCGTATGGTGTTTCACTGTAAGTACTTAGTGTCTTTCCCATGTCTTAGTACAAATATGTTCGGTTTTGTTGAGCACGAAATCCCCCACTATTATAGCCGATGGACCGAAAACATACAGGTACAAAGCTTGACCACTATTATTACCGGTGGACCAGTTACACATAGGACATCATGCCCTAACCACTATTATTCGCCGGTGGAGTGGTCTGAGTCCAACTCAACAATCTTCCACTTTAAATGGTTAATGTATTAAGTGTATTATTTGGAAAATTTTAACCCTAGACATGCATGACTCACTCCCTTACACTTATCCTCCAACTGATCCATATCATATCAAAAGAATCCTACACCTCCTATCTTGCCCAATAACCTTTCCTCTATACTCAAATTCACACTAGAATTCCAACACCGAAATATGTGGGTCAACGCTCACTACTACACACCTCCAAGTCCATTTACTTCCTCACTCTAGGTTTTTCTTAGAAACCCTAATTTAGGCACTACCACGGAAAGGGGTTTTAATAACGGTTATTTTATAGTTTTAATAACGGTTTTCAACCGTTATTGAATCGCCCGTTATTAAATCTTTAATAACGGTTCATAACCGTCATGAAAAATACACAAAAACCCGCAACTTTGTGCGTAAAATTCATATTTAATAACGGTTTTTACTTAAAAACTGTTATTAAAACTCTAGTTTTTAATAACGGTTCTGATGAAAACCGTTATTAAAACGTAGGTTTTCATAACGGTTCTTATGAAAACCGTTATTAAAAACTGGAGTTTTAATAACGGTTTTAGAAGAACCGTTATTAAAACTCCACTTTTTTTTTTTGCAGTTTTGTTCCTGCCCACATACACAGTTACCAAATCTGTATGTTAAAACAATTACCAAATCTGCAATGTAAAACAACATCAATTCATACCAAATCTGCAATCACACCATAATTTCAATCAATCTATAATTGGTATGCATGTCTCAATACACCAACTATACTTGCAATAAAATTAGTGGGCATACCACAACTTGGTAGCTCTACACCCCAAAGTAAAGAGTTCACATATCTAGGCTGGTTGATGAAATACAAACCTAAAAATGCATGTAGAATATATAGATCGCTACCGAATGAATGAGTGCACGTGCTTGGCCTCTAACTTCATCAATTTGATCAACATTATATTGCTGGCCACGTGCATAGTCATCGGTGAAAAACTACAACACCCATGTTTCAATTAATATACAGTTAGCCATTAGGTATGTCATGATTCATTAATAGAAAAATATGGTTGTATATCTCGAAAAAATACCCAAAATAGCCTCCTAGATCACCTAAATCCGAGGTCGCACGAAAAAGTTATGACCCTCCAAAGTTTACAGTTGAATCTAGCTCTAAATAACCTCAATAATATCTTCTCTTTTGTTTATTATGGTTGTAGCTCTAAATAATGTTGAATCTATATTCTCGATACAAACAAATACAACAATAATATGTAAAGCTCTCGGCCAACACATGCATTTGTTAATATATAACAATAACGCAACAAATTCAACAACAAACAGCAAAATTTTCAGCCAACACATTCAACAACACATTTTCGAACGAAACCCTGGCGACAGACATGCATTTATATAAGTAGATAAAAAGTTACGAGAGGAAGAACAAACACATACAGAAAGTGAGCTAGCTACAAACACGACGGTCAGAATGTTGAGAGAGGCAAGGGCTTCAAACACGACGGAGGATGAAGGTGCAAGTGCCAGCTAGCTTCGGAACAATGGCAGAGGTGTGGCAGTGCGAGGGTTTCCTTTACTTGAGAGGAGCCTGGTGGTGCGAGTTGGCGGTGCGAGGGTTTGCAAGGAGAAGGAAGGAGAGCAAGAGAACGAAAGTGCAGAGAGTTTGAAAATTTTGGCACGAAACAGAACCGAGCGAGAAATAAAAGTTTGATTTTGGGGTTTTAATAACGGTTCCTGGAAGAACCGTCATTAAAAGCTTCTGACTTTTGACAACGGTTCTAATATGAACCGTTATTAAATCCTCTTTTAATAATAGTTTATATAAAACCGTTATTAAAACATCCGTCCAAATTTTAACGTTGCCCTTTTAATAACGGTTTTTAACTAGAACCGTTATCAAAACTTCCCGCCGATTAATTTTCACGCGTTTGACAATGGTTTTCGAACTATCGTTATTAATGTCCCGTTATTATTTCCCGTATTTGTAGTAGTGAGGCCTACGTGGCCCATCTTACTCCATCTTACTTCACCTCATACAACCCAAATCATTTTTAATATTCCACACACCACAACTCAAAAATTCCATCATCATAATTACACTTTAATCACCAAATACACATGATACCACAAAAACCTTGAGCACCCACACAAAACCCTAATTGTCCACACAAACCCTAGCTCGGTCTCCTACGTACCCTTATATTGCTCCACGTACTATTTTTCATCTAAAGTGTTCAAACACCCAAACAACACTTACGTTACATTCCTCAAATCCCAAATCAACTTTCCATACTAAATTTCATACCCATGCAGACGCTAACCTCCCCATGCAAACCCTAAAACTTCCATGCGAAACCCTAAATTCAACCATGCAACCCTAGATTCCTCCATATAATTAAAACCCTAGACACCTCCATACAAAACCTTATATTCAATTCATACAAAAACCCTAGATTAGATCCTTCCATGTAACACCATAGAATCTGCTATGCAAAACCTTAAGTCCATCCATACAAAACCTTACATTCTTTCTTGTAAAACCCAAGATTCCTTCTTACAAAACACTAAATTCAATCCACATGAAAACAAAGATTCATCCTTACCAAACCTTAAATTCAAACCATATAAAACCAAAGATTCATCCATACCAAACCCTACATTAGATCCTCCCATACAAAACCATAAATTAGATTCTCCCATATAACCATAAATTATATTCTCTCACACGAAACCCTAAATTTCCCATTTTATTCTTCCACTCATGAATCATTAAAATACTTAGGTCAACTCACATCCCGTGGTCAACTTATTTCCCCCATTCTCCTTTTTCATCCTTTCTCCCACACAAACCACATCAACATCCTCACATGCATGTCTTACAGGGTCACAACACATATTATCACATATACATAATACACATACCATATAACAACACAAGAACATACTTGAACTCCACATCATACCATATACAAAATAATTACAATAATAACATAGGATGCATAACATATAAGGCATTTAATGAACATCAACACATAATAGGCCTTAGTAACACCCTTACCTAAAACGACACCGGTCTTGGAGTACGCTCCTATGCCTCTGGTGCACTGTCGTATGTACAACAAATTTAATAAATAAATCCTAATTCCCAAATACGTAGTATAAGGTAAGAAGGAGTCGAACCCACAAGGAATGGTATATAATCAATAATTCTGTAATTGATGTTAAACCCCCAGTTATGCAATAACATGTAATTATATCATCAAAATCTAAACTATGGATAAATAATAAAACACCGTACTCACTAATTAATTGAATAAGGACAGGAAGGTATTGATTATGGAATTAGGATATCAAATAATCATGGAGAAAAGAAGGATTCCAAATGATTTAATGTTGACTTGTAGAAACTCATATTAATTCATCTCTTTGCTTTCTCTCAATTCTAATAAATTGAATAAGCTCTCAATTTATCACCTAACCAATTAATAACCTAGGTTAAGAACACTAGATTCAATTAATGGCAGCATTACGAATGGAAAGCAGTCAACTACGACCATAATCACATAAGCTCGGATCATGCAATCGAACGAATTAATGGACAAGATTAATAATTAATCTTTTGCTACTTTGGAAACGTTAATTAACAATTACGTATTAATTCCGTTATCCTAGCATAGATTAAGATCTAAACTAGATAGGTGATCAGTCTAATTAGTTTAAATTCTTAATCTATGATGCGAGATCATTCAATTCCGTCCATCAATTCAATTAAATTCCATCTAGAATCATGAATTCAAAATCCAAAACCCTAATTCCATCATCAAATCCTCCTACCTTATATTATCTACATAATTGCAGTAACACACAATTAAATGCAATAATCTATAATTAACATCAATGCTTATAAATAAATTAACAATGAAACACTAAACACAAGAAAAATAATAATGCAGCAAAGAGAATTGAATTGCATTCAATCAAAAATCAAAACTTGCAATTAAAAGAGGAATGGAGAAGAACTTATCGAATTGAATTGCAGATTGTTGATTGTTCAATTGAATACAATGGAGAGAAAAAGAATTGGAATTACAAATTACATGTGGTATCTAGAGGGTATATAGAGAAAGAGAGAATCCCATTCTCGAACTTCCAGAACCACTTTTCGAATATTCAAACTTCAAAAATATATCGGGGAAACTTTGCGCGAACGGTTACAGAATTTGAGAAAAACACGGTCCGTGTTAGAAAACACGGGACCCCCGTGTTTTTCCTTGAACTCTCAGCCAAATGCTGAATTTTTAAGTGCTGAAATTTGTGTGCTGATAGAAAAACACGGCCCGTGTTTAGGAAACACGGGGGGGGCCGTGTTTCTTGTTCCTTCATTATTTCTTCATGAAATTTCAACACAATCTTCCCTTTGATATATATTCTTCATTTCTAGTCTTTTCTTCCATGGATTCCATATCTCTTGATGTGTTCTTTGTTGCCTTTTTTCTTTTCATCGATTTCTCCTTTGAATTTCTTCATTTTTATCTTTTCCTACAAAATCTATCCAAAAGAGAAAAATTCGAGAAAAGATTAAATGTTATAAAAATAATGTGGAATAAATGACATTTTTACTTAGCAAAATAACATATAAATCTCATATATCAGCCTCCTTAGGGCTTTGACTGGTCTCACCTATATTAGGGAAAAACTAAAATTAGATTCCCTCCTACCAAAAATACTATTATTTACTAACTTATTCTAAGACCGGGCTTTTAATAAAATAATAACATATTAATAAAATAACATTAACTAATTACTAACTTTGCTAAAGATATAGAACTAATAGTAATATTATAAAATTTGATAATATAAGGTTGAAGACTTTACCTTAATAATAATAATAATGATACTAAAATAATAGTAGTAAAGATACTGAAAATAATAACAATGATAATATTAATAAGAATAATAATAATAGTAGTAACAATAATAATAAAAAGGGCATTACTCAAAAACAAAGTGAAATAAGGGCTTTGGCCCCTTTATCAAAATAATACTAATAATAACATTAGTAAAATTAATAACAAAATTTAGTAATAATAATAATAATAATAATAATATAGTAATAATAATAATAATGATAAAAACCATAATAATATTGCAAAAATGATAATAATCATAATAGTAATAATAGTAAGGATAATATTTGAAGATAAAATGAAGTAGGGTTTCAACCCTATATTGAATAATAATAAACTAATAAATAATAATAATAATAAATGCAAATGATAAAAATATAAAAATATTAATAATAGTAAGACTTGACATTTATAATACTACTACTATAATTCAAAATAGGCACAATAGGGTTTCAGCCCTATATAAAATAATAATAATTTTGAAATAGTAATAGTAATAATAATAATAATCACATAATAATAATAATAATAATAATAATAATAATAATAGAAATAATAAGAGTAATAATGATGAAATCGAAATAAAAATTACAATAGGGCTTCGGCCCTCAAGAGAAATAATAATAAAAACATTAATACTAATACTAATAATAATAATAATACATATTAATAATGGAAATAGTAATAATAATAATAATAATAATAATAATAATAATAATAATAATAATAGTATTTATATTCATATAAATGAAATAAAATAAATTAAGGCTTGTAAAAATAAGGAAAAGGATTGAGAAGGTATAGGGTTTAACCTTAGGCTGGAGGTGATGGGCGGCACCGGCGGTGGCGGGAGTGGCCGGAAAAAGAGGAAAAAGGGTAAAAGTTGAAGGCTGGGAAAAGGAGAGGTAGAATGGTGGTGGGAGTTGGGGTGTTTAGAGTTGTATAGGAGGAGAGGGACAGAATCAGGGTGGTGGCGCAGCCAAAGGTGGCGGCGCACGGCGGTGGCGGCGATGGCCAAATGGGGAAGAAGAAGAGAAAGAGAGAAGGAGAGGGAGGGAGAAGAAAAGAAAGGTAGGGGAAGGTAGAGGAGGGTCTGCAGAAGAGAATGGAAGGTGAAAGAAGCTGCGGAAGTGGTGGCTAAGGGTGGTTTGAAGGGCAGCGAAGGTTGAAGAGAGGGTTGATCGGGAAGGGAAGTTCGCACAGCCGGGGCGACTTGTGCAGGAAGAATCGAGGGGGATGGGTGGTTTGGTTAGCTATAGGGCGGTGTAGGGAAGGCTTAAGTGAGTGAAGTTGGTGGCATGGTTGGCCGACGATGACGGGGCTGGAGTCTAAAAGGGTGGCGCATGCAAGAGGATTTTTCTAGGTTGGGGATCAAGAGCTCGATACCAGGCTCATTATAGGGGTATATGTAGAGTGTAAATGAGAGGGTAGGGTTCTGTGGGTCGGCATGGGAATAGGGAAGGTAGGGTTAGGGTTCGCCGGCAGCAACAAAGCCGGCAAAATTCAAATTGAGGTAGGGGTTGCACAGGCCAAGGAGGAGGGAAAATCGCACGAGAATAGGGGAGATGGATTGGTCTATGCGATCGCCGAATCAGGGGTAAGAGAAAGGGAGAAAATTGGCCAATCAAAGGGGCGAGATCAGGGCGAAAAACCAGGGCAGGGCGGCTGTTGAAGGTGCTCGATAGTGTCGGGGAAGGAGGAAGGAAGAAGGGGGGTTGGATCGGGCGACCAGGAACTGGGCAGTCGCGTGGTGAGGGGGGAAAGATTTAATTTAAACGCGGCATTTTGGTTGTAAAAGAAATGAAGAGTGGCGTTTCGATTTGGCTGCACCGAAGGAGGAAAGGAAGGAAACGGGTCGCGGCCAGGCCCAACTCGGGGAGGGGAGGAAGAAAAAGAAAAGAAGAAGAAAGGAAAACAAAGAAAATGGAAAGAAAAAGGAAGAAACAAAAGGAAAAAGGAAAAAGAAAAAAAGAAAAATTGTGGGTTAGCTTAATTAAATTAATTATGATATTTGGGATATTTAAAAATAATAATATTTAAATCCCTTTTTAGGCTAATTTAGGGTTTTTAAAAGGTTTTTTCATAAATTCCATTTTAATTAACAAAACACCCTAATTTTCTCAAATTAAATTATTTGTAAAATTCATATTAATTTGGAAATATTCTATCCTCATTATTTTAAATAAAATAATTAATTTAATTAATTTCCAAAATAAAATCCTTAATTAGCTAAAAATACCCAAATTTCTCCTAATTAAAATACTTATAAAAATCTTCTTGATTTGCCCTAATTAATTTCCTTTTATTTTAATAAAAATAACTTATTTAATTAATTTTTCTAATAAAATCTTATTTAACTATAATTTTTAAAATTA
Source organism: Tamarix chinensis (assembly GCA_030549775.1). NCBI lineage: Eukaryota > Viridiplantae > Streptophyta > Magnoliopsida > Caryophyllales > Tamaricaceae > Tamarix > Tamarix chinensis. The sequence continues at coordinate 89,597,551 of CM060178.1, forward strand.
GAATTTTTGGGGCATTTCAACTAGCTTTGACATATAGCATGACCAACCTCATCATCTTCTATATCTCTAAATTAGTGTCTTCAACTTATATTTTTCCAGTCTACGATTGAGATTAAATCTAACTTCTTTTTTCTCCTCTATATCTTGTTTTAGTATTCTTCTTCCTTTACAATCCTTCAACTTTAAAATAAGGTTTTATTTTTTTCATTATTCTTTGTTCAATTTTATTATTCTTTCAGCTTTCTTCTTCAATTTTACAGGTTAGTTATTTAAATTTTCTTATTCTTCATTTTCTTACATATTCCTTATTATATAAGAAAAGAACTTAAACAAAAAATTAGGGGAATTTTGAATTAATAATCAAAATCATTTGAAGAAGGATTGAATGATTGAAAATGAAGATGAGTTTAGATGCAATTGAATATAGAGGAAGAAGATGATGAGGATAAATTTACTTTCGATTCAGACAAAATAAACAGAAGATCAAGATGTAGACACAAACACATGTAATATAATGGAGCTTAATAAACCAATATTCATGGTGAGGATTAGCCGTGGAGTTGTGAATGAAATTAGAATTGATTCAAATGCATCTGAAGTTGTGCATGGGCAGGTTGTATTGGTATACATGTTTGTGTGAAGTATTGGAAAAAAGGGTAATGAATGAAGGAGTTAGTCCCCATCACTACTAGGCAATGCTAATCAACATGGTCATGTTAATGGAAACAACATACCTTTATTGATTAACACACTTGTGCTATTAACCGTGGAAGAATTTGCATAAAAAGTTGAGAGTGAACACGATGGGACCATGTTGGTTAGCACAGTCGTGTCTTTTAAGACAAGTGGCATGTGTTGGCTAGCACACCTTTGTTGATAGTGATATTTTACTACCTTAAAGTTGCTAATTTCTTTCTTAGATATATGTGTTTTGAGAACACCGTTTTCTAAATTGATTGTGCATTATTTGACCAAAGAAAGATAAACTCTTAAATTTAGTGATCATTGTATTTGTCAATAAAATTCCTAGCCTCAAGTTGTGCATTACTCAAGTGATGATATGTAGATATGGTCTTGTTTTGTATTTTTTAATAACTTATCTTGATAATTTTTTTAATTTCCCTAATATTAGTGATTATATATTACAATAATTGGTATCAAAGCTTAATTAATTGAATCAAGGGAAATTAACAATGGAAGACAGAAAGATCAAGATTGAAAAGTTAGATGGTTCTTATTTCACTTTTTAGAAGATGTAGATTAAGGATTATCTACATTAGAAGAATCTTCACCAACCCCTTAAAGGTGACAAGCTAAAATGGGTGGATAAAGTAAAGTTTGTGATTTAAAAATGAGGACTCTATGTGCATTCGAGTTGAATCTTACTCACAACATCGTGTTCAACATCATGGATTAGAATATGGCTACACGTATAATGAAAGAGCATAGCAACATATATGAAAAAACCTTTATGATGAATAAGGTATTCCTTATAAGAAAGTTATTCAATATGGATATGTCTAATGGTGCTTCAGCCACAGATCATATTAATGAATTTAATGAGTCATTTAGTCAATTAAGTTCTATTCATATCTATTTTGATAATGCATTAAAAGTCTTGATCGTTCTATCTTATATGCTAAAGAGTTGGGATCATACTATTGTTGTTATTAGCAGTTCTAATGGTCAAAATACGTCAAAGTTTGATCAGGTTCAAGATCTAATTCCTAATAAAAGTATTTTCAAGAAGGAAGTAGAGAGAAAGATGTATATAGTGCCTTGATTGATGATGGTAAGGGAAGGGATATCAAGAAATGCTCGACTCATCATCACATATCTAAATCCAGAGGCGTGTCCAAAATTCATGGCCAAGTGAATTCTTGGAATTATGATGAGAAAGGACAGTACAAGGAGGGCTGCAAGAAACCTAAGAAGAAGAAGCAACAAGATTATGAGGATAATAGTGATAATTTTGTATACTTTGTTGATGATTTTGATGTTTTTTTCTATTGTGTGGAGAGTTAATTGGATTCATAGATATTAGATTATAGGGCATTGTTTCATCATAGGTATCAGAAACTTGTTTTAGAATTTTTTTTCTTTAATATATTTTGGAAAGGTAAATCTTGTAGATAACAAGTGCTTAGAGATTGTTGGCATCGGTGATATGATGATTAAGACTCCCATTTAATGCAAGTGAGAGTAAAGGATTCTATATTCATACAGGGAGTGGAAAATAATTGAATATATATTAGTTAGTTAGATAAGACCACATTCTGGGAAAATTCTTAATAAGCTGAGAAGGGTGCTATGACAATAGCATAGGGATCTAAGATAAGGACATTATACTCCATGGTTGGGGTAAAGAGCATGACAGTTATGACTAAAGACACAATTTACTCAAGATTGTGGTGTTATAGGACTGACCATATGATCTTAAAAGGAATGAAAGTTATAACTTTAGAAGTGGTATACCTAACATAGAGAATGTTAACTTAAGTCTTTATGAGATCTATGTTTATGGAAAGTGTAAGAGGGACAACTTCTTAAAGAAAAGAAAAGAGCCTAGGGTAAAACTATTGAAGCTAGGCACATAGATGTTTAGGGCCTTCAAAAGTACCATTAATTGGAGGCTCTAAGTATTATGTCACACTCATTGATGATCTCATATGAAACTATGGGTTCACTTTTTGTAACACAAGTTAGATGGTTTCATGGTGTTCAAGATGTAGAAGGATGAGGTTGAGAATGGATTAAATTTGAAGTGCCTCAAATCAAATAATGGAGGTAAGTACTATAATATAGATTTTTAGAAATATGTTGTTGATAATAGGATCAAGTGTGAGAAGATCATTCTTAGGAAGCCGCGTTAGAATGAGGTTGCGGAAAGGATGAAATTGGCCATGAATGAGTGTGCTAGGAGTATGAGATTGCATTCAATATTTCTACAGAAGTTTTGAGCTAATGTAGTGAGCCCAAATACCTATTTAATAGATGCGGGCCTTAGTACTACTTAATAGTAGGATACCATAGAATGTTTGGACAAGAAAGAATATAAATCTCTCTCACTTAAGAGTCTTTGGTCATGTATCATATGTGTACGCTGACCTTAATGATAGGGATGAGCTTGATCCAAATTCAATTAAATATTATTTTATTGGTTATGGTAATGGTGAACTTGGTCATAGATTTTGGGATAATATGCAAAGAAGGGTATTCAGATATTGTGATGGTGTGTTTGATGAGTTTATGTTGTATACAGAGAGAAATGATGGTTCAAGTAGTAGTTAAGTTGAACTACTTGATCTTGTTGATTGTGATAAGACTATTGGTGACCATGAGGACACTATTGTTGATTGTCAAGAGTCACTAAGACTGTGCAAATAATCCGCGATATGAAAAAGTGATCGGGTATCCAAAAAATACGATCTGACATTTAAGATATTCGATACGATTTTAGCATAAAGGATATCTGACATCTAGAATATAAGATTTTTGACTGGATTATTCGATCCGGGAAAATATCCAATATTTTATTGGTTAATTCAACAATACATCATGATATTATGTTTCTGTAATTTTAAGTTTTTAAAATTTATTAATTTTTATATTTTAAAATTTTATAATAATATTTTAATACTTTTTTTAGATATAATAAGACACTTATATGAATATTAGCTGATAAAGGATCTTTATTTTTGAACTTTTTCTTGAAAAAGTTATTAAAATTGATAAAATAATATTTTCATATAGATATTGGATATATGAAAATCCGCTCCATATTCGATCTATATTTATTGGATATCCAGGATTTGAATATCCGTTCTAAAATTCAGAGAGAAGATATCCAAAAAAATATCTAAATGGATATATATATATATATATATTTGATTTTGCACAACCCTAGCAACCACTAAGGGGTGTAATTGTTGAGCCTATGGTTCTAGCACTAGCATTATATAGGTTAAGTTGGAGTAGTAAATAGAAAACACTTGTTAATTGTTCTTATGCATTACATTATTTATTATTAACTAATTTTGGTCAAGGATTCATTTAAGTGGAAAAAAGTCATGGATAATAAAATGAGCTCCTTAGAAAAGAATGAACCCTGCTAGTTGGGAATAAAACATTATTCAACAAATGGTTGTTTTTCATTAAGAAGGAACCCGATGGTGCCAAGAGGTACAAGGAAATATTAGTAATCAAGGTGATGCATAAGCTAAACAAATGGCTCGAGCTAAACAAGAGAGATTGGTGGAAGGGAAATCAACCACCAAGAAAACTAAAAAGGAGAAGTGAGGATGAAGAATAGAAGAGGAAATATTCGATCATCAAGTAACCCTTGAGATCAAATACTCACAATCACCATATTAGGTAACAACACCAAGGATAAAGAGTGTGATATTTGGAAGATTAAGACAAAACCCTTCACTTGAGTTTTGAATGAGATAAAGAGTAGGAAATTTTATAATTTTCATGCAAATAAAGTACGTTCTGATTCAAGGAGAGATAACACATATATGGAGATGTGTTAGGCTCTTTGAAGTACAAAAACAACCATACTACTTTCCATGGCTAACAAGATCACTACCCCCCCCCAACACTTAGTTAAAAAATAATCTAACTAGCTAGTTTAAGTTGAAAGCAACTCCTTCTTCTAACTAATTTCAAAATTGCTAAACAAAAAAATAAGCACATTATCCAACACCTACTGATCCATCCATGGGTAATTATAAGGGGTATTAGACATTACAGCAATATTTAAATGGCAACTAACTAAAACTAGAAAAAGTGGACAAACTATAAATCGTCGGGTCTTCTATTTTCTAGTCGATTCTTGAGTCCCCATTTTAACCCAAAGATAATTGTGTTCATGCTACCATTTGAAGTTAATCAATCAGTTTTGCATATGAGCTGATCATTCCCCTCTTTTCATGGCCAAAATTGCTAAAATGGTTGATGCATGGTTTCATGGTCTTGTTTTTTGAACATTTTGGCTGGACTTGTGGCCGAAACTTCGACTTTTCTGTGCATTGATCTTGAGGGTTGGCACTTTCTTTTGTTAGCTGGATTGTGAGCCATGTTGGGGTAACTTAAGCCATGAGAAGGATGGTAGCTTGTTTGTCTCATGCATGGCTTACATTTCTAGCTAATATTTTTTGTTTAAGTTAGGAGTCTTTTAGCACTCTCTAACTAAGAGAAATTAATTAACATGCTCATATTATTTGTGGGAGATGCTTCTGCATCACAAAGGGTATTCACATAAAATGAACATTGACTACAATGAGATATTTTTTTTCAATGGTGAAGATGAATACTATCAGAATGTTGTTAAATATTGTGGCACATAAGAACATGCATTTAATGCATATGGATATTAAGATAATATTCTTACATGGTGCTTTTGGGTGAACAACTATACATATAGCCACTATATGGATATAACATTCCAGATCATGAGGGTTTAGTTTATAAGCCTAAGATAATATTTTATAGACTTAATTAGGCAATGAGTTAGTAGTACTTGAAGTTTAATGTGTTTACACATAATAATAAATTTAGAAAAAAGTGAGCAAGATCATTGTTGATGCTTCAGGACTCTAATGCCTCTTTTATCATCTTAATATTATATATAGATGACACATGGATTATAGGTACTAACATGAGATCCATTGAGGACTTGAAGGTGAAGTTGACAGAAATTTGAGATGAAGAACATGGGCCTTAGAAAGTAGATATTTATCATAAGAATTTCAAATGATGCTTTAGAAGGGACCTTAAAATTATCTCAAAAGGATTATATTAAGAAGGAGCTTTGTAGGTTTAGTGTTTAGAAGCAAAAGCAAGATGCATTCCACCAAGAAGTCATTTTAAGTTTTCAAAGGTGCATTCTCTGAATACATATGAAGAATGGGAATATATGGTGAGAGTTCCTTAATCCTTATGCATTTGCAATTAGAAATCTCATGTATGTTATGGTGTGAATCAAATCATTTATTTCTCATGTTGTTGGTGTTATTTGTAGGTTTATGCATAAACCTAGGAAGATACATTAGGAGGGAGTTAAGTGGTTGTTAAAGTATTTAAAGGGTAGTTTCTATCAAACTCTTGTGTTTGGAAGAGTTATTTTCATGCTAAAAGGGTTTATTGATGTTGATTTTAGTGGGGATCTAGATACTAGTAAGAGTAAGGCAAGATACATCTTCACTATAGGAGGTACTAATTTCAGATAGACATACAAGCTTTAACAGTGTCTCTTTATCTACAATAAAAGTAGAGTATGTGGTTATATCAAAGGTAGGGAAAGAGATGGTATAGTTATTTATATTTTTGGAGGAAATAGATTGGAAGAAAGATAATGCTATACTCTACAACGATAGTTAGAGTGTAATTTAGCTTGTATGGAAGCCAACATGTCACTCAATAACAAAGCATATTAGGAGGGGTATTTCTTCATTTATAATCCTATGGAAGATGAAGTGTTGATCCTGTAGAAGGTATTAGGTTTTAAGAATTCCGTTGATATATTGACTAAGTGTGTTGATATAGAGAAGATAGGGTTGTGCATGACATCAGTTGGCTTCCTTGATTGAGCCATTGTGTTTGTTTGACACTAAATGGTGTACGGTGGAGTATGATAAATCAAGAATCATGGTGTTTTAAAACTTGTGGATAATCACCATTGAGTTTTGCATGAAATTTGACATGAGTCAAAAAAAATATGGAGGAGTACATGGGTAGGTAGTGTTGGTATATATGTTTGTGCAAATTTTCAAAAAGAACAGGTGAAGAATTAATAAGCTAGTTGTCAACACTCCCTATAAGCATATCAACACACCGATGTTGTTTCCCCAAGAAGAATCTGTATAAAAAGATCATAGTCAACATAATAAGTTCGTGTCAAACAACACAGTCGTGTCCATTGGCATGGAGAACGTGTGTTGGTCAGCAAACCTATGTCGACAATAATTTTTCCACCTCCCTAAAGTTTCTAATTCCATGCCTAAATATAATGGTGCATTGAGCATGTTGATTTCTACACAGATTGTAAGAGATCTGACATAAGAGAGAAACTCTAAATTTGAGTGAACCTTTTATTCATCAACTCATAAAAAAATTCCAAACCTCAATTTTTAGATTATGCAATTGCTAACCATGTAAATCTAACTTTGATTTGTCTTGTTTAAAAACTTATATTAATATTTTTTCCCCAATTTCTCTAATACTAGTGATTGTTTCATAACTTAGAAATTCCTTTATTTTTATCCCCATTCACTCTAATTGTGTAATTTAAAATACCTAAAATACCCCCAATTATTCCAAAACCAATTATAAAACCCCTCTATATCCTATCACATTACATATTAATTTCATCTAAACCAATTTAATTCATCTTTAACCTAAATCCCTCCATTTCTCATGTTATTCCTCTAAATAGGAAAAAAAAACCTAATTTAACCTATACCAAACTAATTTAACCCAAATAAATTTTTTCCATTCTTTAAGTCTTTTGTCTAGTTATTGTTTAACTTGTGAGTTTCTATCTCAATTTGTGTTGTATATTTTCTTCGAGTTTACCTCGATTTGTCTTACTTTTGTAATATTTTTGTTCAAAATTGGTATTTTTATGCTTTATTTTGTTTATCAGAGTGTGTTCGAATTTGGGGTTAATGTTTTTGTTTCGATCACTTCTTCACCCTAGATCTAGAGCTTGGCAACACTATTTGATCTTGTTTAAATCTTTTCAAGGTTGTTTGTCCTAGATATAAACCCTAATTTTGTTTTTTTTTAATTTTATTTTTCGCTAGCTTCTCTTGGTAATACATGTTCTCTACTTACTTCTCAAGATTAGGTTGAGTTGATTTGTTTGTTTCTAGTATTTTTTATCCTAGATGTGTACAAATTGGACATTCTTGGTTTTGGTTTGTACATTCTAATTCTAGGATTGGTTACTTTGGTTTGTCTAGGTATTGAATTGTGGTAGGTTGTGTTTGATTTAGTTTTGCAATATCTCCAGCCAAACATAGATGTTTGGATCTAAGATGTGTGACTTGTTCTAGTGTATCTTCTTCTTCCCTACTATAGTGCCCCATATCTATCTCAATGAATGAAGCTCGTTTTGTTGATTCCAAGATTGGGTAACTAATTCTATGTTTTGGTGTGATTCAATATAGATGCTCCCTTTTGAATTGTGTTTGTTTGCTTCATATATGACTTACCAAGTTTCAATACTTTCCTTCTCTTCTTTTTTCCATATTTCTTTTCTTCTTCTAGAATTTTATAATTTGATTTCTAAATTTTGTGGTGTTGAATTGATTAAATTTTTATGAATTTTGATTTGTAAATTCCACCTTTCATGTGGTGCCAGAATTGTATAATTTGATATGTAAATTGTATAATTTATGTTCTTCTGAGCATAGAGAATTGTAAATTTATGATATCCGAGCTCATAGAACCTTTTTTAGAGGTTGGATACATTCAGTTTCTATGTTAATTATTATGAATCTTGTATTCTTGTTATAATGATTAGGGATAAAGAAATTTAATTATGAAGTTCACTTGTTCTCTTCTTTTTCTTCTAGAATGCTATTATGAATTTGTTGAATAATCCATAGGAGGAAGTGTAAGAGAGTTATTATGAGAGCTGAGAGGGGGTTGTTATGGAGTTTGGACTAAATAATGTGTAGAAGAGAGACAAAAAAAAAAGAATAAATGGGAGAACATGACAAAGGAGAGTGTATGTGAGTAGGTGGTCTTGAAAATAGGTGAGGCATTTTGGGAATTTTAATTTTTTTAGTTGAGGGTAGCTTAGTAATTCTACACAGCAATAGAGGAAAATGATTAAATTGGTGGCTTCAAGTTCTCTAGGGGTGTTTTAGCTATTTCACATTACACAATTAGAGTGAAAGGGGGAGAAAAAAAATAGAAGGAATGCTAAGTTATATAAGTTGGAGGTAAAAAGGTTATTTTGCAAGGTGATTTTTAAATTTTTTTAGCCCATGAAGGCAATTGCAAAGTATCATATAAGTGGTATTGTTAAAAAGGTGTTATAATACTAAGAGAGGAAGGGGGATTCGAATATAGAACATATGATACTCAAGAGTTGAAATTTACCACTAGACCAAACCTTATAGGGTTTATATTAATCTTTCTAAATCCTCACTATATATATATATTATCAAGCCACATATATGTGTCATTATCAATTACTAATAATTAATGAGAATATCATAAATTAAATCCTTTCATTTATCAAACTCTCATCTTTGATGGATTTCCTAAATCTCGATGTTAAGTTAAGGATGATTCTAGGTCATGCATGCCTATGATTTGCCTAAGTCAACTAGTCAAACTCCTCTCTAGAAATGGGTGGAATAATTCATTAATTACACTTATATGATATACTTGATGAGAAATATGTAATTATGTGATGTTTTATGAACTCTTGAATCAGTAAATATAGTAGTAATTTCTTTTTTGAGAGTTGGAATGTACATTTATCTACTAGCTATGTATGTACATTGTATAATATATAAGATAAATTACAAAATCTAGAAAGAAGAGTAAGCATTTATATATGCATGTAATGCATATGGTACTTATTGAGGTGAACATTTAACCAAGTACCCATAACACTCTCTTGAATGTTTACCTATTACATTTTGTTATATGCTTAAGATACTACCTTATTAAAAACCTTGCTAGGAAAGACCCAATGGGAAACACATAAACGAAGGGAAAAAAGAGTGCAGTGCATATAACACTCCCCCTCAATTTAACATACATTTTGAAAATTATGCATTCCTAACTTATGTACCAATTCTTAAAATCTTCTAGGATGTGAGAATTTTGTAAATAAGTTAGCTACATTCTTGGATTATTGAATTTGTTGGACATTTCCTTCCTTCCTCTAGATCATGAGTGGAGAAAAACTTTGATGCTATATGCTTTGTTCTATCTCCTTTGATGTATCATTCATTTACTTGAGTGATACAACTATATTATCCTCATATATTAAAGAGGGATGGTCCATGATTTCTTTCATACCACATTCAGCTTCTATGTGTTGAATCATTAATCTCAACCATACGCATTCTCGTCCAAATTCATATAGGGCAATTAAATCCACATGATTTGATGTTGTAGCAATCACAATTTGTTTTTTTTATCTATATGATATTACAATGTTTCCAAATGTAAACACATAACTGGATTGAGATTTTTCCTTATGTGGATCTCGTAAGTATCTTGTATCTGTATATCTAATGAGAGTGGCATTTGTATATCTTTGGCATAATAGTTTAAGATTATGGGTACCTATGACATAGCGAAAAAAATGTTTAATTCCCTTACAATTCCTTCTTATTGGTTATGAACTATGTCTTCACAATAGTTTAACAGAAAAGGAAATGTTGGGGTGTGTATTGTTGGTCAAATACATTAATGTTCTAATTGCACTCAAATATGGTACTCCAGGGCCAAGGATTTCTTCATTGTCCTCATGAGGGCGGAATGAATCATCCTTTATATTTAGTTAGAAAACCTCCATTGGAGATTTGGGAAGGCATTCTTTATCTCTGTGAAATCTCTTTAGAATCTTCTTGATGTATGTTTATTGGTGGATAAAGTTACCATTATTTATGTGCTAAATTTGTAAACCGAGATAAAAATTTCTTTTTCTAAGATATTTCATCAAATATCTTGTAATACTTTTGAGTTTTTCATGTGTTCCAATGATATTAAGGTCATCAACATAAATTGCAATAATGGTAAATCCATAATGGGATCGCTTAATGAAAAGACGTGTACTAATTGGATCATTTTTAGATCCTCTTTTAAGAAGATATTCATTGACACAATTAAACCACATACGTCCAGATTGTTTTAATCCATACAATATTTTTCTTAACTTCATGAAAAATATTTCTCGAGGCTTCAATTTATGAGATTCAGACATATATCATTTGGAAGTATGATTATCTTTTTATAAAGCTTTGATTATAGAATAAGTATGAAAACACACAGGATAAGTATATCATTCTTCTGAGGTGTTGTCCTTAATCTTTGAAGTATGATTATCTTTTTCTTTAATGGAAGGAATAATTTTGATATCATTTGGCATATTGTCTGCTTTTTCATCCTTCTTGGTCTTAGGTCTTTTGAACCAAATGGTCTACCATGGTTTTGATGTACTGTAGTTTCATTTGTAGGAGTCCTTTCTATAATTTGAGTAGGAACTACAATTAATGCAGGAGTATTCATTACTGGAGTATATGACTTTGTCACTTTTATTTTATGTCAGTAAATGCACCAAGCAATTGATTAGCTAAATTTTGTAAATGTATAATCTTTTGCACTTCTTGTTCACACAAGTTTGATCGTGGATCAATATAAGATAAATTTATTGCATTCCATGTAATATCCTTTGTATATGGGTCCACTTTGTTCTTATCTCTCCCTAAGGCTAGGAATATTATTTCATTAAAATGAACATCAACAACCCGTGCTATGAACATATAACTTATCATCGGTTTGAGATACTTAATAATTGACAAGGATTCAAAGCCAATATAAATTCCTAGCCTTCTTTGTAAATCCATTTTCGTTATTTGTGGTGGAGCAATAGGAACATATACAACACAACCAAATATTCTTAGATGCAATACATTTGGTTCTTTACCAAATACCAATTGTAATGGGAAGTATTTATGATAATTAGTCGGTATTAATCAAATTAAGGCTGACGCATGTAATATTGCATGTCCCCAAACTGATAATGGTAATTAGGAACCCATCATCAGTGCTTCATGAAAAATTCAGCAAAACCATTTTGCGTATGAACATGAGCCACTGAGTGCTCCACATCAATCCCAATTTATATACAATAGACATTAAATACTTGTGTTGTAAATTCACAAGCATTATCAAGCCTTATCTTCTTTATTGTATAATTTGGGAACTTAGCTATTAATCAAATTATTTGAGCGAGAAGTCTAGTGAATGCTACATTTCTACTTTTTTAATAGACTCACATGTGACCAACGTATTGATGCATTGATTAGCACCATAAAATATCCAAATGGCCTACATGGAGGGACAATCAATCTGCAAATATCTTCTTGTATTCTTCCTAAAAAATTTGGAGACTCAGTGACAATATTATTTATGGAGGGCCTTATAATCAACTTGCCAAGTGAACAGGAAACAAATGATAAATCACAAGACTTTAAAACTTTAATGTTCTTTAATGAGAGTCTGATTGAATTTTCAATAATTCTATGCATCATTTCTGTGCTCAGGTGACCCAAATGATCATGTCATAAAGTGAATGGTTTCTTCTCTTCTAAATTATTTTTAGAGACCATCTTTATTTCAATTAGACTTATATCGGTATAATATAATCCTGAGATATATGCTGGCATTTTCTCAAGAGTACATTTCTTGCCAGATTCATGCATCATAATACAAAAATTTTCTTTCCCATTTTCATTCATGGTTTCCATATGGTAACCATTTTGATGCATGTATTTAAAACTCTATAAATTTATTTGAGATTTGCTCGAATATAATGTGTCGTTAATTACCGATTTTATCCCTTTAGGGAGTAACACAAATGCTCTTCTGAAGCCTTCTATGAGCTTGGCAACACTATATATGGTGTTTACATTACCATCAATATACGAAGGCACAGTCTATGAGACATTTTTCTTTACCATTGGATTAGTTTACACATGCATCCATATCTTCAATTTTAATAATAAAGAATAATTTTAGGGTATTATTAAAACCAAACTTCATATTTATTAATAACAGAAGTTACAAGATAACATACATAAGGTTTATAGAAATCGTAAAATGACATGCTAATAGGATACATATTACAACATAATAATGGAAAACACTATACAACATATTAAAAGAGAAATAGAAAGATAGTAGAGATAATATTCTTTTAATTGGTAGTATTCCCCATTATGGGAAATTCATTACCATTCTTGGTGTTATCCATGAAGTAATCAACAATTTTTAGAGGTGGTGACATCATTAGTGAAATTAAATTTAGTGTTCCTCTATGGATCTTTGGCATAAATCTACCAAGTGTTTAGCAATTCTACAAGTGTGAACCTAGTGCCTAATCATGCCACATTTATAACATAATATATTTGTCTTTATGGGGAATTTCTTCAGCCCCTGATATTTGTGGTTTCAAAGTTGTATTTTCTTTAAAACTCATACCTCCATAATTATGGTTATTAAGGCGACCTCTACCATGTCCTCGACCTTGATAATTACCACGTACTCACTTGTGGTAATGTCCACATCCACCCTTTTGTATGGCATTAGCTTCAAGTAATGTTGTGGAACCAATGGGTCTTAAGTTATGATTTTTCATCAAAAACTTGTTTTGTTCAGCCACAAGCAAAACTTATATTAGTTCTGAATATTTCTTAAACTTTCGTAGTCTATATTGCTCTTGCAATAAGACATTTGATGCGTGAAAAGTGGAGAGTGTATTTTCTAGCATGTGCTCATTGGTGAATGTTTATTTGCACACTTTTAGTTGAGAAGTTAATTCGATGCATATCGAAGTTATAATCACATATACTCTTATAACCTCGAAACCTTAAATGGATCCAATCATATTAAGTCTTTGGGAGGAGAACCATATTTTAGTGTTTGTACCTCTCTGCTAAACTATCTCGTAATTATTTGAGATCTTCTTCTAATAAGTACTCACCTATAATGATTTCATGTAGATGGTAGTGAATAAATATTTTTTCCCTTGCCTTTTCTTCCTATGTTGCATTATTATTTGCTGCAATAGTATGATGAAGACATCTAGTCTTTAGACGTGCTACTGCATTAACTTTCCATTCTAGATAATTTTGACCTGATCAGTCAAGGATACCAAATGCTCTATTCTTAATAGTTGTCATGGAGTGTACTATAAAAAAATAGGTAATGTTGGTTTAAAAAGATCACGCAAAATTTTAGTATAACATATTCAAATTGAATAAAGTAACATAGAAAAATATATTATCAGGAAAATTGTATCTTTTGTTTCTTTTTCCGCTGGATGGTTCTATAAAAGACCCATTAGTGCCCATCCATTTTCCCATCTTCTTCCTCCAACTATTTCTTATCTTCTGCTTCCTCCTCCTTTTCTTTAAAAAAAATACAGTATGACATATCCAACTGCTTATAATTTAGGTTCTCTTTTACTTCTAATAGCCTCATGTATATTCGGCTTAAGAGATTTTGGGTCGACCTATATTTTTTCGGATGGATTTGTATAACTATAATACTTCTGGTTCTTTTTGCTTTCTATGAGATAGCTACAGGTTAACTACCGATACCAGGTAACATATATTATATATTTTATAATGTGTGTGTGCGTGTATATATATATACCTTGTAACTCCCCCCTCTAAAAACTATCATGTTATAAGAAAAAGGAGAAAAAAAATCCTTACCAACATGGGTTGTTAGCCCACTAGAGTCTTACGTCAAGCAAGAATAAATTTGTTTGCCAAGCTCATGAATGAGCACGATATTTTATTTGGTGCACCAAATTTGTTAATAGTTTGCGCTCCTTCTCTCCCTAAAGAAACACTAACTTCAAGGTACCATGTCAAAAGAGAGCGAACACGAGAGTTTGCTCGCAGACCTTTTTCCCTTTTTTTCTTACTTCAAGAAATAAAATAAGAAACTCAGAGTCAAGATCTGAACATGAAATAAAATAATTTTTGAACTCTGTATGTTACATGATTCCAAATTTGTGTATAAATTGGGATATATATATATATATATATTTAATCTCATGCAATATATTTGAAAAAAAAAAAGTAATTGATTTCTTAAGATATATACTTCTTCTTTCCTTATTATTATTATTTTTTTACTTCAATTTGAGTAAGAGAGAGTTGGAATTGTTAGATTTATTTAGGTTTGTTTTAATATCTCCGGATCTATTTTAGATTTATTATTATTATTTCATATCTAGTTCACTATTTTAGATCTCTGTATTTTCTTTAAATTTATGATATATTTTTAGATCTAGTTTTTTTTACTAAAAATTTGTGCATGGAGAAAAAATAGTATTTATTTTAGATCTGATGTTATTATTTCAAATCTGGTTCTTGTTTTTCTTTTTCATATCTACCTGATTTTTTAGATTTGTTCTTTTTTTAGTTAGATATGTTCAAAAAAGTTTGATGGAAAAAAAAAATTATGTTGATAGAGAAAGAGAAATATTTCGGCCAAGGTGATGTGTGTGGGAGTATGCAATTCTCAATTATGTGATATTAAGGCTCAAATTGGGGTTGGTTATTAAGATGAAGGTTTGGTGATGGTGAATGAAGGTTAAAGATGTTCGAATAGGATGGAATGATGATGGTGATGAATCGGATATGATGATGATAATTCAGTGGTGGTGGATGAATGATGATGATGGTTCAAATGTGATGAGATGTTTATGATTTTGATTCGACAATGATGTTTTGGTGAATATGGTGATTCGAAGATTAGGGTTTAATGGAAGATGATTTCATGGGTTAGGGTTTGAAATTTGGGCTTATGGTTAGGTTATGATTCGGATTTTAAGGTTAGGGTTTAACATGATATAACCGGTTTAGGTTTCAAATAGGCTTCAATTTTAGGTGATGTTTGGATGATGGTGATGGCTAGAAAAATGTGGATTATGTAGAGTAGAAAAGATATAAATTAATCTCTAATTCACACAGACAAAGAGATTAAGACTTTTAAGATTAATCGTTCGCACATATTCAATTAAACTTGGATTAAACTCGCACAGAATTCAAATTGCATTCAACTTCAATACTTGATCATTTTCTACTTCTAATTGTGACTTTCATGGCTTTATATAGTCAATCTACCATATAGCTAAAAAGCATAATTCAAAAGAAAACAAGCTAAAAGATATTATGCTACTTTATGCTCACTCTATACTCTCGCTAATATCTAACCCTACTACTTAATTAATTAATTAGATAAATCAATAATTATACATCCAAGCTGAAAATTTTCTCCCTATGCACGTGACCATGCACTCCATGCATGCCATGCATATGCACGTGTACGCCTAATAGCTTGTATGGTACGTTTCATCCATTACTAGCAACGTAACTATCTGTTTATCTTGAATTTTGTGGGAGATCCTTTCCAAATAAAGAATAATTGGTTCCATAATTATAAATGCCAATTCTTGATTGTTTTCTCCTGCATCATTCTCCCCTTGTTGATTTGAAATTACATTCAAATTTCCATCCATCTTGGTAAATACCATGGTCCTCCTAGATAATGCATTCGCCACAACATTTTCTTTGCCATCAACATGTCTTGTAGAAAACACAAATGTCTGCAAGAAGCTTATCAAATTAGCATGTCTTGGACTCACCTTCTTTTGACCATGTAGCTACTTCAAATTCTCATGATCTCAGCAAAGTACAAAAGGCTTGGGTCTCAAGTAATGGCTCCATGTCTCCAAACAACGCACAATAGTATAAAACTCTTTATCATAGGTTGAATAGTTGAGTCTTGCACCATTCAACTTCTCACTAAAGAAAAAAATCGGTTTCCTTTCTTGTGTGAGCACACCCCTAAAGCCTACACCAATAGCATCACAAGTTACTTCAAATAATTTATCGAAACAAGGTAAAGATAATACCAGTGCGTTTGAGAGCTTTGTCTTCAAGTCTTCAAAAGACTTTGACGCTTGATCATTCCAATGGAACTCTCTTTTCTTCATCAAGTGTGTGATAGGTGCTGTAATGGTAGAGAAATCTTTGATGAACCTCTTATAGAATGAGTCCAACCCATGGAAACTTCAAACTTTGTGGACATTAATATGAATAGGCCATATTTGTATGGCTTCCACCTTTGACGGATCAACTCTAATACCATCTCCGCTCACAATATAACCAAGGAAAATCACCCTCTCCATCATAAAATTACATTTCTCCATCTTACCATAGATCTTCATCTATCTAAGCTTATCAAATATCCTATTTAAGTGTTATATGTGCTTGAACTTACTCTTACTATATGCCAAGATATCATCAAGGTAAAAAACACCAAAGTCTCCAAGGAAAGGTCTAAGTACCTCAGTTATCAATCTCATGAAAGAACTCAGTGCATTACATAGCCCAATTGGCATCACCGACCACTCATGCAACCTATACTTAGTCTTGAAGGTTGTATTCCACTTTTCTCCTTCCCTTATTCTCATTTGATGATAGCCACTACTAAGATCAAGCTTCGAGAACACCTTTGCATTATGCAACTCATCTAACATGTCATCCAATCTTGGTATTGAAAATCTGTACTTGATTGTGATGTTGTTGATTGCTCTCGAATCAATACACATCCTCCATGTACCATCATTCTTAGGCACCAACAAAGCTGGAACACCACAGGGACTCATATTCTCCCGAATATAGCCTTGATCTAACAACTCTTGCACTTGTCTCTTTAGCTCCTTATCCTCCTCTGGATTGCACCTATAAGCTAGCTTGTTTGGTAATGAGACTCCTGGCATAAGATTGACAGCGTGATCAATACCTCTCAAAGGAGGTAACCCATTTGGCAACTCATCTGAACAAACATCGGCATACTCTCTCAACACTTGTTGCAATTTTGGATCCATATTAGCATTCTCCGCTCGTTGGACCTCCTTTACCACCAATGCATAGCATATATTCTCATCTTTGATAGCTTCATTCATCTCACATTCCTTAAGTATCAACATCTCCTTGCTACTCTTCTTTCTTCCCTTCCTACACTCGACATCTTCCTTCCTTTTTTCTTCCTTTTTTTGATGCATGCTCTAGGTTCCTTCCCCCTTTTCATTCCTCAAAACCAAATACTCCCCATGTAGATTAGGTTTTAGCCTAAACCTCTTTAGACCCTTGCATACCACATAATCATTAAGGACCCTATCATGCACAACCTTCCTATCAAATTGCTACAGCCTCCCCCAATAAAATGTGACAAGCATCCATAGGTAGAATATCACATAAAACATCATCAAAATAATTTTCAATCTTAAAAGAGATAATAGTTTGTTTGTTTAACCTTAAACCTTTATCTTTGTTGAGCCATTGGAGTGAATATGGTCTTGGATGACCCTTGGTCTCCAAACCAAGCTTGTTCACCATCTTCTCACTAGAAACATTAGTGCATGAGCCACTATCAATGATGACTTCACACACTTTATCACTAACTCTATACTTGGCCTTGAAAATATTCTCCCTTTGAGTAAGTAAAGGTTGTGGTTGTACTTAGAGCACCCTTTGCAACACGTAGAAATCCACTTGGCCTTTTTCAAATCATCCTCCGAGCTATCACTTTCTTCTTCAAAGTCTTCATCAAGGTCTTAATTCTCTTCACAAGCCTCCATATTTACTATCTCCTTCAAAGTTAATGCCCTTTGGTTTAGACAATCCCGAGAAAAATGACCATAACCTCTACACTTGAAGTATTGCTTGTTCACCTTATCAACTACTTGATTCTTGTCCTTTTCTTCACAAGTGAACATTCTAACATTGTCTTGATTTGTGGCTTGATAAATTGGTGGCTTTAACACACCCTTAAAAGTCAAACCATATGGAGCAATGATTTACTTGTTTGGTGGCTTTGATCTCTGCAACTATTTCTCAAACTTGATTGCTAACTTGGCTAGGTCTTCAAACACTTCATAACGATATACCTCTACCTTCTCTCAAAAATTCATATTTAAATCCCCGATGAATCGTGCACACCTTTGTTCTTCTCTTTCCTAGACATCAAAACAAGAGCTAATCTTTCAAACTGTCAAATGTGTTCCTCAACTCTTAGCAACCATTGCCTTAACGTATTCATTTTTATAAAATTTTCTTGCTCATACTCTTGAGGCATAAATTTATTCTTCAAGTGTTTATTTTTTAATTTTTCCCACGACCTAATTGTTGATTTTCCTTCTCTCTCCCTTCTCCTCTTCAAATTATCATACCACACCCTAGCAAATTTCTTAAACTTTAATATTGCTATTCGGAACCTCTTTTCATCATCAATCTCCTTATGCTAAAAAATTAATTCAACAATTTGCAACTATTCGAGAAAAGATTCCGAATCGAGATTACCTTCAAAGTTGGGTATATCAAAACAAATTCCTTTTCCCACATCATCATAGGTTTTCCTTGAGGTGTCACATGGTCTTACTTAATTTCCCACACTTTCTTCTCCTTCCTCCACTCAGTTTTTTGCCCTTCTCATGTGGTTTTCCTCTAATTGTTCCCTTCGGTTTTGTGGCTGCACATGTGACTCTTGAGAATAGGAAGCTTCTATTCTCCCCACATGTAATTTTACCTCTTGATTTCATCCATAAAGGTCTTGAGAATATCTCTCAAGTCTTCTCCTTAGTTCTCCATCCTTTCTCTTCACCAACCAAATGGTGTCCTCTAAACACACCCCTAAGTGCTTGGATTCTTGGGGTTTTCTTGATGATTTTTGGAGAATCTTGAAGATGAGACAGTTTCTTGAAGAATCTTGAACAATCTTGAAATAAAGATTGAATATTGCTTACAATAGCTCAAACCAATCTCTGATACCAAAATTGATGTGTGTGGGAGTATGCAATTCTAAATTATGTGATATTAAGGCTCGAATTGGGGTTGGGTATTTAGATGAAGGTTCAGTGATGGTGAATGATGGTTAAAGATGTTCAAATAGGATGAAATGATGATGGTGATGAATTGGATATGATGTTGATAATTCAGTGGTGGTGGATGAATGATGATGATGGTTCAAATGTGATGAGATGTTTATGATATTGATTCGACAATGATGTGTTGGTGAATATGATGATTCAAAGATTAGGGTTTAATGGAAGATGATTTCATGGGTTAAGGTTAAGGTTAGGGTTAGGGTTTGAAAGTTGGGGTTATGGTTAGGTTAAGATTCGTATTTTAGGGTTAGGGTTTCACATGATATAACCGGTTTAGGTTTCAAATAGGCTTCGATTTTAGGTGATGTTTGGATGATGGTGATGGATGGAAAAACGTGGATTATGGAGAGTAGAAAAGATATAACTTAATCTCTAATTCACATAGACAAAGAGATTAAGACTTTCAAGATTAATCGTTCATACATATTTAATTAAACTTGGATTGAACTCACACAGAATTCAAATTGCATTCAACTTCAATACTTGATCATTTTCTACTTCTAATCGTGACTTTCATGGCTTTATATAGCCAATCTACCTTATAGCTAAAAAGCATAATTCAAAAGATACCAAGCTAAAAGATATTATGCTAACTTTATGCTCTAACTAATATCCAACCCTACTACTTAATTAATTAATTAACTAAATCAATAATAACACATCCAAGCTGCACATTTTCTCCCCATACATGTGGCCATTCACTCCATGCATACCACGCATATGCACGTATACGCCTAGTAGGTTGTATGATACGTTTCATCCATTACTAGCAATGTAACCATTCGTTTATCTTTAATTTTTTTGGAGATTCTTTCCAAATGAAGAATAATTTATTCTATAATTATAAATGTCAATTCTTGAGTGTTTGCTCCTGCATCACGAGGCAAAAAAAAACTATCTTTAATTAAAAAATCTCAAAAAAAAAATCTTCTTGTTTCTAATATAGAGGATCAAGATTTTTTTTGGAAACCATATAGCATACTTTCAAAAAAAATTGATAAATAAATGAAGTGTACAATGTTGTAATATTTTTTCTCAAAAAATTTGTTTTATATTTTCAAGTTGAAGGTATATATGCTAGAAGATTCTTGAGTTAAGTGACTTGATATAATATTTTTTTTTGGTAGAATCTTTGTACTAATAACGTGATGAAAAATATGTAATTTTGTGATATTTCACGAGCCTTTGAATCATTAAATGTAGTAGTAATTTCTATTCTAAGAGTTAAAATTTACGTTTACCTACTAGCTATTTATATACATTGAATGGTATATTAGACAAATTACATAGATCAAAAAATCTAAGAACAAGAGTAAGTATTTATCTATGCATTAAATATGTATAGTATTTATTGAGGTGAACATGATTGACCAAAGTACTCATAACAATACTTAAATTTTTATGATAAATTTTATTGAGGTATCTTTATAGTTTACCTTATATTTTAAGAGTGTCACGCATTTTAAAAACAAAAAAAAAATTCAACATTTTAAATTATTATTCCTTAGGTATCTTCTATGTTAATAAAGTTAGATTAGGCTAAAATTAGTGCAATTATAGTTATTGTTTATAATAAATGCTAAGAATTATATAAAATCCCTTAAAACTATTGAAAAAGTATGATTTTTTAAAGAGATTGACAAAAAAACTAAAATATTAAATATTATAATGTTAATATTCCTTCTAAGATCTAATTAGTGTTTTTATACATTTTTGGTTTATTTTACTTTCGTAGCCTCTTCAATTACTTATCAGAAATAAAAATATGATTAAAAAAAGATCTTTATAAAAAAAATCAATTTTAACAAATTTTTAATGGAAAATTTTAGATTTGTTTTATAGAAAATTTCAAATGTTTAAAAAAATATAGTTTCAAATGTAAAAAAAAAAATAGTTGCTCTAGATTATTTCAGCTTTTATAATTTTTTAGTGTTTGTTACCAAAAATCACTTTAATTATACAAAATTTAACATAATCAAACTTTATTAATATAAAAGTTACTTTAAGTGATAATAATTTTATAATTGGAAGTAACTAATTGAGATTTTCTTTAATATAGTATACCTATAAAATATTAGATCGAATGTAAGACATATAAATTAAAAAATTCCTTTATTTTATGTAAACAAATGTTCAAGTCTTAATACTAGATCATTCAAGATTTGTTTGATATCCCAATAATTTTTTGGTGAGGGGGTGGAGAGAGAACTAGGAAAAGAAAGTATAATGGAGGAAAAATAACGAAAGATGCGGGAATAGTTGTGACATCTTTAGATATTAACTTATAAATATAATTAAAGCTTATAACTTATAAATCATTTTAAATTAATTTTTTTAAGTTATTTTATGAACTAATAAAAAAATTACTCATCTAATGTTTTTCCTTTAAATGTTAGAATATAAACTAACTTATCGCCCACCTAACCTGCCGACAGCAACAGCTTTTGCCGTAGCGCATTTCCTAACAAAAATTCTTCTGCCTATGCAGGATAGTTTACAAATATACTAAGAGAGATGGAAGGCCCCCAAAATATCCCGACAGAATTGAGTTTTTTTTTCTAAAATATCCCGACAGAATTGAGTTGTATCTACAACAGTCAAATCAATTCAAAGAGTTATACCATCACGCATCCTCCCTCTACCTCAAATCAAAGCGTACAATACCATCACGCATCCTATCTGTACACCTACGAAACTACAAATAGTTTACTATAAAACGAAACTAATTTCAACTTCAATTAATTATAAACCTCATCACGTAAGGGATCTTATTGCATTGACACAAAAATAAAAAATAAAAATAAAACACCACCACCGCCACCAACCATAACTTGCCTGATATTATGGCTTTGCGCATATGGCTTGTTAATGTCATGGTAGTTCTCTTCATCTTGGTTCTAGGGACGCAGGCGGCGTCGCCTGCACATCACCAGCACAAACAAAAGCGGGAGTGTCTTCTTGGTTGCAACAACCACGTATCAAATTGCCATGCTCGCTGTCACATGCCTGCAGGCAGGAGCATCAAAGCAAGTTGTCCGCCCACACCACCGACACCCCCAACACCTCCAACGCCACCCGGTAAACCAACGCCGCCGACACCACCGACGCCACCAACACCACCTTGCACATCGATGCGACAGATATGCCTCAAAAGTTGCACCAGTCTTAACCTCAACTGTATGGGCACGTGTGTCGGGATTTCCTTGTCCGGTCCATATCCTTGAACGCTTTTACGGCTCTACACTAGAGCGAGCAGATAAATAAGTAGCTCAAATGCTGTCAAGCGTAATGATTATCTAAAAATGTTATTGTCTTTTGTGCGTGTGGCTTTCTCTGTTATGAGCGGTCTGTAATTTGCTGTATTGCATATACGTCGGTGAAATTAAAAAACGAAGGCCTCCTGACGAAAATACTAAATAAATGTGGCCCGTTATATTTATGTTTATTGTTGTGTTTCATGTAAAATCTGATTTAATATTCCTGTTCTTTTAGTATATCTAAACCTACTAAACAAAACATCCCAAATTTAAGTTTTATATATATATAGACGCATTACATATTAAAGTATCCACAGTAGAGGAGAAAAAAAATCAATATACCTTTTAAAATTAAAATATATTTTTTTGTCTTTTTTAAATTTTAACTACATAACAAACATTCAATAATATAATATTAAAATATACTATATTATTAATTTATATCCTATTATAAACAACTAAAATATTTATTTAATTAATTATATTGTTAATTACATGCTTCATCTGTTCTATTTGGGAGCAAAATTTTTGTTCCGGCTCAGGATATCGCGCCGAACTAATATTTTCGATCCTTTTTCGCTGTTGGTGTGAGGTGACGCAAACATAATTTTAAGATAAAAGTTAAATTTAGCACCATTTTATTAAAAAAAATAAGGTTTAGCTCTCCTATTATATTTCCAAAGTTTTTTTTATCAAAATTTAATAAATTTTCGTATTGTCTGGAAAATTCATGTCCTTCCCCTTCTTTCTAAATTTATTTTTTAACAATAATTAATTCTATTCTAATATTTAACAATTTAGTTCTCCCATAAATAAAGTAAGAAATAGGAAGAAGGGGGGAAGCATAAGTTTGGTAAGAGCACCTACGTTACTTTGCAAATGATTCAATTTTTTCTTTTATTATTTAAGTTATGCTAAATTTAATTTTATACCTTACGTTAATGTACTAAATTTGTAATTCTAAGTTCACACTTTACACTAGGGCTGTTCATGTTATCTGATATCTGCTTATTTGATCCGATATCCGAAGCGATCCGATCCGAAAAAGCAAATAATCGATCCGATTTTTTTTTTATATCAAATATCCGATCCGGTCAACGAAAAGTCAAACAAACCAAATATCCGATCCGACAAATACAAATAATATCCAATTCGAAGAAAAATATTTATACATTTTTTTATAATTTTTTATTTTATATATAATAGTATATAAATAAATTTATATATGTCTGTGTATAATTTTTACTTACTTTATTTATTATTTGAGGAAAATTTTAATTTAATTGGAATTACATTTTTAATACAATCCCTTTTTAGATATTTATAAAAATAAAAATAAAAATACTCTGCATACCGATAGACTCCATCCACTCCTTTCTTATTTTAGTTTTAACATTGGATATTTGTTGAGTAAGTCGGATATTTGCTAAGCGAATCGGATATTTGCTCAGCATTCGCTCAACAAATCGGATAATATGAAATATATTTGTCATTTGGTAACTTTTTTATATTTGAAATTGTATTCGGATAATATCGGTTATATTTGATATCCGATGATATCCGATCCGAAAATTTAAATATCCGATCTTCTGAATATCCGAAGTTTCAAATCAAATATCAAATACTATTTTTAGATATCCAAAATTTTAAATATCCGACAATCAAATATCCGAAATGTCGGATATTTGAACCGTGAACGGCCCAACTTTACACCGACAGAAAAGCAGAACGAGTTACGTGAGGCCCGCTGTTGGAGAAAATAGCGGTCTGTCTTACCGGAGTGGGGGGTAGCACACGTACTCGAGACGTGTCGTAGCTCATGCAGCCGACAGTTGCTTGGTTTTTTTCAGACAGCCCCACTCAATGCTCCCTCTTTCTCACAAATGCAATACCTCAAATAGTACGTATTGCGCCTTTTTTTTATTTTTTGTACCAAATTTAACCTGCGAGCTATTAATGACAGGTGCATCTTTGTCATGGATTACCAAAACTACCGTACTGTAGTTGGAATATTACATAAAAATACAACACCATACGATCAATGAGTATACTTTTATATTCTTAATAATCGTTCGAGCTTTTTTTTGAAGCCTCAAGCCTTCGCTAATCGTCCTTTCTCTTTCCCTGGTCAAACCTATTTTGAAATTTTCGAGATCATTTGCGGACGAACCTTTATATTTTATTTCATTTCTGCTTTCGTTGAATTAGCTATAGAAAATATAGCCCAAACTCATGTAAGGTCAACATGTAAAGCTTAATGCAGCCTCTCTCTTTTTTAAAAAAAAATTAATAGTAATGATAATAATATCAATAACACATGTATTATTACCAATAACATTTCCTCTCTTTTTCTTGCCTCTCGCTTTAATTGTATAATATAAAATACCTAAAAAAAACTCCAATTATTCCACAACGATTGTGAAATCTCTCAATTTCCTCTCACATAACATACTAACTTAATCTAAACCAATTTAACGCATATTTAACTTGAACCATTCCGTTTCTCATCATATTCCTCTAAATAGAAAAAAAACTACCAATTTAACCCAAATTAATTTTTTCTATTATCTAAGTCTTTTGTCTGGATTTCAGCTCTCTTGTGAGTTCCTCCCTCAATTTGTGTGGCATGTTTGCTTTGAGTTTACCTCAATTTAGTTTGCTTTCGTAAGATTTTGGTTCAAAATTGGTATTTCAATGCTTTAGTTTGTTGATTAGGGCGTGTTTGAGTTTTAGATTATGTTCTTGTTTTGATCACTTCTTCTCACTTTTCACACTTGATCTATAGCTTGGAAGCACTCTTTGATCTTTTTTTAAATTTATTCAAGGTCGTTCATCCTACATATGAACTCTAATTTCAATCTGTTTAGATTTTGCATTGGCTTCTCTTGGTAACACATCTTCTCTACTTACTTCTCAAGATCGGGTTGAGCTGATTTGTTTGTTGTCTAGTATGTTTCATCCTAGAACTTTAAGATTGGAGATTATTGGTGTCGGTTTGTTCCTCCTAATTCTAGATTGGTTGCTTTTGTTTGTCAGGGTATTAAATTGTGGTTGATTGTGTTCGATTTAGCTTTGAGATATCTCCAGCATTAGAGGGATGTTTGGATCTAAAATGTGTCTTTTTCTAGTGTATCTTTTTCTTCCCTACTACGATGCCCTAGATCTATCTCAACGAACAAAGCTTGTTTGGTTGATTCCAAGATCGAGCAACTAATTCTATGTTTCCATGTGATTTAATATGGATGCTCCCCTTCAAGTTGTGTTTGTTTGCTTCATATCTAACTTATCAAGCTTCAAGAGTTTCCTTCTCTTCTTTTCCATATTTTTTTTAATTTTGTTCTTCTAGAATTGTATAATTTGATTTATAAATATTGGTGGTGTTCAATCGGTTTTCCTTTAATGAAGTTTGATTTGTAAATTTTACCTTTCACATGGTGCCAAAGTTGTATAATTTGATTTGTAAATTGTATAATTTCTGTTCTTCTAAGCATAGAGAATTATAAATTTATGATATCCAAGCACAAAGAGCTTTTTTCAAAGGTTGGACCGATTTAGTTTCTATGTAGATTATTATGAAGCTTGTATTCTAGTTTGAATGATTAGGAATAAAAATGTTCATTTAAGAAGTTCATGTGTTATCTTCTTCTTCTTCTAGAATTCTATTATGAATTTGATGAATAATTGTAATACCCCAAAATTGTAAAACCTAGAATTCAATGATTAATCCTTCTTTGGAATAATTTAATCTTAAATTATTAATTTAATTATTTTGTGGGCTTTTGATTTATAAAATTGGATACGATTATTTAATAAATTAAAATAAATATTTTATTATTTTATCATACTCTTTTTATTTAAATAAATTTCCAAACCATAATTTTACTAAAATTATTCTCTTAAATTAACAACTTAAATTTTAAATAAATTAATTTATTAAAGTAATTTCTTCATCTAAATAAATTCTAACCCTAATTCCAAAAATTAATTTATTTTTCTTTTCTCATTTTTTCTTTTCTTTTCTTTTTTCCTTTTTCTTTTTTCTTTCTCTTTTTCATTTCCTTCCTTTTTCCTTTTCCTTTTTTTCTTCCCTTCCTTGGGCCGCCTGACCCACTTCCTTCTTCCTCCTTTCCCCACTGGGCCGCTAGCCTTCTTCCCCCTCTTTGCCCATTCAATACCCTTTTTCTTTCTTTCTTTTTTCTTCTTTCTTTATCTCCCCGATTAGGCCAGCCCAACCCTTCTTCTTTCTTTTCTCCTTCTCTCTCACGCACAGGCCAACTTGCCTTCCTTTCTCCCCCACCCAACGAGCCTACCTCCCCTCTCTTCTTCTTCTTCCTTCTATCCCCTACATGTCAAGCCAACCTCCCCTATGCCTACACCTATCCCCTACACCTACTATTGTAGCCCTGCTCTCTCCCTCTCTCCCATTTTTTTTCCTTCTATTTTTGACCCTACATACCTCCCTGCAACTCCCTACATTCCTCTTTTTCTTTCCCTTCCCTACCACCCTACACCCCGACCTGTAGCCCTTACACCTCCACCTAACATGATCGAATATGCCCTCCCTCTTATTTTTCTTCTCCTTCTCTGCCCATTCTCTCCCCTACTCAAGCCTCCTTCCCCAACCCTGTCTGCCCTTTTCTCCTTTCTTTCCTTCTTCTTTTCTCCTTCCATGTTGTTGCTTTATCGCCCCTAGCCAAAATATCTTCCACCTAACTAACCACCACTCTGGCTCCCTTACATCCCCTACTGCCTCCCTCCACCACCTAACAACCACCACCCACCCCTGCAACCCACTTTCTCCCTTCCTTCTCTTTTCTTCTCTTTTCGACCCTCCTCCCTCCATGCCACCTTGTGCCGCACATTCCCTCTCTTCCGCTACTACCGAAGCCACCCCTCGACCACTTGACACCTCCCCTACCACCTCCTTACCTCACCATGCCCAAAATCCCCCTGCAGCACCCACCTTTCTTCTCTTCTTTTTCCTTCCTTCTTCTTCTTCTTATCCCTTCCTTGCACCCATCTTCTAGCCCTTGCTGCTTCCGTCTCTACCGCCTTGGGCCTCCACTCTCCAATCCATAGCCACCACCTATAACCTTCCACCCTTCCTGCACCCAGCCACTACCCCAACTCCCCTCCATAAGCCACCACCAAGACCCTTTTTCTCCCCCTTCATCCACCACCTTCCACCCCCTATATTCTTCCTCTTTTGTGCATGCATCCTCACGCCGCATGGGTAGGGTGAGTGTTGTTGCATATTTTGAGTTTAATTAACTAAGTTTTGAGGTATAATATAGTTAGTATTAATATGTATTTAATAAACATTTTTGATAAAAATCTATTCTTTTAATTTTCTACTAATAATATGCTAATCTTGATATTATTTCTAGGTACAAATTTTTACCAATCAAGCTTAAGCTTTTAATTAAAGTACCAGTAAAGTGTAGTTATTGCTGGAAATAAGGTAGCCATTACTAAAATGTATGGATTTACGTATGCTAGTACATTAGAGTTTTAGATGTGCTATATGTGTATCTTATGTGTTGCTAACCATCTTATGATTTTAATGTTATGTTGGAAAAAGAATGAAAAGCATGCTATTGTATGAAATATGACATATGTGGAAATAGTGGGCCTTGTGGTTTATAATGATATTAGATACATGTTCATGTTATGATAAGAAAATATAGTCATTTGTAGTAGAGATAATGCTAATATGAGCCCTAGGGGCATTTTAGTAATTTTACTTGTACATAGGTTGTAGTCTAATTAAATGTGCATGGTAGGTGAAAATGGGTATTAATACAAAATAATAAGGTTTGTGGTGTTGGATGATGCATGTGGGCCATAGGTGTTATTATTTCATGTGTTAGGGGTATTTTAGTAAATTTGTATAAGAAAGGGGTAACTTGGTAATTTTATGAATAAAGATTGTAATTTAATAATATCATAAGTAAGAAGGGTATTTTGGTAATGTTGGCATAAAAAGGGGTAACTTGATAATTTTATGAATAAAGAGGATAATTTGGTAATTTAATAAGTAAGGAGGGTAGTTTGGTAATTTTGGCATGAGAAGGGGTAATTTGGTAATTTTATAAATAAAAAGAGTAATTTGGTAACTTAATAAGTAAGGAGGGTATTTTGGTAATTTTAGCATGAGAAATGGGTCATTTGGTAATTTAATAAGTAAGAAGGATATTTTGGTAATGTGGCATGAGAAATGGGTAATTTGTTAAGTTAGTATATAAGAAGGGTATTTTAGTAATTTTTCATAAGAAAGGGGTAACTTGAAAATTTTATGAATAAAAAGGGTAAATTGGTAATTAAACCACTCAAAGGGGTATTTTGGTAATTATACAAGTAGGATAGGGATTTTGGTAATAATGCAAGTACGAAGGGTACTATGGTAATTATACAAGTATGAATGATAATTTGGTAATATAATAAATATGAAAAGTGTTTTGGCAATTATACAAGTATGAAGGGTAATTTAGCAATTTGTCAAGTAAAAGAGTATTTTAGTAAATAGGCAAGTAAGAGGTGGTAATTTAGTAATTTTTTAAGTAAGGAAGGGTAAATTAGTAAATTATATATAACATGGCAATTGATCTAATAAACCTTCCTAATAAGTCATAAGGGATATTGAATAACAGAATAAGGGTTTATGGCCTTAGTATTACTTGTTTAAGCATAAGCATGTATATTATATGGGTGAGGGTATTTTAGTAAATTGGTGTGTATCATAAGAGAAATGCATGGTTTAGGGTTGAATGGATAATTAAAGATGTGTTATTATGTTAATTTCATAATCATACAAGAGGTGCCTTAATTGTTAATTATGCATAGAAATGTGTGTTGGATGTGCTAGAGTACATGTTAGGGTTTATGTGTTTAATGATCACTTGGTGTGTAGAATACTTGATTCTATGATCAGTAGTGTAACTATGATAGGATAATCTATTATGGCATGTGAATAAATAAAAATGAATTATGTAATCGAAGTAGACGATAAAAGGAAGCCTTAGCCTTAGGGGCATTTTAGTCATTTTGACTTAAGGTGCCTAAGTATAAGAAGTGGAACCTAGGAATTAGGATGGCCATAGTGGACTATTGAAGTTAACATGGACAATAATACTAATAATGATTACTTAATAATAACATAAACAAATAAAAATAAATAAGTATGTGACTAATGTGTTTCTCATGGTCACTTTAATTAAGACACTAATAACTAAAGTGGAAGACCTTGAGATCAGGAATGGTGGTTCTTTAGGGATCGCTACTCTAAAGATGTGGTTTAGTCCATGATTATTCTAGATTTTGCTAGCGTAACTTAGTGCCCCAACCAAGCCCTACATCTTACTCTATTAGCTCCACAGACCTACTTACGGGGTATCCATACTTATGAATTAGGTGTCATTATCAGTAGGGTATTGTGTGTCCTTGTGCACCAATATGACCAGGGTAACTTTACATCTCTGGGTTGATGGTTGAAGGGTATTTTGTTGCTTGTATGCACTAGTATGACTGGTGCACCTTTGTGTCTCTAGGTTTGTGATCTCCCCCTTGAGTTAAATAAATGGATATCTTGTGTCATATGATGAAAAAGTGAGAAAGTTGTAACAACATATGTTGGTGAATATTGTTGGTTGGCATGAATCATGATATGTGGTATTTATATATTTACGGTTATGTGTTTTTATAACGATATATATATGTGTATGTATATTTGAGGCTAAAAAATCATTCATATTGGAACTCATAAGGCTCTATTGAAAATATGGGTAATTTTGCTATTTTAGAGGTAATTTAGTCAATACAGATTTAAAATGAGACCTTGTGTATTTTAATGAGATGATTAATCCAAAATATGTTAAGTACACTATGTTGAATTTTTAGAGTGATTATAAATGGTCTAAGCCTAGTAAATGGGAAAAGTGACATAAATTGGGAATTATAACCCTAGAGGCACTACAAAATATATGACTTATGTCAACAGAAATTTAGTCAAAGATTTTATTTTTCTATTGGCATAAGTTACTAATACCAACGAATATATTTTTGTGGGCAATAAAGGAATTTTTTCCCATAGAAATTTTTTATTTGTTGGTAATAGTATGTTATGTCAACGAATCTTTTACCTATTTTTACATCCTTGATTATTAGTAGTATTATACCAACAAAAATAATACTCACTCATATAACTATTGGTATTAGTATATAAGAAAGACAAATATTTCAACTATTGTTATGTCCCTTTGAAACAACACATTCATTCCTCTTAAACATGAGAGACTTATCTTATTATCATAATTGCCAATTTTTATATGAAATACTAATAATATAATATATAACCATATTTATAATAAATAATACAAATATTTGTTTATATTATTATAATATAACTATGAAAGTTAATACAATATTATAGCAATAATAAATTATTATTATTATTATTATTATTATTATTATTATCATTGTAAGATTTATTTTAATAAATATTATAATAAAAATAATAATTAGTTAAGTCATGTTTCAAATAACCTAGGATAAGTGTCTCATTAACCAGTCAGTAAGCTAGGGGTCTAGGGGTAGTGCGCCCTAGTTGGAGGGGTTCGGGGGTAGCGTAGTGTAGCAACCTGCTTTTTAAAAACCTAATTTATATAAATAATAGTGTTGATTTATGATTTTTAACATTTAACTTTATTTTAATTGGGTTATTTAATTTAAATCATATTTCTATTTTAATAAGTGTTTTGATTTACTTTAAATAAAAAAATTTATCGACTAAGTATTTTGTTTGTTCTCGAAAATTTGTTTACAAAATTTTTTAGTTAAATTTAATCTAGTTGAAATTATATTTTTGATATAATCCCTTTTAGATATTTTGGTATTTAGAAAAAAGCTCTCTGTTACATTGTACAGACAACCCCCACCCCCTCCTTGTTTCCTTTCCTCTCTCTCTCTCTCTCTCTCTCTCTCTCTCTTCCCACTCTTTTTTCTTTCTATGTGGGAAACCCTAACCCACAACCTTCCTCCTTTTCTTAGTCGACCACAACACCACCATCACACCACCTCACCGCTTCTCAATCATGCCACTACTCAATCACGCCACCATAACCTCCACTTTGTCTACTCATCGTTGTCGACAGTAGCATGCAAGCATCAGTAGAGCAACATCAGCGGGCAATACACGAAGACAACCTCTAGTGTCTCTTGGCCACCGATGAATGGTCCTTGCCCACCGACAAAGCTCAATCACCCTTTATCCACTCTATTTTAGCTAAATTCATTTTGCTTATTTTTCCCAAACCCTAACTTTTTTTCTGATTACTTTGAAAGAATTGCCTTTAATTAAGTTAAATTAGTTGTTTAATTGAGTATATATGTATTGTATGATTGATTTGGATGGGCTAATTGTTTCGTATATGTTGATTTTTGGAGTTTGTAATTTTTGACTTAGTTATGTCCAAATTTCTAGGATTCATTCAATTAAGCTATTTTAAATACTTTGATTATGCAATATACTTTGAAATGTACTAAGTTTCTTATTGGAATTATCAATTTGAGAAATTTATGCAAAATTAATCAGAATTTATTTTTCGCTCAAAATTATTGCGGATGTAAAGTAGATTGTGTAATTGAGTGCTTTAATTAAATTGATTATATAATTTATAATAGAATATGTTTTAGTTCATCTCTGAACCATCAATTTAACTATTTTGTCAAGATTTGACCGGATTTGTAGTTTGAGCTCAAAAATCCTAATTATGTTAAATTAGACATTTTCTTTATTGTTTTTAATCAATTGAGTATAAAATATGTTATAAAAAATGTCTAATTGCATTTCTAAATATTCAATTTAAATAAATTAATAAAATTTGATCAAATTACATTTTTGGGCCTAAAATCCTAACTTTCAAATGAAATTATGGAAATTATCATTTTTATAGATATTTATTCTTAAATTGATTTTATAGAATTATTTGAAATGAACTTAATTGTATTTTAAAGCCTTCAATTTTGGTTAATTGGTTTGAATTGTCTGAATTTGTATTTTAGGCTTTACAACCCTAATTTTTGGGAATATTTTTTAAAATCAATTAAATTGAGTTACAATCAGCTAACTTTGATTTAAAATCAATTAAGTTGATTTTTTAACTTACTGTTTGGATCAATTCTTTGAAATTGATTGATTTGATATTTTGGGGTCATAAACCATAATTATGTAAGTGATTTTTGGTAAAATTTACTTGTCTTCTATTATTCCATGTTATGAATAGTTTTTCTAATCTAATATTTATGTTTCCTATCGTTGATCTAGGAAGGCACTCTAGTAGATCCTGAAAGCCCAATATAGGTACCAGTTTATAGTTTGGTTTTATTTTATTGGGTCATCCAAGGCAGTAATTTTTTGCACCCAAACAAAACACTAGAAATGGTTTCCATTTTTTTGTTGGGGTAATTAGGTTTAGATTTTTTTTTGGTTTATTTCCCATTTTACTCATTTCCCTTATCGTCTTCAAGCTTTCTTCACCTTTTACCATTCTTCTCATTTCCCTTCTCATCGTCTCATTTTCCATTGTAAGCCTCATTTGTTCGTCGCTGTCCCTCCTTCACTTTCTTTTACTAGCTTCAGCAATGGCGAGTCAATCTAAAAAACACAAGGCAAGAAGCAACACGACATATCCTCAACCAGGTTAAGCAACAACAAGAAATGGTTTAATTTTCTCTACTCTTTTAAAATCAAAAACTTAATTAGATTATTATATATAGTTTATACTTAAATCTTGATGATTTTTTATTTTATATCTTACTCAAAGTAGATTTCCCTTCCTTTTTCCCCCTCTTATTTTTTAATATGTAGCTGCCAATATCAAGGGTTATTGAGTTTAAGAAGAGTAGCAACAATACAATGTTCGATTTTCTCCACTCTTTTTAAATCTGAAACTTAATTAGATTATTAGGTATATTTGATGCTTAAAAATTGATGTGTTTTATTTTCTGGTTCATATGTTACTCAAAGTAGACTTTCCTTCCTTTTCCCTCTTATTTTTGATTCAGTAGTTGCCAACAGCAAGGGTTGTTGAGTCTGGGTAGAGTAGCAATAACACAAGGTTCGACTCCACTCTTTTTAAATCAAAAACTTAATTAGATTATTATGTATTTTTGATACTTGAATCTTAATGATTTTGTTATTTTCTAGTTCATATATTTCTAGTAGCCAGTTTTTTTATTTGCTTTCAATTTGTTTCCCCTTTTGAATAAGTTATTTGCATCATCGGATATGGTGCCACTTGTTTTAAATCTTTAACATTTTTCGATGTACTTGTTGATTATCTATGTTTTCCTTGTTCTCAACTTATAAGTTGTGGTTGTGAATAATATGTTTTTTCTATATTTGATGAATGGATGATTTCAAATATTTAATTTTTAACTGCTGATTGATATGTTGTAGTTGATGATTTAGTTATGTTAGATTTCTTTCCTCTTCGGAACTATGAATATAAAACTAATGTTGAAACTACAAAAAATCATATGGTCTTTTTTGGTTTCCCTTTTGTCATTTTGCTTAAGGTGTTGATTTGGTAATAGATTGTTTGTATAATTTGTGGGTTCATGGGTATTTTATATGGATTTTGAATTACAAGTGCTCAAAGCTAGTGCTTTATAGCCTAAGGTACTTGGTTTTTTCCTTTTATGTCTATAATGGCCTAAGATTCTTATGGTTATTGTTTAAGTTGGAAAGGAGGGTAAAATTGGTATTAGGAGAGAGTTTTGACTTTTCTTATTTTGTCTTAATCATTGTTGATGACATTATATCTTTTACTCATAATAGGGTGGTTGTTTATGGAGCATTAGGTCTTAACAACCCATAAGGCAGGTTCCTACTTTAATTTTTATTCTTTTCTGATCATATTTGGTTGGTGTTTGTCTCCTTGAGTTTCTATTATGGTTACCAATAATTTATAAAAATGGATTGGATTCAATTATTAAAGGGATATAATTTGTGTAAAAGCTTTGACATAGTTGCAAATTTTTGATTCCTCTTTTACTAGAAGTTATCTTCCTTTTAAGCTATTCCTACTTGTCCGTGAAGTCAAGGAGGTCAACACTGATGCGGCTGTTGAATATTAGTGGTTGTGCATCATTTAGTTATTAGAAATTGTTGTTGCTTTGTGGTAATTTGGTAGGAAATAATTACTTATTGTTTATTAGTGAACATGGTTGTACATAATGGTTGTTAACTATTAGTGAATCCATGGAATATTTCTTACTAAGATAAATATTTGAATAAAAGATTTTTTTTTTGCTCTTGTGTTGATGATATTTGAATCTAAAACAATATCTCTCTCTAAAATTTTGTGTTAATGTAGCTATATTATCTTATTTGATTGGTTCATAATATGCATCGTTACTATTTTTTTTATAAATGATTCTTCTTTTATGAAGGAATGTCATATATGCATAATGGCACTCTTCTATTTTTTATTTTTATTTTTTGATATATTTTTCTAAACTTGTAAAAGTTATTAGGGTGTGCGATTAAACTTTTTTACCTCAAAATAATAACACATTAATCATATTGATATTTAACTAATAAAATAATAATTTTTACTAAAATATTTATTAAATAAAAAATTACCAAAATGCCTCTAATATTGAAAAGGGGTAAGAATATATTTTAAACCTCACGATGTATGAACTGAGTGAGTTAGGAAAATGGAGGGATTTTTGGGGGGAGTCGATTGGCCGATGAAGGGTCAAGGGGGAGGCACTTGGTAGTGGTCGAAGGAGGTGGTGAGGGTGGCAACGTCGTTAGGTTGTGGATTGGTTGTGTAGGGAAGGGTGGTGACACTGGACGGTGCTACGAGGAGGAGGAAGAGGTTGATGGTGATAGGAAGCTCGATGGGGTAGGGAGTTATAGTAGCGGATGGCGTTGCAGGGAGGTGGGGAGCAGTGGTGAGCGCGAATGCTACGTAGGGGGACTATAGTGGTAAGGGATGCATAGAAGGTTGGGCTTCGATGGCGGTGGTGGTTGCTAGCTTGACGCAAAAAGGGTGATAAGGAGGAGGTGATGGCAAGGTAAGGAGGCATGACACAAGGCAGAGAAGGGCATAAGTAGAGCTATGGTGAGGCATGACTGAGCTCTATGAGAGGAGGACAGGAAAGAAGAGAAAGGGAAGATAAGAGAAGGGGTGCAGGTATGTATATATATACATGCATATACACATAGTTTGGGGGTGAAGGGGATGGAAAATTTATGGGAAGGGGTCGGGCTTTGGCGTGCAGGGTAGGTGAGAGTTGGTGTGGCAAGGATAGTGGTGTAGAGTTGTTGAGGGCATGTTGAATGGTTGGGAAAAGAAAGGGAGGAAAGTAACATGGAGCAGTGGTGAGGCTTTGTTTGCTGAAAGGGGGAAAGGAGGATAAGGAAAGAAAGAAGGAGGTCAACCGGAGGAGGAAAGGAGAAGTGGACTACTAGGCTGGCTGGCTTAGGGAGAGGAAAAAAAGAAGAGAGAAGTGGGCTGGGGTGCAGAGTAAGGGAAGAAAATAAAAGAGAAGGAAAAAGAAATAGAAAGAAAAAGGAAAATAAAATAAATTGAGGGTTAGAATTAAAATTAGATGTAGATTTATGATTAGGGTAAAATTGGTTTGTCCATATTTAGGGTATCTAATTAGAAAAAATGAACCAGGTAAAAAATTATCAATTTAGGGAGGATTTAAATAAGAGGAAAAAGATAAAATAATTAGGGTAAATTTATAAATTTATCTAGGTTTGTGGATTAAATGATAATAAAATAATTAAGCTAAGATTTAAAGGTTAGGTTAAAATAAAAATTAATTAGAATTAATATTAGATAATATTTTGGGGTATTACAAAGAGATTTATGAACTAGAATTGCATATTATTAATACCATTCCACCAGTTAAGAATAGTTACCAGGATCTTGATGCCCTAGGGTTATATATTATTGATATTATTTTACCAGTTAAGAATAGTGGGAATATTGAACTCAACATGAATAAGATTATGGATCTTAATTATGACATATTATGAGACTTGAAGTCAATAAATAGGTTGGTATCATGTTTTGGTAATCTATCTGCATGTTCATTCTTTAATTTGATTACTATGACTGTATTGTTATCTTCCTCAGTACATAGCAAACCAATAATCCATTTTATGGGTGTTATTTATTCTCACAAATAGATGGCCCAGTTGAGTTTCTACAGATCATTGAGGACCCAATAGATAATTCTGTTGCTTATGATGCCTTACTTGGTGATGAGTCTCTATTTTATCTTTGGGGCTTGGGAGGTGGATTTTTATTATCTGCATCTTAGTTTGACCCAGATATCTTTTGGAACTCTTCATTAAATGTATCCCTTTTATGAATTTTGAATATTATATTTAGAGTTAACATCCAAACTCTTATCTATAATTATGGAGTTCTCTTATTATATTGTTTATTCATGTTTCAAATGTATAACTATTTTGTCTTGTACTCAATGTAATGATAATATGGTAAGCGAGTCTTATGTTGAGTACAACGATAACACTCAATTTGTGTGTTTTACATTTTCGCTTAAACAAAAAAATTTAGTTGTAAATTTTGGAGCGTTGTAAGTTGGCATCAGAGCTTTGGTTTAGATTATTATTATTTTTTCCTTCAAAAATTTAGACTTTAAACTATCCCCTATCTAATTTTATCTGTCTATTTTATATATTGAAAAACTCAACTCTTCAAAAATCCAGATTAACTCAAGAGGAATCAAGAATAGGTAGCCTAGGCGACATTTGAATGTGTTTATGTGTAATATGAGCTAGTAAGCTAGGAATAATTATCCTAACATATTTTCTATCTTACAACTAGCTCATCATGGCCCTAAATGGTCACGTCGGCCATTTGAAGAAGAATTTCGAGGTATTCATTGAGTTTGTGAGGCGTCCACCACCACCATCTCAGCCTTAGTTGCCACCAAGACCTCTTCATTACCTATAGGAGGTTATCAGACATTATTGACTTAGGAGGGTTACTGGACATCACCCACTAATCTACCCCGATGAGGAGGACTCAGTTATCCTAGAGGGATGGATTTGAGTATAGATTGAACATATGAGGTAGCCGATTTTCCACATGCTCAGAAGGCAAACATAGCAGCCTACTTCATTCAGACAACTGGTGGGTAGGTTGTCGTGCGTAGGGATGACTTCAATACAGCGTTCCGCACTAAGTTTATCTAGAAAGCCTCAAGAAGGATAAGCTAAATAAATTTATGCAGCTGACTCAAGGGAATATGTCAATGTGAGAGTACCACATTTTAGAAGTATCGTTCGCGCGCGCGCGTGTGTGTATATGTGTGTGTGTGTATCCACATTTTAAATTATTATCACTTAGGTATATTCTACGTCAGTAAAGTTAGATTAGGTTAAAATTAGTGTAATAAATACTTAGAGTTACATAAAATTTCAAAAAGCTATTGAAAAGGTATGAATTTTTTTTTAAAGAAATAGACAAAAAGGCTAAAATATTCAAAATTATAATGTGTAGATTCTTTTTTAAGTCTAATGAGTGTTCGTATACAATTTTAAGTTATTTTACTTTTTAAGCCTTTTCAATTAGTTATTAGAAATAAAAATATGATATAAAAAAAAAATTTTAACATAGACTTTATAGAAAATTTTAGAATTGTTTTATTGGAAATTTCAAATGTTTAAAAAAATACATTTTTTTAGATTATTTCAACTTTTATGATTATTGCATATTTTTTTAGTATTTATCAAAAATCATCTTAATTACTCTAAATTTAACACAACACAACAATTTTAATATAAAAACTAGTTAAGTGAAAATATTTTTAAAATTGGAAATAACTAATTGAGATTTTTTAGATATAGTGTATTTATTAAATATTAGACTAGATGTGAGGCATTTATATTAAAATTTTCCAATATTTTTGTATTTAAATATTGAAGTCTTAATACTAGGTCCTTCGAAATTTGTTTGATATCAAAATATTTTTTGGGAGGGAGGGAGGAGAGAATTACGAAAAGAAATTATTATGGAGGAAAAATAGCAAAAAAATTGTAGGAATTAAATTAAATTTGTTGTGACATTCGGACTATGCTCGAAAAAATTAATTTATAAATTAAATTATAGCTTAAAAATTATAAAGGAATAAAATAATTGCTCATCTAACGATTTTTTTAAAAATGGTATCATATAAACTAACTTCACACACCCAACCTGCCGAAAGGAGCAACTCATTCCGTAGCACATTTCGCAACAAAAATCCTTCTGCCTTTGTAGGTTAGTCCACGAAAGTGTCTTATCAACTAATAGAAAACTCATTACAAATATACTAGAGATATGGAGGTCCCAAAAATATCCCAAGAGAATTGAGCTTTCTGAAAATATCGTAACACGGTTGAGGTTTCAACTCCCTCTGCCAAAAATCCAATCAACGTGCACAATACAATCACGCATCCTCCCTCTGACTAAGCCCATGATACGGAGTTATGATTACTCCTAAGAAACCACAAACAGTTTCCTATAAAACGAAACTAGTTTCAACTCCATTTGAACCTCATCACGTGAGGGATCTTAAAAGCTTCCATTGACAAAAAATAAAAAATAAAAAATAAAACACCTCCCCCGCTTCCACCACTACCATCAACTTAACTTGCAGGATATGGCTCTGCGCATATGGCTTGTCAATATCATGTTAGTTCTCTTCATCTTTGTTCTAGGGACACAGGCGGCGGCTCCTGCACATCACCAGTACAAACAAAAGGGAGAGTGTCTTCTTGGTTGCAACAATCAAGTGTCACATTGCCATGCTCGCTGTCTCATGCCAGACAGGAGAATTGATGCATCTAGAAGACGAGGAAGACGAAGGTGTCCGCCAACGCCACCGACACCACCAACGCCGCCAACACCCCCAACGCCACCTGGTGCACCAACACCGCCAACGCCCCCGACGCCACCAACGCCATCAACACCACCTTGCGCATCGACACGGCAGATATGCGTCAGAAGTTGTACGAGTCTTAATCTCAACTGTATGGGCACCTGTGTCGGGATTTCCCTGTCTGGTGCTTGAACGCTTTACAGCTCTAGAGCAGATAAATAAGAAGTAGCTCAAATGCTCTCAAGCGTAAGATTATCTACGAATGTTGTTGTGTTTTGTTTGTGGCTTTCTCTCTTTTAAGGAGTCTGTAATTGTTGTATTGCATATACGGTGATAAAATTAAAAATAGAAGGCCCTGACGAAAATACTAAATAAATGTGCCCCGTTATGTTTATGGTCGTGTTTAAGGTAAAATATGATTTAATATTCTTGTTCTTTTAACATATCTAAATCTACCAAACAAAACATCCCAAATTTAAGTTTTCTATATATATAGACGCATTACATATTATAGCAAACATAATCAAGATAAAAGTTAAAGTTAGCGCCATTTTTTTTTTTAAAAAAAAAACAAGGTTAAGCTCTCCTATTAATAAATTTACGCATTGCCTGAAAATTCTAGTCCTGCCCCTTTTTTCTAAATTTATTTCTTCTACTTATATTAAATTGTGCTAAATTTAATTTTCTACCCTACGTAATTGTACTAAATTTGTAATTTCTTACGCTCTCCACCAATTGAAAAATGCAGGACAAGTTACCCGGGGGCCCGCTGTTGGAGAAAACAGCCGTCTGTTTAACGGGGGGAGCACACCAACTTGAGACTTGAGAGTAGCGAAGAGCAGTGTTGTACCTGGACGTTTTTTAAATTTAGAAAACGCATACGGCAGAAAATGTTAAAATAATTTATATATATATACATATATTTAAAATAAATTAAATTTATTAAAATTAAAAGGAAAAAAATTATTACTTAAATTAGTTAATTTTAATTATTTTTAATAAAAATATTAATTAAATAATTTTAATAAAAATTTTGATCATGAAACGGACGGAAATGTTTCGGCACCCAGGTGCCGTCCCCGTGCATCAGTGGTGAAGAGTTGAGAGGTGTGGTAATTTGTAACTCATGCAGCCGACAGACGGTTGCTTGCTTTTTTCAGACAGCCTCACTCAATACTCCCTCTTTCTCACAAATGCAATACCTCAAATAGTACGTGTTGCGCCTTATTTTTTTTGTACCAAATTTAAAATAAGGGTATTGTTATATGAAAAACGTATTTTTATTCGGCGGAAAATAAATACCGAAAGTGATTTTGGCATCGGCGATTTTAGCCGAAATTATGGATAATATTCGGTAATTTTTACCGAAACTGGCTCAGGCCATCGGCACTTATTGCCGAAAGTAGGTCAAGACATCGGCAAACACTGCCGATGCACCAAATTTTTTTTTTTCAATTTCGGCCGAAACATATCGGCAATTATTGTCGAAATGCAGCATATATATATATTTTTTTTTTTGGCCGACAATTCGGCAATTTGTACCGAAACCGGCCCAGGGGATCGGCAATTTTTGCCGAAACCAGACCAAAAAATCGGTAATATCTGCCGAAACCAGATCATTTTTTTTTTGCCTGAATATTAACTTACTATTTTGGCTGAAATTGAAAAAAAAAAAATTTGGTGCATGCCTTAATATTAACTTACTATTTCGGCTGAAATTGAAAAAAAAAATTTTTGGTGCATCGGCAAAAACTGCCGATGCCTTAATATTAAAAAAAAAATTTTTTGGTGCATCGGCAAAAACTGCCGATGCCTTAATATTAACTTACTATTTCGACTGAAATTGAAAAAAAAAATTTTTGGTGCATCGGCAAAAACTACCGATGCCTTAATATTAACTTATCGATTGAAATTGAAAAAAAAAAAATTGATATATCGGCAAAAACTGTCGATGTCTTAGTCTAATATAGAGGATAAAATAGGTATTTACTGCGCAAATATTTTCTACGCAGTAAATATCTGTTTTTCAAATAACAACTACGTAAAATAAACCTGCGAGCTATTAATGACAGGTGCATCTTTGTCATGGATTACCAAAACTACCGTACTGTAGTTGGAATATTACATAAAAATACAACACCATCTGAACAATGATAACGGCGGCGGAGTGGTTACCGCGGTTGTCACGGTGTAATAGCGGCCGCGGACGGAAATAGTACCTTGGGAAGATGATTATAACCATGGTTATGACGATGGAGGTCGTCGTGATGGATACCCTTTGGTTTCTCTGGCTCTGTGCTATTAAGCTCTTTATGTCAGGTGGTTTAGTGCAGTTGCCATTAATTGACCAAAACATATCCTGTTTTAATGAAGTCTAAATGGATTTCCATCGCTGGATCATATACATTGCATACTTTCTTTATAGGGAATCGATTGCATATCTAATTATGTAAGTAAAGAAATAGTGATGGCTAATTACATAAGAGGAATTAGACGATTTACTTGGGGAAGGGGGTAGTCATCGAGACTGAGTAACCTAAGTGACTCAAACGAGTGGTGAGGACAGAGACCTGGCACTACTTTTCATTTTTTTTTTGTTAAATTAG
The DNA here is from genome assembly GCA_030549775.1 of Tamarix chinensis. NCBI lineage: Eukaryota > Viridiplantae > Streptophyta > Magnoliopsida > Caryophyllales > Tamaricaceae > Tamarix > Tamarix chinensis. The sequence continues at coordinate 89,640,048 of CM060178.1, forward strand.
ATAGTGGTGATTAAGTAACTATTAGTTATTAACAAATGTTCATTAAAATGGTTAAGATTATAATTAAAATTATAAATGACACATAATTTTTATTTAATGCTCTGAAATATTTATTTAATATAAACTTCAATTTATTTATATTTAACATAATTTTTAAACATTAATTTAGTTAATTTGTTAACATTTAATCTACAAATTTAGATAATTTAAAAAAATATATATTCTAATTAATTTATCTTTTTTATTAATCCACCTTAAACATATATCTATTAATCAGGTTTACTTTTTTTTTTAATTGAATTTTTTAAATTCGGATAAATATATTTTATGTTAATTTTAAATTTAATCTAATTATAATTATAAACCTAAATTTATTTTTTTCTTCTTTTTCCCTTTCTCTTCCCTCCTCTATTTCTTTTCTTCCCTGGAGCCCAACCCAGCCCATCCCCTCTTTTTTTCTTTCCTCCGTCCGAACCCCGACCCACCTCTCTTCTTACTTTCTTTTTGTTTTTCCTTTTCACTTCCTTCTACCCTACACCAGCCCACACCCTTTTGCACCAAACACACCCCAATCCCCTGCACTTTCCTTGCCTGCGCCTTATACCCCCGCCAACGTTCCTTTCCCCCTTCAGCCTAAACATCCCCTACCCTTCTCCCTCGTATGCCCCATTCCTTCCCTTGCTGGCAACCTGCACCAACCACCCCTTTGCAACCCTTGCAGCCTTGCGCCACTAACCTTGCCACCACCTACTCCTACCTACCTATCCTGCACGCCTAAACCAAACCATGTCAATTTTTTTCCTCCCCTTCACCCTAATCATGCGTACATACATATACACACACACCCTTTATTTATGTCCTACCCAAATCTCCTTATCTCCTCCCTACCCCTAGTTTCATTTCCATCATTAACCCCCTATTTTCACCGCCACCCCACACCACACCTAGTGCCACCAATCGAGCTTCCCTTATCCTTCTTTTTCTTCCTTCTCCATGCCCCTGCCCCTGTTTTCTTCTCACAAACCCACCGACACCATCATCTCCTTCTGAAATGTCCCGAAAATTTCTAATTCTAAATATTATATTTAAATGAGGTTTTGTCATAAAGATTAATTAAATAAATTATTTTAATTAAAATAAAAGAAAATTTATTAGGGAAAATCAAGAATAAATTTATAAGTATTTTAATTAGGAGGAATTTGGATATTTTAGCTAATTAAAGATTTTAATTTGGGAATTAATTAAATAAATTATTTTATTTAAAATAAGAATGAGAAAATAGTTTTAATTTAATAATAATTTTATAAATAATTGAATTGGAAGAAAATTTGGGTGTTTTGCTAATTAAAATGGAATTTATGGAAAATCTTTTAAAAATCCTAATTTAGCCTAAAAAGGGATTTAAATATTATTTTATTTAAATATTATTATTTTTAAATATCCTAAATATTCAGATTAATTTAATTGGTCTTAATCTAATTATTTTTCTCCTTTCCTTTTTCCTTTTTTCTTTTTCTTTCTTCCTTTTTCCTTTCTTTTTTCTTTCTTTTTCTTCTTTTTCTTTTTCCTCTTCTTTTCGTCGACTGGGCCAGCCGCAGCCCAGTTCTTCTTCTCCTTTCTCCTCTTTCCCTCGGCCCAGCCCGCGCCCGCGCGGCCTCCTTCGTCCGACTCCGCCCGCCGCGTTTTGGCTCCTTTTACACCGAAACGCGTTGTTCGGTTTAATGACGCCCTCGACTCGCTCCCGAACCGCCCGGTTCTTCCCTTTTTCTTTTCTTTCCCGGCCGACCGGTCCGCCTCCCTTCCTTCTTCCTTCTTCCTCCTTTCTCCTCCGTCGCTGCGACGCAAGCTTCCGACCCCGTCAATGGCTTCTCCTGCTACGGTGAATAATACCGGCCGTTTATTGTCTCATTGCCTTCCTCTTAACTCCAGGAATAAATTGGAATAATTTTCGTGCGTTAACTCTCGCCCATTTCTCCTCCCCAACCTCTCGAAATTTCGAAGCAAACCAAACGTTGACCGATCAATTACCGCCACCGGCCACCCAAATTCTTGCATTTAACACTTCCATGTCGACCTCCAGCTCCTCATTATCCATTCCAACATCTATAAATAGCCTAGTTGTAGGAGTTTTGAAGATTTTTCTTCCCCGAAACCCTCGGCCCGAGCTGCCGCCACCCCAACTTCAGACGCCTCTTCCGCCGCCTTCAGCCAACCTTAGCACCACCGAAACATTTCATTCTCTTCCCTGAAATTTACTCTAATTAACTAAACTATTTTCATCTATCGATTCTTCTTGTACGAGCCTAAATAATCATGCAAAGTTAGATGCTCGTTTCGCCGGAATTTTGACCCCGAAGCCTTAAACCGCCTTCCACCGCCGTGCGCCGCCACTTTTTGCTGCACCACCACCATCATTTTGTCCCTCTCCTCCTGGGCAACAATAAACACCTCTTATATCACCTCAATTCTCCCTATATTTTTCCCAACATCCATCTTTGTCTATGTTATTCTATTTTTCCGGCCGTTGCCGCCGCCGCCGTGAACCACCGCCGGTGCCACCTATCCCCACCAGCTTAAGGTTGAACCCTAGACCCTCTCAACCATTTTCCATATTATTATAAGCTTTGATTTAATTTATTTCAATTATTTGCATATAAATACCATTATTATTATTCTTAATATTTATATTCTTAATATGTTTTATTATTATTTGATGATAAATTTATGCTGAATTGTACTTGCAGGGTGGAGAGTGGTAATAAAATAATTTTATTGTTAGTTTCGAATTTTAAGTTATTAATTGAATTATTATAGGATTATTATCATTCTTCTTCTTCTTATTATTATTAATATTATAATTATTAGAATAATTATTATTAACGTTTTATTATTTATTCTGGAAAATCTTAGGCCCTAATTTTGTATTAACATTCGCACTTATTTATTTTAGTATTATTATTTCTATTGTTCTTATAACTATTGATAATAATATTATCAGTATCTTTATTATTTTAATATTATTATATATGTTATTAATTTTATTATTAATATTAAATAAATGGTCATTCATTAGTTATTTTTAAGCTTATATGTTATTGTTATTGTTATTAATATTATTATTATTATTTTTATTATTATTTATATTCTTATTGATATTAGTTTTATTATCCTTGATATTATTATATTAGTATCATTATTATCATTAGGGTAAAATCTTTAACCCTATATTATCAAGGGTTATAATATCTCTATTATTTTTATGTCTTTAGCAAAGTTAAAATTTTGTTAAGGTTATTTTATTAGTATGTTATTAATTGGTCAAAGCCCTAAGGAGGCGTAGGAACGTGCTCCAAGACCGGTGTCGTTTCAGGTAAGGGGTGCTAAGGCCATTTATGTGCTAATGTGCATTGTGTGCCTCGTATGCTATGCATTATATGTTTATGATTATTAATTATGCCGTATATGATATGACGTGGAGTTGAAGTATGTTTTCGTATGGCATGTGTATTATTTGTGTATGACCCTGTAAGACATGCATGTGAGGATGTTGATATGATTTTATGTGGGAGAAAGGATGAAAAAGGAGGATGGGGAAAGAATTTGACTAAGGGAAGTGAGTTGACCTAATTTTATGAATTTATAAGGAATAATCTAATGCATGGTTTTATTTGGAAGAATGTAATTTATGATGTTATATAAGAGAATCGAATTATTGTTTGTTTGGGAGAATCTAATTTAAGACGTTATTTGGGAGAATGTAATTTATGATATTATATGGGAGAACCTAATTTATGGTTTTGCTTGGGAGATTCTAATTTGTGATTGTATGTGGGAGAATCTAACTTATAGTCTTGTATGGGAGATTCTAATTTATGATTTTATGTGGGAGAATCTAACTTATAGTCTTGTATGGGAGAATATAATTTGTGGTTATGAAAGGGGAGAATCTAATCAATTGTATTATGTGGAAAAATCTTTGGGTTTTATATGATTTGAATCTTTGTGTTGGTATGGATTGAATTTAGGGTTTTGTGTGAATGAATCTTTGGGTTGTATATGGTTTGAATCTAGGGTTTTGGTATGAATGAATCTTTGGGTTATGTGGATTGAATTTAGGGTTTTGTATGATGAGATTTTGGGTTTTGCATAATGGTTAATGGTGGTATAGTGGTATTAGGGTTTGCATGGAAGTTAATAATTGCATGGGATGTGTAAAGTTTGTATGAGAGTGAAGTTTATGTATGGAACGCTGATTTAGGATTTGAGGAAAGTAATGTAAGTGTTGTTTTGGGTGATCAAACATTTGAATGGAAAATAGTGCGTGGAACATTATATGGGTACGTAGGAAACCGAGCTAGGGTTCATGTGGATAATTAGGGTTTGGTGCAACTGCTTAGGGTTTTGTCGTATCAAGTATATTTGGTGATTAAAGGGTAATTGTGATTTGTGATGTGTGTTGATTCATGCATGACCAGGGTGAAATCTTTGAATAAAATATTTAAGATATTAATCACTTAAAGCGAAAGATTATTGAGCCGGGTCCAACCGATCCACCGGTTAGGAATAGTGGTTAGGGTTATTACCCTATGTGAGACCGGTCCACCGGCAAATAATAGTGGTGTGGACTTTGTCCCGCAAGTGTCCGGTCCACCGGCGAATAATAGTGGGGGACTCGAGCTCAATAAAGACGAACCCGAGTTTGTTAAAGACACTTAAAAGATATTAATTACTTACAGTGGAACCCCATGTGAGCAGGAGCCAGACCGGTCCACCGGTAAATAATAGTGGTGTGGACTTTGTTCCGCAAGTGACCGGTCCACCGGCGAATAATAGTGGTATGGACTTTGTCCCGCAAGTGACCGGCCCACCAGCAATAATAGTGGGGTGTTCCTGTACTTACATGGATTGCTAAAAGGCATGGTGTGAATCAGATTCTACTAAGAGATTAATTAAACAGTTAATCTGAATTATTCATGGGCCTTTGTACGTTTACCTGAATTGTTCATATACCTTTATATTGCTATGTTGGATTATGCCTGTTATTAATCTGCATGGATTGTGTGCTTATGTGTCGGTCTTAGTGCTCTGTTACCTTACTCAGTACGTAGCGTACTGATCACCCTTTTCATGGGTGCTGCTCATTCCCACTAGTAGTATGCCCTTCTGGTTTGTGTAGGTGGGCGAGATATCAGTTGGGGCTGAGTGTTGAGAATTTTTGGCTCGAGATTCAAGAGAGTTGTGGCCATATTATAGTTCTATTTTATTACGTTTGAGAGAGTTGTGATCGTATTTCATTCTTTATGTACTTTTATTTCCTGCTATTATTTCTTTGTATTGGAGTATTTATTCTCTTTGATTTCGCACTCTGATTTCTATTTTATTACGTTTATAAACGTTTATGCATACTCTGATTTTAAGGTATGATCTTTCGAGTTCTTTTATGAAATGTTGATTTGAATTTAATGTAAATCTTTTCTTTAGCCTTAGCACTTGGTACTGGAACGGTCGGAGAGAACTGGTCTAGTACTAAGTGTGGCGGTAACATTTCCAAAATTCACGGGTTTTAAGTATTTCTATTATAATTGCTTCCGCTTTCAAAAAAAAGTAGTGAATTTTGGGGTGTTACACCTCCTCTGCGACCAAACCACCGAACCAACCCCTGTATCACCTCCACCGCAGCCACAACCAGCTCTAACCACCACCCCATCTACAACTCTACCCTCATCCTAGTAACCACACTACCACCTAGCCACCTCGGCCCCTAAACCATGCCTCCCTACCACCACCAAAGCCAACCTCTTTCCTCAGCTACACTAATCGCAACCAACAACAGCCTCGCCACTACCTACCTTAGTCATCACAGCTAGTGTGCCACCACTATGCACCTCACCCCTAGCCACCTTCGTCCGACCACCATCCCCTCGATAGCTCTTTGCATAACTCTCCCCCTCACATTACATGCAGTGTAAGCTTTACATAAGTATTTCTACCTATTTTAACATCTAGGGCATTTTAGTAACTCAATATTCGATAATTATTTTAATAATAAATTTTTATATTAAATATTAATATAGTAATTGTGATATTATTTTATGTATAAAAGTTTGATATGTGGTGCCGAATTATTTTAAGTAAGTTACCCGATAATTTATACTTTTGCTGAAAATTAAGTAACCTTTATACCCCCACTAAATTATTTGGATATCGTATAATAGCATATGAGGGTTTGACAAGTAATTTTTTAAGACATGATTTATTATAGATACTTATCTGATTATTATGGCTATCATGAATAATTAAAAAAGAAGGCATGTTATCCTATGTAAAATATCATGTGTACAAAAGTGTGATTAAAGTGGGACTAATGGTAGGAAGTGATGTTGTATGATATGTACATGTGAAAATATTAGGTTAAGCATGCTTAGATATACTTGTAAAAAAAATTACTACCATGTGCCATAGGGGTAATTTGGTCATTTAAGCATATCAAGGTATTTAACCTTAACTAGAATGATTAAATGTCCTATTAATATTTCTAAGAATGGTGGTAGGTTTTGTTGTTCTAGAAACACATGTTTCAACACAATTATCAATATTATATGGTCTAGAGGTATTTTGGTAATTTTAAGTGTGCTATGATAATTACCCTAATAAACATGCATGATAAGTACCATCTGATGTTAAGTATGAGAATAGGGATTTACTGCTTTAGAAAGACATGTTTCGGTAAGATTATCACTATTATATGGCAGAGGAATATTTTGGAAATTTGGAGTGTACATAAATATTCTAATAAACATGCATGGCACGTGTCATTTGTTGTTAAGCATGAGAATAGGTATTTTGTTGTGTTAGATACACCTATTTCATTGTGATTATTATTATTGTATGGCGTGCAATTGTGCCCCAATAAGGCTCTACTCTACTCTATAGGTGACCTATGAGTTCTGTAGGGAATATCGATACTTAAAAATTGGGTGTCCTAGGTTGGAAGGGTATAGTGTCATCTTGTACACTAGTATGCTCATAGAGCTTTTATGCCTCTAGGTTGGATAATTGGGAGGGTATCGTGATGTCCTGTGCGTTGGTATGATCGGTGTACTTTTATATCTCCAGGTTATTCATGTATCCCATTGATTAAACAAAAGAAATGGAAATGATCATATTTGAATCAAAGTAAATACTAAACTCTTTGATGGTAGACTTTGTGCCTACCTGTGATACTATGAGTTGTTATTGGTATGTGCCTGTGAGCCTACTTGGGTAATGAGATTTGTTGGTATTGATAATGAGCTTTGTAACCATAGTTATAACTTAAGTATGATACTGCTTTTTAATTATACTACAAAGAACATCTCTTAGATGCTCCACTGATAATTTTTTGTTATTTCCAAATGAATGAGCATGAGTATTATATGACATTGGTGATATGTGGTTATATGAATGATTATAAGATTTCAATTAACATGTGTATAACTAAATGTTTCATAATATGTATTGTTGTGATGCTTTTATGTGTTCTATGTGGGGTTTTCATTTAAGTTTTGTATAATGAGTTACTTAGTACCCTATTACTGATGGGTTCCATTTCATGGCCCTTTATATATTCAATGGGCATTTTTTTTTATTTTGTATGACTACTTTGAGGGTAAGGTCTGATGGCTTCTTATATGTGTCGAGAGTTAGGTATGTCCGGGGGTTCATCCAACATCTTTTGACCCAATTGTTTAGAATTCTTATTATCTTATGTATTTTTATTTTTACTAGATTTTGTTACCATTGACATTTGGTTTACTTGGATCAATGGCTAAGTTATTTGACTCCTTTTTCTCTCTGATATTTATAATTGTATTATTAATTTAAGTAGACAAAGGTTTAGCCTTAGCACTAATTAAAACCCTACACAATTAATAATTAACATTAAATGCATGATTTAACAATAGTTTTCTCCCAAAATTAATTCTCTACCAAGTTAGTTTTAGATGTTTAAATATAACATCGCCAAAGGTGGTGGTGGTTGGTGGGGCTCTTGTAATTGTTTGTTCTCCTCTGAAGATGAAACCTTTTGTGGAGCAACCGATTTTTCTAATCTAGCTCTCTTTCATTTCTCACTGCCCTCTTTTGTTTTGCTCCTTTCACTAATAAATCTCTTTCCCCTAGTTTTAGGAGCATTCTTATTTTCCGATTCCTTAATTCATGGTACTAAATGTAATATATATATATATGGTATAAACAATGTATGTAACATTTTAGGTATAACATGGAAGGAGAATGTCATTACCTCTTTAGTAATAAGACATATCTAGCTTGTGGTCAAGGCACAAAGCTCCCATGATCTTTTAACATTGTAGTTGCCTCATCCGTTTCTGTATAACATGGTAAGGGTAAATCTCTAATCATTGGAATGTCAATACTTATGGACCTCATATTTAGGGCCAAGATAGACCCATAGATCGTCAGCTTTTTGGTTCCATGATTAATGCGTAGTCTTTCTTTCGCCAATAGAATTGAGGGGTCATTATCTAACAAGTTATATTTATTCAAACCCTGAAATAAAATATTACATATTTTTAATTATTGATTTGATACTTGATACATTTTATAACAATTCATAGTTTTATATGATTTCCTTGAGAAGAGAAAAAAATATGTATAAGCTTTATAGTTATCTCTAACGTTATTTACATTGAAGATGTGAATCAGATCATGTAACTCTAAATCAAATCCATTATACCATTGAGGTTTGATAAATGAAAATTATTTTTTCGTTGTGGTCATCCATTCAAATTCCATGTTTAATTTTTAGGTCAGGACAACCACTTGATCATTAGTGTTCCGGTGTCCACAACATTGACTACACACATTTGTTCTCATAACCCTTAATCTAAGACCCCTATGTCTTCCGGGGTGTTCATCAATTCCTATTACTTGTGACATGATGCAATGATGATCTACAAACTTAAGAGAATGTGATGTTTTAAGTCCATCCTGTAATGTATACAATTTAGAATATAAGAATATACATAATATAATAGTTTACTCTAAAAAACTAACTAGGGTTAGGGATATCTTCAATCTTACATTTTTTTTGGCAGCATCTTGTACATCTTCATTAAGATATTTATCTTTTGTTGCTTTATCCTTCTTTCATAATGTACCAATATTAATAGATGAGGTACTTGGATCCAAATTTGGGGCTATGAAATGTAATTCCAAAATACACACTCAAATTAACAATATAATTATAATACTCTATACATAAACATTTAAGCACATAAATAAAAATGTCATACCAACTCTTCTTCAAGGCTTGCACAGCTTTCTAGAGCCATATTATGGCGGTAAATATTCTACTTAGGAATTTTATTTATTTTTGGCCCTTTTCTCCTATATTACAAGCTAAAATATTTACTCAGTGCCATTTAAATATAAACGAAAAAATTTTAATCAAAAAGTTTAATTGTTATGTAACAAATACCTTAAACCCCTTCAAAATACAATATACAATAAATTTGTCCGAACTATCTTGATCAATGAAACCATAATTGTAATACCCTAAAATATTATTTAATATTAATCTCAATTAGTTTATATTTTAACATAATCCTTAAAATCTTAGCTTAATTATTTTGTTAACATCTGACCCGTAAACCTAGATAAATTCTTAAATTTATTTATCCTAGTTATTTTATCTTTTTTATTTTATTTATATCTATCCTAAACCTGGATAAATTAATTTAGTTCTAATCTAAATCTAATTCTAATTCTAAACCTAAATTTATTTTCTCCTTTTTCCTTTTCCTTTACCTTTTCCCTTTTTATCCCTTTTCTTTTTCCTCCTCTTTTCCTCTTCCCTCCTCCCCGGCCTGTGCCCAACCCCCTTCTCCTTTTTTCTTTCTTTTTTTCTCTCATTCCTGCCCGTCTACACCAGTAGATATCCCATTCAATCTCTTATTTTCTTCCCCACCCAAACTCTAGACTGACCTAACCCCTCTTTTTTTTTCTTCATTTCCTTCTTTGTTTATTCCTCCCCGGTCAATGTTCCCCCATTCTTCCTTTCCTTTTCCCCCTTTCCCCATTCGACCAAACAATGCCTTGCCCCTACACCCTTTCACTTTCCTCCCTTCCTTTTTCCGGCCCTACCACCTGCCTTGTCCCTACCTAGCCTACACCCTACCTAATATCCTTTCCTCTTCAAGCCCAAAAACTCCCTAACCTACGCCTCTATCTCCGTAGATCAGCCACCAACTCTGCCTGCACCCTTTCCATTTTTTGTATCCTCACCTGCCCCCCATGGCACGCTTAAACCAACCTATTTCCTCATCGGCTTCCTTCCCCTTCACCCTCCAACCATGCACATGCATGTATACATAAATGCACACCGCACCACTTCCCTTTTCTTTCCCTTCTCCTCCTTCCTTTCCTTCTCCTTTTCATTACCCCCACACCATGCCTCTTTACCCAACACCATCACCTCCTCCTCATATGTCACCCTTCTTTGCGTCGAGCCGACCACACCACCCCTCCCATGCATCCCTATTCCACACAGCCCTTTCCCTAGCCTTCCTCGCTTCCCCGTTATGCTCCATTTCCTTTTATTGAGCTACCCAACACTACCAGTTGCTGTTTCCCCCTTCGTCACCGCCTCGAGCCACCACCGGCCAACCATCTCCCTCCCAAAGCTCCCTAAAATTACCCACTCACAACGCATGAGCAGCGTGCATGTGTATACGTATATTTTTACCCCATTTTAGCATTAGAGACATTTTGGTAATTTGCTATTCAAAAATTATTTTAATCAAAATTATTATTTTATTTGTTAAATATTAATATGGTTGGTGTGCTATTTTTTTAGGTATAAAATTTTCATTAGTGTGGCCTAATAAAATTTAGTAGGTTACCCGTAATTAGTGTTTTTACTGAAAATCAGGTAACCCTACACTCTACTAAAAAGTGAAACATCGCATGATAGCACATTAGGATTTTTTATGTATAAATTCTATTAAGCATTCTCGTTATGTTATAATTCTTTGCCTAAAAATGATAATATAAAATTTAGTAAAATAATGCTTGTTAATGCGTGTAAATTATTAGGTGTACAAAAGTATGTTAAAATTGTTTAAATGTCAGAAATAAATAAAATTGTTAACCTTGATGCCTTGTGCGCCAGTATAACAGATGTACTTTTATGTCTCTAGGTTGTTATTGTATCCCCCTCAAGTAAATAAAAATTGAAAATGATTATTATTGGGTTGAAATGGTTGTCGAATTGGTCAGTAGTAGCCTTTGTATCTACTTATGTTTAGTATTGTGTCTTTGATCCCTACCTATGGTATTATGGATTTTATTGGTATTGTGCCTTTGAGCCCTACCTGTGGTATTATGGATTTTATTGGCATTGTACCTCTGAGCCCTACTTGCGGTATTCCAGATATAATTAGTTTGATATTGAGATATGCGATATATCATGACTATGTTTATTGTGTTGAATTGACTTTAATTGTTACTTTAGAAGGCATCTCTTATGAGATTAGTTGGTAAATTTCATTATGATCTAAATAAATGAGTATAAGCAGTATGTATTTTTTTGTGATTATTTTTTATCTAATATGGTTATTGTATTGTATTCATTGCATGTGAATTTTAATATCTTATACCATGTTTTTTTGTGATGTCTTTTATGTGTTTCATATGGAATTTTCATATTAGTTTTGTATAACTGGTTACTTAGTGCTATTGTAGTGACGGGTTCCGTTTTATGGTCCTCTACCTATTCAATGGGAAGTATTTATCTTGTAGGAGAAATTTGAGTGTAAGATATGATAGCTTCTGGTATGGGATGAGAGTTAGGACTATCCGAGGATTCACTTGACATCTTTTGATTTAGATGATTCCATACTCTAATGCTCATATGTATTTCTTTCACTGGATTTTGTAACCACTGGCATTCAGTTTATTTGGAAATATGTTAAATTGCTTTGATTCTCTCTCTACTCTTATTTTTATAATCGTGTTATCAATTTAAGTAGAGTAAGGTTTACCCTTATCACTTAGTATAAGAATGGTAGAGGATACCAAACTTATACTAGTTGTGGCGGTAACACCCTCTACTTTTTTACCTAATGCTTCCACAAAATAAATTTTTTAAGTATTGAATTTAGGGGTGTAATGATAATGCTTAGGAGGCTTCATACATAAAACATCATCCCTCTTTCTATACATTTTTTTCCTTGCATGCCCTAAATATTCTTAGACACTCACTACAATATCTAACAAGCCACTTCTTCCTCACCTCTAGGAAGATGAACACTCTCTACAAAATAAGACATAAACATATATACCAATGTTAATGTATTAAAATTAATAACATGTGACATAAAAAAATTAAGATAGAAAACAATATATTTATCTTATCTACTTGCTAAATATGTTCTTTGTGACCTTTTAGAACCTGCTTCAAATTTTTGTTGGATATAGAAACACAATTACCAATGATGGGTGAAAAGTATGTGAGAAATATGTCTGCATACTCGTCAAAAGGAAGATTATAGGTATTCCATCTCAAATCTACTTGTTCTCCTCTATTTTTTACGTTAGTGATGATTCTAATCACAATAGGTCATCTCTTTCCTTCTTCATCACTAGAGTCCCTATCAATGATTTTCTTCATCATATCTTTGTGAAATTTCAATCTATAAATTAGTAAACAAGGTCATGAATATGTATATAAAAAATATGATGTTAAAGTGAAAAACAAACATATCACATGTAGTAATGTGATGAAATAAGCCACAATTCATGTTTCATGACTGTATACAATATATGAAGTTAAAACAACAAGCACTCTCTATAAACATGTTAGAAAGTTATCACCCTCATCACCTTCTTTTTCTTCTTTTTTTCATCCTTGTTTTTGGATTTCTTTGATGATCTGATACATATATTACTTCATGATTATTGTCCCTTACATATATATCCTCTTCAATAATGTCATTGTTATCATTGTTCAATGATTAAGTTACTTACATTGCTTTGGCACACTCTTTCACCAATTGGCAACATTTTCCTCATCACATTCATTCACATTTATTTTCTTCATATTTAGTACCACATAGCATCTTTTATTACCACATTTGTGAAAAATGGTTAGATGAATTTCTATCTTGGGGACCATAAAAAGAGAGTATGAATAACGAAAGATGTGCTGATATGATATTGCAACACTAGGTTATATTTTTGTGGATGAGCATAAATTGAGGAAGAGTATTATGGACCTAATAAAATATGATAAGTGGGAAATAAATTTATTTAAAATGTATGATGGTAAATATAGGATTTGGACATAATGAGATTTAATACATAAGACTTTTGTAAAATAAGGGTTTTCGGCTATATATAAGGGTATTTTGGTCAATATGGGTTAATATGGAAATTTTAGTACTTTAACATGTTAAGTGGATGAAAATATTCTAATAAGATCATTTGGAGGGATTAAAGTGATTATAAATATCATAAGTTCCTCAAAATGAGAAAATGACCTAAATTGGGAATAGTAACATTAAAACGATTATGTTAGTATCACATGTATAAAAATTTAGAGTTAGACCATGAATTTTGGATATTTTGTTAATTTTAGTATTTTGATGATGTATATTTAATTTAGTAATTATATAATCCTTATGGGAATAGTTATTACTTAATTGTAAAATTAGAGTTTGGGGAGTTTTGGGAATAATATCTTTTGAGATAAGGTTATTATTGCATATATAAGATGAGAGATTTAGGCCTTGAATTTAGGGTATGCTAATAGTAATAATATTTGATGAAGATATACTAAATTTGGTGGGTAAATGATCAATATAGGAGGAGTTATGCTTAAAGTGTGGATTTAGGGCTTATGAAAAATAAAGCATCTTAACATTTGGGAATAGTCTTATTATTTGTATGATGATGCCTTGTTGCCTCTATTATTTTTTGTACATATCAAACCAATCATGAGTAAGATACTAACCATTTAAATTAAAAGATCACGTGAGTGGCTATAACCCCCCAAATTTTTAAAAGCCTATATTTTAATAAACAAATTTTATTTTGGATAAATTAGCCTTTAAATCTTTTAATTTAATTATTTTATAGATTTTTGAGTATATAAAATTGAGTATAAATATTTAATAAATTAAAATAAATATTTGTTATTTTATCATACTCTTGTTATTTAAATAATTTTCCAAATTATTATTTTCTTAAAATTATCCCTTTTAAACCCTTATATTTTAATTATATTAAATTAAATTATTAAATCAATTTATTACCCAAAAAAATATTATAATGTATTATTTTATAATTAGATTATTTTATTTAAACCCAATTTCCTTTTTCTTTTTTTTCTTTTTTTTTCCTTTTTCCTCCTCCTTTTTCTCTTTTCTTTCTTTTTTCCTTTCCTTCTTTGGGCCGCCGGCCTGCCGACATGCCTCTCCCTCACCCCTGCGCGTTGGGCCTGACCCACTTCTATCCCCCTCCTCCCTCATTTCCTTTTTCCCTTCCCTGGCCCGACTCCTTCTTCTCCTTCCTGCGCACGAGCTGGCCGCCCCTTTCTTTTCTTTTCCTTCTTCCTCGACCGGGCTGGCTCATTTCTTTCCTTCGGCCGGTCTACTCGTCACGCCCAGCACCCCTCCCCCGACTCTTTTTCCTTCTTCTTTCTTCTTCCCCTCTCCCTGCCATCGCCACTCCCTGCAACTCCCTCTCCCCCATTGACCTCCCTAACTCTCTCTCTCTCTCTCCCTCCCTCTCGCCATTCTCTGCCCCATACCGGCCCACTATTCATTCCCCACTCCCTACCATTACCATTCCTTCTCCCTCTCCCTGCAACCGCCACTCCTCTGCCACCCTACCGCCACCCCTCAAGCCTACCTATCCCCTCCTGTTTCTCCTTCTTCTTTTTCTTCTTCTTCCTCTGCTTCATTCTGTCAATTTTCGAGCCCCATAAGCCTTGCCCGAGCTCTTTTCTCTCCCTTTCTCCTCCTTCCCTCACCCTCTCTGTTTTGTTTCGCCGTCGCCGCTCCGCCACTGCCGCCGCCTTAAATGCCACCTGCACATCCTCCTGCCACCCTCTACCTCACCCTCGAGCCATCACAGCCCCATCAAGCTACCCCGCAGCCCCCGTTCTTCCTCCTCTCCTCTTTTTCTCTTCTTTACACCCCTTCTCGGCAACCGCCCTGCACCGCCGCATTCCGCCATCGTCCCGCCATTTCTGCCGCCACCTGAGCCACCGTATTACTCCCTACAACCCCCTCTACCACCCCAATGCTCCTTTGGCCGAAGAAACACCTGCAGGCCCTCGTTTTCCCCCTCTCTTTTCCTTCCTCACTAGCCCCATCTCGACCTCCCTCCTCGGCCACCACCTTCGCAGCTTCGCTGCCGCCGCCTCCACAACCCTTAGCCGCCGTTAACCCTTCCCCGACCACCACTTACACCCCCTCTCCACCTCTGCTCCATTCCCTTGCCCTAAATCCTCCCCCAACCCCCTCCTTTCTTAGCCCCAAACTACCAACCCAAAAATGCCTATTTCTCCCTCTTTTACCACCTTCGAGCCCCCTCTTCCAACTTTCCTTGCATGCAGCTCATGCTGCATGAGCAGATGAGCTGCTGCCTTTGTTAATTTATTTGGGTAAAAATTTTGAGGTATAATAATATTTTAATTTAATTATTTGATTAATTAAGTGTTATAAAGTTTTGTACTTTGATTTTATTATTTCTAATGTAATAAGTCTTGGTATTATTTTTAGGTATTGGTTTTGATAATCTAAGTTTGGACCTTTAACCGGGATACTGGTAAGGTTTGTTTTTGCGGGAATCGAGGTAACCATTAAATCCCACTTAAACACATGGATTAACGTATGTTAGCACATTAGGATTTTTTAATATATTATTATGCTTGGTTTATGTTGTTTAATATGAAATATGTGGTTCTTGTGTTGATTGATGAAAAGGAAGCATGATAGATTGTTGCTATGTATGGAAATAATATTTAAGGTAATAATTTGGTTGTTAAGGAAAATGTTAAGTATTATTCGTGCTGTTTTATGCTATTGTGATATTTAATACATGTTTAATATTTTGTGAACCTTAGGGGATTTTATTAATGTACATTGTACAAGAATATGGCCTAATATATATATGGGTGTTAATGAGTATTGTATTAACTATAAAAGTGGTGGATGATGCATTAATATTAATATTGTATGTAGTAATAATAATAATGTAATATAAGTGGTGTGCTAAGGGGTATAATGGTAAATTTTAGTAAAAAGGGGTATTATGGTAATTTTGGAGGAAAGGAAAATATAGTAAATTTGTTAATAAAGGATAAAATGGTAATTTTGGAAGTAAGGGATAAATTAGACATTTTGGAAGTAAGGAGGGTAAAATAGTAATTTTGTAATAAAAGGGCAATTTGGTAAGTTTTTAATAAAAGGGTAAAATTGTAATTTTATAATTAAAGGGTAAAATAGTAATTTTGTGATTAACGGGCAGAATGGTAATTTAGAAATTAAAAGAGGTAAGATAGTAATTTCATAATTAAGGATGAATGGAAATTTTATAAGTAAAAGGGGCGATGTGGTAATTTTTGGGAGTTAAGGGGTAAAATGGTAAATTTGAAGGTAAAGGGGTAAAACGGTAATTTTGTAAATCAAAGGGGTAAAAGTGGAAATTGGAAAGGAGTAAATTGATAATTATAATAATTGAGAAGGGTAAAATAATAATTTAAATAACTAAAGGGTAATTTGATAATTTAATAATGGAGAAGGGTAAAATGGTAAATATGACAAATGTGAGGGGTAATTTGGTAATTTAACCGACTAGAGGGTATTTTGATAATTTTAATAATGTGGTAGGGTAGTTTGGTAATTTAAATGACCAAGGGGTAATTTGGTAAATTTGATGATGGAGAAGGGTAGTTTGGTAATTATGATCATATAAAAGGGTAATTTGGTAATTTAATCAACCAGGGGTAATTTGGTAATTTTGATAATGGAGAAGGGTAGTTGGTCATTAATAATAGAGGACAGTAATTGGGTAATTAACTAAATAAAGGGTTAACTTGGTAATTAGGATAAGGAGGAAGGGTAATTTGGTAATTTGACCAAATCAAGGATAATTTATTAGTTATAATAAAGGAAAAAGGGTGAAACGGTAATCTAACCAACTAAATGGAAAGTATATTAAGTGTAATAATTATGAAGGGGGACTAGTGACCTAATAAGTATGAGAAATAATTTAGTAACCTAAATCGAGACAAGGGTAACTTGGTAATTTTGTAACAAAAAGGGTAATATGGTAATTTGTCAAGTAAGGAAGGGATGACTTAATAATTTTATAAGTAAGGGATAAATAAGTAGTTTGTATCTAATATGTCACTGTGATTGTGGAATTTGTGATATAACTCAAATAACGCTGATTAACAAGACAGGAGTATTTGATGATTAGTAAGAATCACGAGAACGAATTCTAATTAGAAATTAGATGAGACTAGGATGGCCTTACTAAGTCTTCTGTGTTACCTTGGGCGACCATCTAAATAAGAAATTTTCGATGATATCTGAACGATTAAAATTGGATAGTTAGCTGATTGTTGTGCTTTTGTGATCACCATTAATTAAGACACTAATACTTAAAGTGAAAGACCTCAAGATCGGGAATGGTGGCTCTTTAGGGGTCGCTACCCTAAAGACGTGGTTTAGCCCACGATTATTTGGTATTTTCTGGAGTGCCTTTGTGCCCCAACCAGGCCCTATATCTACTCTATCTAGCTCTACGGACCTAGTTAGGGGGTATGCATACTTAAGGATTAGGTGTCTTTGTCGGTAGGGTACTGAGTTAGCTTTATGCACCAGTATGACCAGGGTACCTTTGCATCCCTGGGTTGATAGTTGAAGGGTACTGAGTAGCTTATATGCACCAATGCGACCGGTGTACCTTTGCGTCCCGGGATCTTGATCTCCCTATCGAGGCAAATAAATGGAATTGTTGTGCTGAATAAAAAGGGAAAATACTAATCGTTAAAGTGAAAGATTAATGAGCCGGGACCAGTTGTATTATATGATGAGTACCGATCCACTGGAAATAATAGTGGCCCAGGATGTTTTGCCCTGGATGATGTTTATGAGTACCGATCCACCGGAAATAATAGTGGCTCAGGATGTTTTACCTTGGATGATATATATATATATATGTATGTATGTATTCTGATCCACCGGCCAGAATAGTGGGGGTCCCGAGCTCAATAAAATTTTTTTTGGATGTGAATAAATTATGGAAAAATACTAGTCATTGAGATGATCGATTAATGATGGACTAATGGCCTTAAGGCCCGAAAAGTATCAAATATTCATTATGGCCTATTAATATTTGGTTGACTGGTTAAGAATGCGAATGTACGAAAGTGAATTTTACGTATACGCTATTAATATCTGATCGAATTGTTGGATGTGTGAATAAATGGATCCGAATATCATGTTCACACCTATGGTTATGTACGAATGCAGTAGTATTCCATGTGTTACATTGCGTGTCTGTTTTTAAGTGTGTATTTAAAGGGTTACTCAATACCGTAGTACTGAAGGGTTCCCTTCGTGGGGCCCCTACCTATTCAATGGGCAGTACCCCTTGCAGGTCGTAATCAGGTGCTATTCAAGTGGGCTCTCGGGAAAGAATGTAAGGTATTATCTAGTAAATTCTAGGGTTTTAATTTGTCTCTTTTAAATTCAATATGTTTGTGATTTTGTAACCATCGTGGTTGGATTTTACTCTCGTAAATTTATTTACGACACTTCTCTGATTTATACATGCTTAAGTTTATCGTAAAATTGTATTTTACCTTTTTAGCCTTAGCACTTGGTACTGGAACGGTAGGAGTGAACCGGTTATGTACTAAGTGTGGCGGTAATGCCCCCAAAGTTCACGGTTATTTAATTTGCTTTTGCTAATTTCCTTTTAATTAACGAAATTTTTTAGTAGTAAATTTTGGGGGTGTTACAGTGGCCCCGATATGTTGGGTTAGTTCCACCAGATGATAATAGTGGTTCAAGAGTATTTTTCCTTAAGAGGTGTTGGGTATGTTCCACCGGATAATAATAGTGGCTCAGGTGTGTTGTCCCCGAGAGGTTTTTTAGTCATTTCCACTAGATTAAGAATAATGGGTTCCTAGACTCAATGTGAATAAGAATATGATTTGAGATATAAATTAAAAGATAAGACGTTAATTTTTTAAAGAAGAAGATTTTGTGAGTCATGACTAGGTGTTGAGTCCATTCCATCGGACGATAATAGTGACTCAGGTATGTTTCCTCTGAGAAGTGCTTCAGATTATTTTATTGGTTTAAGAATAGTGGCTCAAGAGCGTTTTTCCTTGAGAGGTATTGGGTCCATTCCGCCAGACGCTAATAGTGGTTAAGGTATGTTGTCCTTGAGAGGTACTTCAGGTCGTTCTACCGGTTTAAGAATAGTAGGATCCCGGAACTCAACATAAAAAAAAAGGATATATTATGTTATATTCTAATAATATAAATCCGGACCAGTACTTACTTTGTATTGTTATTTGTATCTAGCATGTATACTACTTTCCATTGTAAATGCATGTAATTATCTTCTTTCTTATCTTGATTGTATTTTTACCTTACTCAATACGTAGTGTACTAATCATCATTTTCATAAGTGATGCTAATTCCCACAAAAGATGACTTGGATGTTTACGTGCAAGCCGATGAGGACCTAGTTGACGATTTTTCAACTTTTGATGCTTTGTTTGGAGTAGAGTGACTTTTTTTATTGGGGATTTTGGGCATAGAGTCTTGTTATCCAGATGATTATTTTACTCGGATACACTTTTGGACTCTTAGATCCATAATATCCCTTTTATCTGTATTTTAGATTATTGTACTCAGAGTTAATCTCTAAACTCGTATTTATGTTTGTGAAACTTCTCTAGTTTTCTTTTTATCATGTTTAGCATTTTAAATTATTTTTCCTTGTGATTGACATAAGGATGGGACGATAAGCCAGACTTATGTCAATTACGGCGGTAACACTCGATTATTTTGGTTATATGTTTCCACTATAAAATAAAAATTTTCAGTAGTAAATTTTAGGGGTGTTACACCAAAGATTACAGTCGAGGAAAAAGTTAAGTAAAAAATGGTGGAAATGGAAATAACTAAATCCAACGGGAAGCTTGGGCTATGTGGAAGTGTGGTAAAACGTATGGTGGTGTTTGAGTGGAGCATGGGTGTGCTAAAAGGGAAGCATGACTGTGACAAAGAAATTGCACGAGCACAGCATGCACAGGACAAGAGAAAGGAATGCTCATGATGAGGCTATATGAGACTCTCACGGTTGTGTGCGAAGTGCATTGGCAAGAGGAATAGGTGCTTACGGTTGTTCGTGAAACGCACAAGCAAGACAAAAATGAGTGCTCATGGCCTGCGTGAGACTTTGAGTCAATTGCACAAGCGCACACGACTTGTATGAGCACACACAATTGGTGTGTGCGAGGTTGCATAGGTTGTACACAAAATTCTGGGATAGGGCACAACTGGGCTGTGATAGGTGCGCACGGTAGTGAGTCTCAAAGAAAATAAATAGCGAACAACCAAAAAAAAGGAAAAAAGTGGCAATGTTTGGTGGTGTTGGTAGGCAACGTTAAGGGGGATTGATGGGGAGGTATTGGTGGTTGATTTTCTAGGTAAACAGTGACACTTGGTGGTTGGTTATGGTGTGTGCCGTGAAGGTGATTGTTCTTGGTGTCGAACAAAGCAGGGCAAGAGAAGGATAAAAGGAAGGTGGTCAGGGATTTTTTGCTTGACAGAATTAGAGGGAGAGAAGTGGGTTGGTTGGATAGTAAATAAGGTAGAGAGAGCACTTTGGGAAGAGGGTGTGTGTGTGTGTGGTGCAAGAGGAAGCCATAGGCATGCACGATTGAGGTGAGGCATGATCAGGGAGAATTTTGGCAAAAATCAACAGGACACATCCCTTAGATTGAGGGAGATGATGGTTGAGGTGAAATGAATAGTATTGTGTTAAAAAGGCTAAGATAATCACTCACAAGGCAGGAGAAATGATAAAGGAAAGTCGATGGAAGGAAGGAAAGGAAAATGAAAATGAGAAAGAAAGGAAAAAAAGAAAAAACGGTGAGTATGCTTAAGGTTATGATTAGATTAATTTTGTGATTAAATAAATTAGGTAAGGTTAGGATATTAAACATCCAGGATTAAGGCTAGGTTAAGGCAAAAAATATTAATTTATTGAGATTATAAGAGAGTTAAAATATTAATTATTTGAAATTAGGATTGGTCAAAAGTTGGGGTATTATAGTTGCCCTACTTTGCCTTCCTCCCCTCCTACACCACCCATCACACCACTAGCACGCCACCAAGCTTATCGACCTCTCCCTCTGCCTAGCCATGCCTCACCATAATCGTTTCCCTCCTCCTAATGCCACCATCCTCTCTATGGCCTTTTCCTCATCTTAGCTCCAACCACTAGCCTCTTTTTCCTCCTTGCACTATCCAACAGCCCATCACCACCATTGAAGCTCCACCAACTCACCACCTATCTCCCTCATCGCCGCCAACACCACCACCAAGCACCCCTCAACCCTCCACCGGCCAACCAACTCCCCCCCCCCCAAATCTCCTTCTTTTTCACCAACTCGTGATGCTTATGCAACGTGAAATTTAAAATATATAGTTTTACCACCATTTCAACATTAGCAACATTTTGGTAATTTTCTACTTAATAAATATTATAATAAAATTATTATTTTAATTGTTAAATATTAATATGGTTAATGTGGTATTATTTTTAGGTATAAAATTTAATTCGCATAGTCTAATAAATTTTAGTAGATTACCCATAATTTGTGCTTTTGTTGCAAATCAAGTAACCCCTATACTCTATTAAAATGTGAAACATCGCATGATAGCACATTTGAGTTTTTGATATATAAATTGTATTAAGCATGATCATTATATTATAATTATCTGTCTAAATATGAAATTATAAAATTTGGTAAAATGAAACTTGTTAACTTGTGTAAATTTTATGTGTACAAAAGTAAGTTAAAATGGTTTTAATACCATAAATAAGTTATGTATATCATGTATGTCTAATATAATAGGTTGAACATGCTTAGACGTAATTTTTATCATACTTATTACTATTGTGTGCCCTAGGGACAATTTGGTCACTTAACTGTATTGTAATATTTATTTCGGTAAGAATGTCTAATATGTATTAATTATTGTTAAGTATGGAGGTATGTGATTTGATGTTTTAGAAATGCATTTTTAGCATCATTATAATTATTATTATCATTGCATGCCTTAGGGTTATTTTGGTCATTTTAAACATATCATGATAATTATTCCTATAAGTGTGTCTAATATATGTTAATTATTTTTAAGTATGGAATTATGTGATTTGATGTAGTAGAAACACATGTTTTAGCATGATTATCATTATTACATGCCTAGGGGTATTTTGGTCATTTTATTTTCTGTTTCATTGACTATTCAATGGGTGGTATTTACCTTATAGGAGTATTTTGAGAGTCATTTTTATGGCTTCTAGTAGGGGTTGAGAGTTAGGATTGTCCGACATTCATCCAACATCTTTTAATCCCAATTTTTCTTAGACTCTTGTGTTCCCTTATATATTTCTTTTTCTTGTTAGATTGTAACTCTTTGCCAGATGTTTTGGACTATTATAACAATGATATTCTGTATTGAAATTTATATTTGTCTTTTTATGGTTGTTATTAATTTAAACGAAGTAACGTTTAATCTTAGCACTTAGTATAAGAATGATAGAGGATGTCAGACTTATACTAGATGTGGCGGTATCACCCATTATTTATGTAACTAACGCTTCCGTAAAATAAAATTTTAAGTAGTGAATCTAAGGGTGTTATAAGTTAGTATCAAACCTTTTGGTTCTGCAATCCTCTATTTTGTTTTAAAAAACTTATATTCTTAAACATTTTGAGAATCCAGTTTAGTCTTGTAAGAATTGTAAGTTGAGATTTTTGTTTTTATTGTTTTGCATTAGACTTGGTCTTTGGATTTAGTGCTCTAGTTGATTCTAGTTTGTTTTTTGTTTTACCTTGCTGAATTGGGTGTGTAGACGGAGTTTTGTATGTTTGTAGTGTAACACCCCAAAATTTCCACAAATTTTTTTTAAGCAATACTCATAAATTAAAACTGTAAATTCTGGGGATGTTACTGCCACACTTAGTACCAGACCAATTCACTTCTACCGTTCCGGTACCAAGTTCTAAGGCTAAGAAAACATTATCAGTAATACCATATAAATTCAAATTTAAAAATTGAAAATCAGAGTATGCGCAAGTCTTACATAATTTGAAATACCAGCTATTGTTTTTCAAATAATAATTAAACAACATTAACAAAGTTGTTTCGGCAACTTAAACATAATAAAAATAACATGAGTTATAAATTAAAAGAGAACAGCCACGTCTCTCTAGAAATCGATCCAGTCCAACTATCACTCTGCCCCTCCTTATGTCTCGTAGACATCGATAGCATCAAAGTAAGTATCTCCTACCTGCAACAAATTAGACGAGCCTTCTACTCGTGGGAATGAGCAGCACCCATGAAACGGGTGATCAGTACGCTACGTACCGAGTAAGGTAACCGAATACTAAGGTCGGCATATAACACATTAATTCATGTAGGATAATGATCACATACAATTATAACCCACACATATGATACATAGAAACATAAAGCGAAATCCATAACTTATAATCAACAGTCCACACATAAGGCCCAAAAAGGTCCGGATTAACCATTTAATCTTTCTTTGATCAAAAGTCAATTCACACCATGCCTTTTATCAATCCATGCGAAAACAGGAACACCCCACTATTATAACCGGTGGGCCGGACACACATAGGGTAAAACCCTAACCACTATTCCTGACCGGTAGATCGGTCTGGTTCCTGTTCGCATCATATCCATGCGAAGACAGGAACACCCCACTATTATAACCGATGGGCCGGACACACATAGGGTAAAACCCTAACCACTATTCCTGACCGGTGGATCGGTCTGGTTCCTGCTCGCATCATATCCATGCGAAGACAGGAATACCCCACTATTATAACCGGTGGGCCGGACACACATAGGGTAAAACCCTAACCACTATTCCTGACCGGTGGATCGGTCTGGTTCATGCTCGCATGATGTTTCACTGTAAGTAATTAATGTCTTTTAAGAGCTTTAACAATTCTGGTTTGTATTTATTGAGCTCGAGTCACCCCACTATTATTGCTGGTGGGCCGGTCACACATAGGACCTCATGTCCTAACCACTATTATTACCGGTGGATCGGTCACATATAGGGTAAAACCCTAACCACTATTCCTGACCGGTGGATCGGTCTGGACCCGGCTCAATAATCTTTCACTTTAAAAGATTAATGTCTTAAGTATTTTAATCATAACATTAGCCACTCACAAACATTTGCCCAGACATGCATAACTAACTCCATGCAAACCTTAACTCATCGTAACCCACACTTCCATGCAACCCTAGCTCCCATGCAAACCCTAACTCCACGTAGACGTATTTCCATGCAAACCCTAATCCATATGCAAACTCTGGCTCCACGTATACCACACTTCCATGCAACCCCAATATATATGGAAACCCTAGCTTCACATTTACCTCACTTCCATGCAAACCCTAATTCATATGCAAACCCTAGCTCCACGTAGACATGCTTCCATGAAAGTCCCAACCTCAGGTCAATTTATGCAAACCCTAACATCATACCATTTCATGCAAACCCTAACATCATGTCATTTCATGCAAACCCTAACTCCCTGCCATTCCATACAAACCCTAGCACCATGCTATTTCGTGCAAGACCCTAACACCATGCCATTTCATGAACCATAACAACATGTCTCAAGTCATATCATACAATAATGACATAAACATATGCATAGTTCTCATGCTACAGTTTATTCACACCAACATACTTCAACTCTACAATCATGCCACATGCGAAATAATTAATAATAACGAACATAAAATACATGGCATATCAAACACATAGTGCATACAAACACATAAATGGCCTTAGTAGACCCTTACCTAAAGCGTCACCGGTCTTGGTGCACGCTCCTATTCCACTTGAGGGATTTGATTGGGTTCGCCTATTATATCAAAGCATACTAGAATTAGACTCTCATACATAATTCTAAATTATTTCGAGGTTTGGTTTTAGGATGACATTTTACTATTCAATAATTAACTATAGAAACTAATATAATTAATTCACTTATTTTCTTTTGAAAAGGTGATAAACTAAGGGTTACTACCCTTCTCCCAAAATAGATTTAATAATATCATAACTATGATGATGATAATAAGAACAATAATAAGAATGATAATAATAAAAATAATTAGTAATATAAATAAAGTATAATCATATTAATGATATTTTTTATAAATAGAATATTAGATATTAATGATATCAAAGTTCTTAAAATTAAAAGTTGGATTTCTAACCATCCCACAATGATAAAAATAATACTATTCAGAATTGTGATAATAAAATTAATAATGTATATATACTTATATTATATTTTAATAAAGGTAATAATGATAATATAATTAAAATAATGTTGAAAAATGTTAATAATGTTAATAAAATTAATAAATGCAAGGCCTAATTAAAATTTAAGGCCTCTGTTCTTCCGGTAATAATCACAGTATCAACCAAATAATTATACTAATAATAATATTATTACTAATATTATTAATAATAACATCAATTATGTAAAAATCAAAGTAAATAGGTAAAGGCTGAGATAATTACTGTATCTTACTCAATAATACTCCCAGACCTGTAAAAAAAATTTAAAAATTAGAATACAGTCAATATTACTAATAATAATAATTATAATAATAATAATTAAAGTTGAATTAATACTAAAACTTTGGCTAAAATTAGAATAATTATAAATAATTCAAAACTAAGTATTTAAAATGTCTATGGTATCACCTTGAGTTGGAGGATGTAGGTGGAACCGGCGGTGGTTCCCGGAGGTGGCCGAAAAATAGGTCTAAGGGGGTTAAAAATTAGGAAAATAGGTGATGGAGAGGAAGAAAATTAAAATAATTATATGGGGCTATAGAGGATAATTAGTAGAGGTTAATAGTTGGTTTAATAGGTGTTAGAAGTGGCGGATGTGGTGGTGGACGGTGGTTCACTGTCTCGGGGTCAAGATTCTTGTCGAATCAACTAGCCAACTTTGGATGATTATAGAAACTTTCACACGATGAATCGAGGGATGAGGTTAGTTTAGTTAATTAGATAGTATTGCAGGAAGAGATTGGTAGCAAGAGGAGGTGTTGAAGTTGGTCGGAGGAGGATAAAATGGCGTCTGATGGGGCGGTGGCGTACAGGCACAACTTAGGGTTTCGGGGAGAATAAACTCCCGAAATCATGCAAATGAGGGGGTTTTTATAATTGGGGAGATTATATTTGAATTAGGGAGGTTACTAAGTGTTTAAATTAGGGGGTAAATGGTTTAATTCAAGCCGAAGGTCGGGCGGCAAAAACTTGAATTTTTGCCGACCTTCGCGAGGCAACAGTGCACAAACGAGTGGGAGAGAGGGGCAGTTGATGGTTTCAAATGAACGTGCAGATCGAGAGGAAGAAAACGAGCGGGAGAAGAGCTGGTCACGCCACGTGTGGCCGGCGGCGCCATTTTCGGGGAGAAATGGAGGTGCTGGCGGTTATGACGTCAGGCTGGAGGAAGAAGAAGAAGGTGGGGGCGCTGGACCGGGCGGTTCACGGGAGAGAAAAGAAAGAAAAAGGGAGGGAGACTGGACGGTTCGGCGCGAGGGTAAGGAGATTAAATGAAACGACGAATTTTGGGTGCAAAACGGAATAAAGGACGGCATTCCGGGCTGTCAGGCGACGGTAAAGAAAAAGATGAAGCAAAACGCGGCGTTCGAGAGGAATAAGAAGTGAAACGCGGCGTGGAGAGGGGGGCGGCGACAACGCGCGGGCTGGGCTGCGCTGAAGAGAAAGGAAAGAAGAATAGCAATTGGGCCGCGCAACAGGCCCAATTCGGCGAAGAAGAAGAAAAAGAAAGAAAAGAAAAGAAAAAAAGGAAAAGAAAAGAAAAGAAAAGGAAAAAGGAAAAGAGAAAAAATTAGGTTGGGTCAAATTAAATAAATCTGAATATTTAGGATATTTAAAATTAATAATATTTAAATAAAATAAATTTTAAATCCCTTTTTAGGCTAAAATAAGCTTTTAAAAGGATTTTTCCAAAATTTTCATTTTAAATGAATAAATCGCTCAAATTTTATTTAATTTAATTATTTATAAAATTAAAATTAATTTGAAACTATTTTATCTTTCTTAATTTGAATAAAATAATTTATTTAAATAATTTTCCAAATTAAAATCTTTAATTAGTTAATATACTCAAATCTCCTTTACCTAACATATTTATAAATTTTTTTATTAATTCGCCCTAATAAATTTCCTTTTATTTTTGTAAAATAATTTATTAAATTAAATTTTCAAATAAAATCTTATTTAAATATAATCTTTAAAATTAGAAAATTTTTGGGGCATTTCACCTAGTGTCTTGGTTGATGAACTATAGTATTAAAAAAAAGTTTGATCTTTAATAGAGGTTGGTGGATAGTTTGGTGAGAAGGTGGATCAGTTTATGAGTTCCGAGTTGAATTATTATATTTTTATAGAATTTCCTAAAAAAGTGTCATCCTTTTGAGAAATATATAATATATCAACATTTTAATTTATTATTGTTTAGGTATATTCTACGTTAATAAAGTTATATCAAGTTAAAAGTAGTGTAATAAAAAATATTGTTCATAATAAATACTGAAAATTATATAAATTTTTTGAAAACTTTTGAAAAGTATTGTTTTTTTTAAATAAATTAACAAAAAATAAACTTAAATATTCAAAATTACAATGTTTAGATTCTTTTTAAAGTCTAACAAGTGGTTTTAAAAAAATTTAGTTTATTTTACTTTTTAAGCCTTTTCAATTAGTTATTAGAAATAAAAATATGATATAAAAATATTTTTATAAAAAAAAAAAACAATTTTTTAAGGTTGTTTTTATAGAAAATTTCAAATGTTTAAAAAAAAAAAAAATTAGATTATTTCAAATTTTATGATTATTGAATTTTTTTAAAGTATTTATTATCAAAAATTTACCTTCATTACACAATTTAACAAAACATAACTCTTAATATAAAAAGTAGTTAAGCGATAATTTTTTTAAAAATTGGAAATAACTAATTGAGTTTTTATAAAATTAATTTATAAACTAATAAAAAAATCAATTATTGATTAAAAACTATAAATTATTTTAAATATAATTAAAAAAATTATAAACTAATAAAAAAATTTACTCATCTAACGATTTTTTTTTATAGAAATGGTATCAAATAAACTAACTTACCGCACACCTAACCTGCCGAAATCAACAACTTATGCCGTAGTACATTTCCCAACAAAAATCCTTCTGCCCTTGTAGGTTAGTCAACGAAAGTAACTTATCAGCTAATAGAAACTCGTTAATATGGAAGGTCCCTAAAACATCCCAAACAGAACTGAGCTTCTCTCTAAAATATCCCAACAGAATTGAGATTTATCTACATCAAATGAAAACAAAGTGCACAATAACAATATCATCACGCATCCTCCCTCTGCCTCACATCATAGCGTACAGTACATCCTCCCTCCACATTATGCCAATTGTACAGTACAAATAATTTCCTATAAAATGAAACCAGTTTCACTTTCAACTCCAGTTATACCTTTATACCTCATCACGTGACGGATTTTAAAAGCTTGCATTGACTTAAAAATAAAAAAAAATAAAACATCACCACCGCTGCCACCACCAACTTGCCTGATATGGCTCTGCGCATCTGGCTTGTCAATATCATGGTAGTTCTCTTCATCTTGGATCTAGGGACACAGGCGGTGCCGCATGCACATCACCAGCACAAACAAAAGGGGGAGTGCCTTCTAGGCTGCAACAACCAAGTATCACATTGCCATGCTCGCTGTCTCATGCCAGACGGGAGCATCGAAGCTTCTAGAAGACGTGGAAGACGAAGGTGTCCACCAACGCCACCGACACCACCGACACCCCCAACGCCACCTGGTAAGCCAACGCCGCCGACACCACCAACGCCACCAACACCACCTTGCGCATCGACACAGCAGATATGCGTCGAAAGTTGTACGAGTCTTAACCTCAACTGTATGGGCACGTGTGTCGGGATTTCCTTGTCTGGTCCATATCCTTGAACGCTGTACGGCTCTAGAGCAGGCAGATAAATAAGAAGTATCTCAAATGCTGCCAAGCGTAAGATTATCTATAGAAGTTGTCTTTTGTGTGTGGCTTTCTCTGTTTTGAGCGGTCTGTACTTTGCTGTATTGCATATGCGTCGGTGAAATTAATTAACGAAGGCCCGGACGAAAATACTAAATAAATGTGGCCCGTTATATTTATGTTTATCGTTGTGTTGTGTTATAGGTAAAATATGATTTAATATTCTTGTTCTTTAATATATCTTAATCTACTAAACAAAACGTTCCAAATTTAAATTTTCTATATATATATATATATAGACGCATTACATATTATAGCAAACATAATTTTAAGATGAAAGTTAAAGTTAGGGCCATTTAAATTATTTATGATTAATATTAATGATTTATTATACTTTTTAATTAATACATTATTTTTCTATTATAATTGTTGTTAAGTAAATAATTTTTTTAAAGTATCAAAAATTATCATTTAAATTGCATATATTTTCAAAATATTTGTACTATCTAAAATTAGTGGTAGATAATGGAGGCTTAAAATTATTATTAAGAATTTCTATATCAATAAATAGTGTATAATTTATTTTTTGAAAAATGTATCTTTATATAACTCTATAGTTAAGTGTATTTGGCTTGAAGTAATTTACTGATGGGTGACATCATGAGAAGTTTTTCGGGATGTGTATGAGATAATAAAAAAAATACACTCAAAAGAACTCGTGTTAATATGTGAGGTCAGTTATCAATGTCAAAAGCACTACGGGTAACTATCCACGACTAGTTTATCAAGGTGTTATAAATAGTATTAAAGTGAAACCATGACCACGAGCTGAACTTGGATAAACCAGTCATTCGCCTAACTGGATGATTTTTGGGACAGACTATAATGAGGCAGTCAATGACGAAGACACGGTGAGGATAATAGGTTGTAGAGATAACAAAATTAGATATATATATATATATGATAATATGTTGCTAAATGTACAACAAAAAAGGTTGTAGAGATAACAAAATTAGATATATATATATATATATATATGATAATATGTTGCTAAATGTACAACAAAAAACGTATTATTTGTAAAAATAATATTTCTTGAATATACACCTAATTTTATAGTGTAATTTTACATTTATCATTTTGATCAATACCAAGTCGAATAATTTTTTTTACATATAATTATACTTAAATGTACATAAAAAAAATGTATTATCTGTATTTCTAATTTATAGTGTCATTTTGAATAAGAATATTATGTTTGTCATTCTTGTCAATACCAAGTAAAAAAATAATGTATAAGTAATTATAACTAGAAGTATAACAAAAATGTTTATTTGTACTACTAATATCACTTGAATATACACCTAATTTTATAGTGCCATTTTGAATGAGAAAAATAAATTATGCACATGAAATTAGAATATGTACTACTAAATAACAAAAATGTGTTATTTGTACACATAATTTTATAGTGTCATTTTAAATTAGAATATTGCATCTATTATTCATGTCACCAGGTGAAAAAAAACTGTACAACTAATTATAACAAAAAGTACAATAAAAAATTTATTTGTACACCTAATATCAATTAAATGTACAACTAATTTTACAATGTCATTTTGAATGAAAATAAGACTTTTATCATTCAGATCAATTCTAAGTGGATAAAATATGTGCATGTAATCCTAATTATGTAATAACAATAGAAAATATTTTTTTTGGTATGCTATTAATAAAACTATAATATATATTGATTTATATTTCAAGTAATTTCTAATGTAATAATTAGTTAATATAAATTCAAATTTAAGCAATAAGTACATCTAAAGTGCTTATATTTTAAGTTCTTTATAGAACAAACTTTTCGCCCCTAACATTTAAAATTCATTAGCAAATAAAAACAATCAAAACTCTTAATCCCTCCAAAATGCTAAAAGGTTGTTCTTTCTTTATATGGAAAGAATCATAGTGGTAGAGCATTCGGTTATGGGCATGGTGTCACGCCCTCTAAGCTAGAGATGTGTAACAAGAGCGTAGGTCGATCCAATCTTGAAATAGAAAGGCTAAATAAAGAACTAGCTGCCGCAAGAGAAGAAGCAGCTGCTAGTAAAGATCAACTTCAGAAAACTGAAGAATAGTTAACTACCACTAGAGCAGAAGTAGCTGCCAACAAAAAAGAGTTGGATGTCCTTATGGCTCGAGTCAATCAGTGGATGGGAAGAACAAGCACTACATAGGTATGTTTTATAGAGATTTTATGAATACGTACCGCAAATGCTAGTTGTTGATTGCTTTTAGTAATTTTTATTGTGTTGTGATGTTGGGATGTAGATTTTCAGAATTTAGTTGACAAGCTTGGAATTGATAATATCCATTCAGATGGGAGGGGGCGTGTTTTCTTATTTATGGAAGCTGTAATATAGGAAATTTAGTAGTCATTTTATCCCTTGATTCCAGGGAATTAATTATGGCTTATTTAGTAGTTATTATATCCTCTGACCCTAATTAAGATTATGAAATTCTCTAATGATGCAGGAGCATCTAATATAAATGGGCGTAATTCACTTATTAATTTTCCCAAAAAAGGATAATTAACTTATTAAGTTGCAGGCAGAAAAGTTACATTTTCCTTTTACTTTTTAATGATGTTTTAGCCCCTAAATTTTATATTACTTTCTAACTTTTAATGATACTTTAGTCCCAACTTATCTTTAGCTTTTTATTTGTAAAATACCCCAAAATCAAAGGGGGCGACTAACATTCAGGTTTAGAAAAAACAAATAGACCAGGTTAACTTTGGTCAACATTATACTAGTAAAGGTTAGTTTCTTTGACAACTAAAGTAGTTTGATTGGTCAACCAAATCAGTCATTTTTATTCTTGATTAGTTTTAATGTAACTAAATGAGACCTAACATCCTCTATAAGTGTTAGGCTCACACTTAAATGAAAAACAGATCTGACTACCCATCTTTCTCTTTGAAAAAAAAAACTGAGAAACCCCCATGAAACTCAGGTGCAAAGTTTTCCTTATCTTCTAAAAAAATCTGAAACATTTGAAGTAATCAAATAATAACCTCTTGAGAGTACCATAAATTTTTACACCTAATACATATGAAGCAGCCAACATAAAGCTGCATTTATGTATTGTTGATATTTGATCTACATGCTCAATTACCTTCCAGTTATATCCACAGGCCCCTCATTATTAATAGCATCGTACAACAAAACAAAAATTAGATATTGATGACCACTATTGGTCATACACAATAGAAAATGCTTGCAATATAATGATTAGCTCCTTCCCAAAGTAGTTTCTTTTACTACTTATCAAACAAGCACATTGGAGATCTTATCTTCCTGCAGATGGAACCTAATAATGCAAAGTGCCTGCGGTATACAGGAACACCATGTTCTCACTTACCATGCCCTGAATCTGTAAGCTCAATGACTACTTTAAAAAAGGAATATTCAGTGCTCCAATATGTTTCACCTGCAGACAAACTTGTTGCCCATCCTGCCATCATTAAATCAATTCAGAATCCATAATCCATTGAATCAAGGAAGAAAAATATAGAAGATGGATGGAATTTATTTTTGTGGAGATCGTGTGCAAATCAAATACTAGACATTCCACAATACAATGGTAGAATGCATGGTAACAAGACTTTTACATCCTGAACTCAAAAACATTCAGTATTTTTAATAAATTAGTCAATAGTTTATGACATTCTGCAGAATACAAGGGCATTATTGAACCTACCAAATATTTCAATACATAAAACAAAGATCATTCCCCTAAGTAGATATTCCAAAATATAGTGTATAATGAATGGTAACAAGACTTTAAAATCCTCAACCAAAAAACCTTCAATATTGTTAATAAACCAGTCAAAAGTTCATAACATACAGTGGATTACAAAGGCATTATTGAACATACCAAATGATTTCAATACGTAAAACAATGAGCTTTCAATATTAAGTGATTGGCTTTCAATATGTATTACTCTCTTATGATTCAGTTCTACCAAAATTGATGAAATGCTTAGAGGTATTATTCTTTTGAATTATTCTATGTGATTTGATAAAACCTTGGATTAAGCTTGTGAGAATTGTGAGTTAGGAAATTATTTGAGCTATCTATGATTATTTGTGTTCCCTGCTTGCTGTTATTAGCTATTATGCAGATTTTTGTCTTGGGGTGTTGGTGTTATAACTATGTTTTTGGTACATGACCTAAGGTCTTTTTTGGTAACCCTCATGGAAAGGTCACACATGATATGCTCCTTGTTGGGATGGTCCTTGTTGTTTTGTGTTTTCTTGAACATAACCATTACTTTTTTGTTGTATGTTTTGGTCATCTTTTTTGTATATGCTCCTTGGGTATGCTTGGGTGTAAATGTATGTCCATAATTATATAAATATAAATTTTTGCCTTTGATACAAAAAAAGTGTGACTGATAATCCACTAGTATTGGTCTTAGGAACTTTTTATATTTGTATATTAAAATGTTATATTTATTTATAATATACAATGGTGATTATATATTTTATGATACAGATAAATGCATCAAGATGTGACATCAGATACCAAAGGCATGGCTACAAAGAAGCTAAACCTACCTACAATGGGGCAAATGCCGACTCTTTTTGATCAAGATCATACCTTTAAATATTTTGTAATGGACGATCGTAGGTGGTAAAGTAATGTATATGTATTTTAAACGGAAGTTGCTATATAGCTTGTCACTTTGTAATTTAATGATTTTGAATGTTGCTGAAATACATTAGTATATTTTGATTCAATGATCAGGTTGTAATTAAGCAGGTTAAATATTATTATTACAGGTTATCGATTATATATGCATATTATTATTACAGGTTATCGATTATATATGCAGGTAGAAACTTGATGTGGAATACTTTTGATTCAATGATTATAAGCAGGTTAAAATATTATTATTACAGGTTTTAATTCATTGGTAAACCATCTGTATATAACTGGAGAAAAAATTAGCGCGAAAGATCCTCAGTATTACGACGGTTATTAAGCATCGGTAAATACCTTTGTGACGGTTAAAAACCATTGCTAAAAAACTTAGGAACGGTTAATAACTGTCGCTAAATAAATGAAATTAATAAAAAACAAGAAATTATTGTTTTAGGGACAGTTATTAACCCTTGCTAAAAACTTTTACCAATGCTTACAAAAACCGTCGCTAATAACACAGAGACGCTTCATTTAGGAACGGTTCTATGAACCGTTGGTAAAACTTTAGCGACGATTAAGAACCACCCCTAAAATGAAAATAACTGTCGCTAATATCCGCATTTACTGTAGCAAATAGTATATAAGACAAATTACATAGATCAGAAAATCAGAGAATAAGAGCAAGTATTTATTTATATATGGTACTTATTGAAGTGAACATTCACCAAAGTACTTATAACAATACTTAAATTTTTATGATAAATTTTATTGAGGTATCTTTATAGTTGACTGCATTTTATAATATATATATATATATTATCCCTTAGGTATCTTCTATGTTAATAAAGTTATATTAGACTAAAATTAGTACAATTATAGTTATTGTTTATAATAAATGCTAAGAATTATATAAAATTCCTTAAAACTATTGAAAAAGTGTGATTTTTTTAAAGAGATTGACAAAAAACTAAAATATTCAAAATTATAATGTTAATATTCCTTCTAAGATCTAATTAGTGTTTGTATGCATTTTTGGTTTATTTTACTTTCGTAGCCTCATCAATTACTTATTAAAAATAGAAATATGATTAACAAAAAAAGGATCTTATAAATTTTTTTAATTTTAACAGATTTTTAATGGAAAATATTATATTTGTTTTATAGAAAATTTCAAATGTTTAAAAAAAATGTAGTTTTAGATATACAAAAAATTTAATAAAATTCTCTTGATTATTTCAATTTTTATAATTTTTTAGTATTTGTTATCGAAAATCACTTTAATTACACTGAATTTAACATAATCTAACTTTATTAATATAAAAGATACATTAAGTGATAATAATTTTATAATCGAAAGTAACTAATTGAGATTTTCTTGAATATAGTATACCTATAAAATATTAGATCGAATGTGAGAAAGATAAATTAAAATTTTCCTTTATTTTATGTAAACAAATGTTCAAGTCATAATACTAGATCATTCAAGATTTGTTTGACATCCGAACAATTTTTTGGTGAGGGTGGAGAGAGAACTAGGAAAATAAATTATAATGGAGGAAAAATAACGAAAGATGCCGGAATAGTTGTGACATCCTTAGATATTAACTCATAAATATAATTAAAGCTTATAACTTATAAATCATTTTAAATTAATTTTTTAAAGTTATTTTATAAACCAATAAAAAAACTACTCATCTAATGTTTTTCTTTTAAATGTTAGCATATAAAATAACTTATCGGACGCCCACCCAACTTGCCAAAAGCAACAGCTTATGCCGTAGCACATTTCCTAACAAAAATTCTTCTGCCTATGTAGGATAGTTTACAAATATACTAAGAGAGATGGAAGGTCCCCAAAATATCCCGACAGAATTGAGTTTTTTTGTAAAATATCTCGACAGAATTGAGCTTTATCTACAACAGTCAAATCAATTCAAAGAGTTATGCCATCACGCATCCTCCCTCTACCTCAAATCAAAGCGTACAATACCATCACGCATCCTCTCTGTACACCTACGAAACTACAAATAGTTTACTATAAAACGAAACTAATTTCAACTTCAATTAATTATAAACCTCATCACGTAAGGGATCTTATCGCATTGACACGAAAATAAAAAAATAAAACACCACCACCGCCACCAACGACAACTTGCCTGATATTATGGCTTTGCGCATATGGCTTGTTAATGTCATGGTAGTTCTCTTCATCTTGGTTCTAGGGACGCAGGCGGCGTCGCCTGCACATCACCAGCACAAACAAAAGCGGGAGTGTCTTCTTGGGTGCAACAACCACGTATCAAATTGCCATGCTCGCTGTCACATGCCTGCAGGCAGGAGCATCAAAGCAGGTTGTCCACCCACGCCACCGACACCCCCAACACCTCCAACGCCACCTGGTGCACCAACTCCGCCGACACCACCGACGCCACCAACACCACCTTGCGCATCGATGCGACAGATATGCCTCAAAAGTTGCACGAGTCTTAACCTCAACTGTATGGGCACGTGTGTCGGGATTTCCTTGTCCGGTCCATATCCTTGAACGCTTTTACGGCTCTACACTATAGCGAGCAGATAAATAAGAAGCAGCTCAAATGCTGTCAAGCGTAAAGATTATCCAGAAATATTGTTGTCTTTTGTGTGTGGCTCTCTCTGTTTTGAGCGGCCTGTAATTTGATGTATTGCATATACGTCGGTGAAATAAAAAACGAAGGCCCCGACGAAAATACTAAATAAATGTGGCCCGTTATATTTATGTTTTATTGTTGTGTTTTATGTAAAATCTGATTTAATATTCCTGTTCTTTTAGTATATCTAAATCTACTAAACAAAACATCCCAAATTTAAGTTTTCTATATATATAGACGCATTACATATTATAGCAAACATAATTTTAAGATAAAAGTTAAAGTTAGCACCATTTTTTATTAAAAAAACAAGGTTTAGCTCTCCTATTATATTTCCAAAATTTTTTTTTATCAAAATTTAATAAATTTTCGTATTGTCTGAAAAATTCATGTCGTGCCCCTTCTTTCTAAATTTATTTTTGTTTAACAATAATTAATTCTATTCTAATATTTAACAATTTAGTTCTCCCAAAAATAAAGTAAGAAATAGGAAGGGGGAAGCATAAGCTTGGTAAGAGCACCTACGTTGCTTTTGCAAATGATTCAATTATTTCTTTTATTATTTAAGTTATGCTAAATTTAATTTTCTTCCCTACGTTAATGTAATTCTAAGTTTACACTTTACACCGATAGAAAAAAAGCAGAACAAGTTACGTGAGGCCCGCTGTTGGAGGAAATAGCTGTCGGTCTTACGGGGGGAGCACACGTACTCGAGACGTGTCGTAGCTCATGCAGCCGACAGTTGCTTGGTTTTTTCAGACAGCCCCACTCAACGCTCCCTCTTTCTCTCAAATGCAATACCTGACCCAAATTTCATCTGCGAGCTATTAATGACAGGTGCATCTTTGTCATGGATTACCAAAACTACCGTACTGTTGTTGGAATATTACATAAAAATACAACACCATACGATCAATGAGTATTCTTTTATATTCTTAATAATCGTTCGAGCTTTTTTTTGAAGCCTCAAGCCTTCGCTAATCGTCCTTTCTCTTTCCCTGGTCAAACCTATTTTGACATTTTCGAGATCATTTGCGGACGAACCTTATATTTTATTTCATTTCTGCTTTCGTTGAGTTAGCTATAGAAAATATAGCCCAAACTAATGTAAGGTCAACATGTGAAGCTTAATGCTGCCTCTCTTTTTTTTTAAAAAAATAATAGTAATGATAATAATATCAATTACACATGCATGTATTATCACCAATAACATTTCCTCTCTTTTTCTTGCCTCTCGCTTTAATTCTATAATATAAAATACTTAAAAAAATCTCCAATTATTCCATAACCGATTGCGAAATTTCTCTATTTCCTCTCACATAACATACTAACTTAATCTAAACCAATTTAACGCATATTTAACTTGAATCATTCCGTTTCTCATCGTATTTCTCTAAATAGAAAAAAATCTACTAATTTAACCCAAATTAAATTTTCTATTATCTAAGTATTTTGTTTGGATCTAGGCTCTCTTGTGAGTTCCCGCCTCAATTTGTGTGGCATGTTTGCTTTGAGTTTACCTCAATTTAGTTTGCTTTCGTAAGATTTTGGTTCAAAATTGGTATTTCAATGCTTTAGTTTGTTGATCAGGGCGTGTTTGAGTTTTAGATTATGTTCTTGTTTTGATCACTTCTTCTCACTTTTCACACTTGATCTATAGCTTGGAAGCACTCTTTGATCTTTTTTTAAATTTATTCAAGGTCGTTCATCCTACAGATGAACTCTAATTTCAATCTGTTTAGATTTTGCATCGGCTTCTCTTGGTAACACATCTTCTCTACTCACTTCTCAAGATCGGGTTGAGCTGATTTGTTTGTTGTCTAGTATGTTTCATCCTAGAACTTTAAGATTGGAGATTATTGGTGTCGGTTTGTTCCTCCTAATTCTAGATTGGTTGCTTTTTTTTTGTCATGGTATTAAATTGTGGTCGATTGTGTTTGATTTAGCTTTGAGATATCTCCATCATTAGAGGGATGTTTGGATCTAAAATGTGTATTTTTCTAGTGTATCTTTTTCTTCCCTACTACAATGCCCTAGATCTATCTCAACGAACAAAGCTTGTTTGGTTGATTCCAAGATCGAGCAACTAATTCTATGTTTCCATGTGATTTAATATGGATGCTCCCCTTCAAGTTGTGTTCATTTGCTTCATATATAACTTATCAAGCTTCAAGAGTTTCCTTCTCTTCTTTTCCATATTTTTTTTAATTTTGTTCTTCTATAATTATATAATTTGATTTATAAATATTGGTGGTGTTCAATCGGTTTGCCTTTAATGAAGTTTGATTTGTAAATTTTACCTTTCACATGGTGCCAGAATTGTATAATTTGATTTGTAAATTGTATAATTTCTGTTCTTCTAAGCATAGAAAATTATAAATTTATGATATCCAAGCACATAGAGCTTTTTTCAAAGGTTGGACCGATTTAGTTACTATGTAGATTATTATGAAGCTTGTATTCTAGTTTGAATGATTAGGAATAAAAATGTTCATTTAAGAAGTTCATGTGTTATCTTCTTCTTCTTCTTCTAGAATTCTATCATGAATTTGATGAATAATTGTAATACCCCAAAATTGTAAAATCTAGAATTCAATGATTAATCCTTCTTTGGAATAATTTAATCTTAAATTATTAATTTAATTATTTTGTGGGCTTTTGATTTATAAAATTAGATATGATTATTTAATAAATTAAAATAAATATTTATTATTTTGTCATACTCTTTTTATTTAAATAAATTTCCAAACCATAATTTTACTAAACTTATCCTCTTAAATTAACAACTTAAAATTTAAATAAATTAATTTATTAAAGTAATTTCTTCATCTAAACAAATTCTAACCCTAATTATAAAAAATAATTTATTTTTCTTTTCTCATTTTTTCTTTTCCTTTTTCTTTTTTCTTTCTCTTTTTCTTTTCCTTCCTTTTTCCTTTTCCTTCTTTTCTTCCCTTCCTTGAGCCGCCCGACCCTCTTCCTTCTTCCTCCTTTCTCCACTGGGCCGCTAGCCTTCTTCCTCTTCTTTGCCCATTCAATACCCTTTTTCTTTCTTTTTTTTCTTCTTTCTTTCTCTCCCCAATTAGGCCAGCCCAACCCTTCTTCTTTCTTTTCTCCTTCTCTCTCACACACAGGCCAACTTGCCTTCCTTTCTCCCCCACCCAACGAGCCTACCTCCCCTCTCTTCTTCTTCTTCCTTCTATCCCCTACACGTCAAGCCAACCTCCCCTATGACTACACCATTCCCCTACACCTACTATTGCAGCCCTGCCCTCTCCCTCTCTCTCCCATTTTTTTCCCTTCTATTTTCGACCCTACATACATCCCTGCAACTCCCTACATTCCTCTTTTTCTTTCCCTTCCCTACCACCCTAAACCTTGCCACCACCTACTCCTACCTACCTATCCTACACGCCTAAACCAAACCATTCATGTCAATTTTTTCCTCCCCTTCACCCTAATCATGCGTACATACATATACCCACGCGCCCTTTATTTATGTCCTACCCCAATCTCCTTATCTCCTCCCTACCCCTAGTTTCTATTCCATCACTAACCCCCTATTTTCACCGCCACCCCACACCACACCTAGTGCCACCAATCAAGCTTCCCTTATCCTTCTTTTTCTTCCTTCTCCATGCCCCTGCCCCTGTTTTCTTCTCACAAACCCACCGGCACCATCATCTCCTCTCCTGCGACTATACCACCGAACTAACCCCCTGTATCACCTCCACCGCAGCCACAACCATCTCTAACCACCACCCCATATGCGACTCTACCCTCATCCTAGCAACCACACTACCACCTAGCCACCTCGGCCCCTAAACCGTGCCTCCCTACCACCACCAAAGCCAACCTCTTTCCTCAGCTACACTAACCGCAACCAACAACAGCCTCGCCACTAGCTACCTTAGTCATCATTGCCAGTGTGCCACTACCATACACCTCACCCCTAGCCACCTTCGGCCGACCACCATCCCCTCGATAGCTCTCTACATAACTCTCCCCCTCACATTACATGCAGTGTAAGCTTTACATAACTATTTCTACCTATTTTAACATCGAGGGAATTTTAGTAACTCAATATTCGATAATTATTTTAATAATAAAGTTTTATATTAAATATTAATATGGTAATTGTGATATTATTTTATGTATAAAAGTTTGATATATGGTGCCTAATTATTTTTAGTAAGTTACCTGATAATTTATACTTTTGGCGAAAATTAAGTAACCTTTATACCCCCACTAAATTATTTGGGTATCGTATAATAGCATATGAGGGTTTGACAAGTAATCTTTTAAGACATGATTTATTATAGATACTTATGTGATTATTATGGCTATCATGAATAATTAAAAAAGAAGGCATATTATCCTATGTAAAATATCATGTGTACAAAAGTGTGATTAAAGTGGGACTAATGGTAGAAAGTGATGTTGTATGATATGTACATGTGAAAATATTAGGTTAAGCATGCTTAGATATACTTGTAAAAAAAATTACTATCATGTGCCATAGGGGTAATTTGGTCATTTAAGTAAATCAAGGTATTTAACCTTAACTAGAATGATTAAATGTGCTATTAATATTTCTAAGAATGGTGTTAGGTTTTATTGTTCTAGAAACACATGTTTCAACACAATTATCAATATTATATGGTCTAGAGGTATTTTGGTAATTTTAAGTGTGCTATGATAATTACCCTAATAAACGTGCATGATAAGTACCATCTGATGTTAAGTATGAGAATATGGATTTACTACTTTAGAAAGACATATTTCGGCAAGATTATCACTATTATATGGTAGAGGAATATTTTGGTAATTTGGAGTGTACCTTGATAAATATTCTAATAAACATGCATGGCATGTGCCATTTGTTGTTAGGCATGAGAATAGGTATTTTGTTGTGTTAGATATACCTATTTCATTGTGATTATTATTATTGTATGGCACACCATTGTGCCCCAACAAAGCTCTACTCTACTCTATTGTTGACCTATGAGCTTTGTAGGGAACATCGATACTTAAAAATTAGGTGTCCTAGGTTGGAAGGATATAGTGTCATTTTGTACGCTAGTATGATCATAGAGCGTTTATGCCTCTAGGTTGAATAATTGGGAGGGTATCGTGATTCCCTGTGCGTTGGTATGACCGGTGTACTTTTATATCTCCGGGTTATTCATGTATCCCCTTGATTAAACAAAAAAAATGGAAATGATCATATTTGAATCAAAGTAGATACTAAACTCTTTGATGGTAGACTTTGTGTCTACCTGTGATGCTATGAGTTGTTATTGGTATGTGCCTGTGAGCCTACCTGGGTAATGAGATTTGTTGGTATTGATAATGAGCTTTGTAATCATAGTTATAACTTGAGTATGATACTGCTTTTTAATTATACTACAAAGAACATCTCTTAGATGCTTCACTGGTAATTTTTGGTTATTTTCAAATGAATGAGCATGAGTAGTATATGACATTGGTGATATGTGGTTATATGAATGATTATAGGATTTCAATTAACATGTGTATAACTAAATGTTTCATAATATGTATTGATGTGATGCTTTTATGTTTTCTATGTGGGCTTTTCATTTATGTTTTGTATAATGAGTTACTTAGTACAATATTACTGATGGGTTCCATTTCATGGCCCCTTATATATTCAATGGGCATTTTTTACTTTGTATGACTACTTTGAGGGTAAGGTCTGATGGATTCTTATATGTGTTGAGAGTTAGGTATGTCCGGGGGTTCATCCAACATCTTTTGACCCATTTGTTTAGAACTCTTATTATCTTATGTATTTTTATTTTTACTGGATTTTGTTACCACTGACAGTTGGTTTACTTGGATCGATGGTTAAGTTATTTGACTCCTTTTTCTCTCTGATATTTATAATTGAATTATTAATTTAAGTAGACAAAGGTTTAGCCTTAGCACTAATTAAAACCCTACACAATTAATAATTAACATTAAATGCATGATTTAATAATGGTTTTCTCCCAAAATTAATTCTCTACCAAGTTAGTTTTGGATGTTTAAATATAACATCGCCAAAGGTGGTGGTGGTCGGTGGGGCTCTTGTAATTGTTGGTTTTCCTCTGAAGATGAAACTTTTTGTGGAGGAACCAATTTTTTAATCTAGCTCTCTTTCTTTTCTCGCTGCCCTCTTTTTTTTTTTGCTCCTTTCATTAATACATCTCTTTCCCCGAGTTTTAGGAGCATTCTTATTTTCCGATTCCTTAATTCATGGTACTAAATGAAATATATATATATATATATATATATTAAAATATGGTATAAACAATGTATGTAACATTTTAGGTATAACATGGAAGGAGAATATCATTACCTCTTTAGTATTAAGACATATCTAGCTTGTGGTCAAGGCACAAATCTTCCATGATCTTTTAACATTATAGTTGCCTCATTCGCTTCTGTATAACATGGTAAGGGTACATCTCTAATAATTGGAATGTCAATACTTACAGACCTCATATTTAGGGCCAAGATAGACCCATAGACCATCAACTTTTTGTTCCATGATTAATGCGTAGTCTTTCTTTCGCCAATAGAATTGAGGAGTCATTATCTAACAAGTCATATTTATTCAAATCCTAAAATAAAATATTACATATTTTTAATTATTCTTTTTATACTTGATACATTTTATAGCAATTCATAGTTTGATATGATTTCCTTGAGAAGAGAAAAAAATATGTATAAGCTTTAAAGCTATCTCTAACACTATTTACATTGAAGATGTAAATCAGATCATGTAACTCTAAATCAAATCCCTTATACCATTGAGGTTTGATAAATGAAAATTGTTTTTCCGTTGTGGTCATCCATTCAAATTCCATGTTTAATCTTTAGGTCAGGAGAACCACTTGATCATTAGTGTTCCCTTGTCCACAACATTGACTACACACTTTTGTTCTCATAACCCTTAATCTAAGACCCCTATGTCTTCCGGGGTGTTCATCAATTCCTATTACTTGTGACATGATGCAATGTTGATCTACAAACTCAAGAGAATGTGATGTTTCAAGTTCATCCTATAATGTATACAATTTAGAATATAAGAATATACATAATATAATAGTTTACTCTAAAAAACTAAATAGGGTTAGGAATATCTTCAAGCTTACAATTTTTTTGGCGGCATCCTATACATCTTCATTAAGATATTCATCTTTTGTTGCTCTATCCTAATTCTATAATGTACCAATATTAATAGATGAAGTACTTGGATCCAAATTTTGGGCTATGAAATGTAATTCCAAAATACACACTTAAATTAACAATATAATTATAATACTCTATACATAAACATTTAAGCACATAAATAAAAATGTCATACCAACTCTTCTTCAAGGCTTGCATAGCTTTCTAGAGCCATATTATGGCGGCAAATATTCTACTTAGGAATTTTATTTATTTTTGGCACTTTTCTTTTATATTACAAGCTAAAATATTTACTCAGTGCCATTTAAATATAAACAAAAATTTTTTAATAAAAAAGTTTAATTGTTATGTAAAAAATACCTTAAACCCCTCCAAAATACAATATACAATAAATTTGTCTGAACTATCTTGGTCAATGAAACCATAACTGTAATACCCTGAAATATTATTTAATATTAATCTCAATTAGTTTATATTTTAACATAATCCTTAAAATCTTAGCTTTATTATTTTATTAACATCTGACCCGTAAACCTAGATAAATTCTTAAATTTATCTATCCTAGTTATTTTATCTTTTTTATTTTTATTTAAATCTATCCTAAACCCAGATAAATTATTTTTAGTCTAATCCAAATCTAAATCTAATTCTAAACCTAAATTTATTTTCTCCTTTTTCCTTTTCCTTTACCTTTTCCC
Source organism: Tamarix chinensis (assembly GCA_030549775.1). Taxonomy (NCBI): domain Eukaryota; kingdom Viridiplantae; phylum Streptophyta; class Magnoliopsida; order Caryophyllales; family Tamaricaceae; genus Tamarix; species Tamarix chinensis. The sequence goes on from CM060178.1 coordinate 89,684,704, forward strand.
TTTTATCCCTTTTCTTTTTCCTCCTCTTTTTCTCTTCCCTCCTCCCCGAACTGTGCCCAACCCCCTTCTCCTTTTTTCTTTCTTTTTTTCTCTCATTCCTACCCGTCTACACTAGCAGATATCCCATTCAATCTCTTATTTTATTCCCCACCCAAACTCTAGACTAACCTAACCCCTCTCTTTTTTTCTTTCTTTCCTTCTTCGTTTATTCCTCCCCGGTCAATGTTCCCCCATTCTTCCTTTCCTTTTTCCCCTTTCCCCATTCGACCAAACAAAGCCTTGCCCCTACACCCTTTCACTTTCCTCCCTTCCTTTTTCCAGCCCTACCACCTGCCCTGTCCCTACCTAACCTACACCCTGCTTAATATCCTTTCCTCTTCAAGCCCAAAAAACTCCCTCACCTACGCCTCTACCTCTGTAGATCAGCCACCAACTTTGCCTGCACCCTTTCCATTTTTTGTATCCTCACCTGCCCCCCATGACACACTTAAACCAACCTATTTCCTCATCGACTTCCTTCCCCTTCACCCTCTAACCATGCACAAGTATGTATACATAAATGCACACCACACCACTTCCCTTTTCTTTCCCTTCTCCTCCTTCATTTCCTTCTCCTTTTATTTACCCCCACACTATGCCTCTCTACCCAACACCATCACCTCCTCCTCATCTGTCACCCTTCTTTGCATCGAGCCGACCACACCACCCCTCTTATGCATCCCTATTCCACATAGCCCTTTCCTTAGCCTTCCTCACTTCCCCATTATGCTCCATTTCCTTTTATCGAGCTACCCAACACTACCAGTTACTATTTCCCCCTTCGTCACCGCCTCGAGCCACCACTGGCCAACCATCTCCCCCCCAAAGCTCCCTAGAATTACCCACTCACAACGCATGAGCAGCATGCATGTGTATACGTATATTTTTACCCCATTTTAGCATTAGGGACATTTTGGTAATTTGCTATTCAAAAATTATTTTAATCTAAATTATTATTTTATTTTTTAAATATTAATATGGTTGGTGTGCTATTTTTTTAGGTATAAAGTTTTCATTAGTGGGGCCTAATAAAATTTAGTAGGTTACACGCAATTAGTGTTTTTGCTGAAAATCAGGTAACCCCTACACTCTACTAAAAAGTGAGACATTGCATGATAGCACATTAGGATTTTTTATGTATAAACTCTATTAAGCATTCTCGTTATGTTATAATTATTTGCCTAAAAAAGATAATATAAAATTTGGTAAAATAATGCTTATTAATGCGTGTAAATTATTAGGTGTACAAAAGTATGTTAAATTTGTTTAAATGTCTGAAATAAATAAAATTGTTAACCTTGATGCCTTGTGCGCCAGTATAATAGATGTAATTTTATGTCTCTAAGTTGTTATTATATCCCCCTCAAGTAAATAAAAATTGAAAATGATTATTATTGGGTTGAAATGGTTGTCGAATTGGTCAGTAGTAGCCTTTGTATCTACTTGTGTTTGGTATTGTGTATTTGATCGCTACCTATGGTATTATGGATTTTATTGGTATTGTGCCTTTGAGTCCTACCTATGGTATTATGGATTTTATTGGCATTATACCTCTTAGCCCTACTTGCGGTATTACAGATATAATTAGTTTGATATTGAGATATGCAATATATCATAACTATGTTTATTGTGTTGAGATTAACTATAACCGTTACTTTAGAAGGCATCTCTTATGAGATTAGTTGGTAAATTTCATTATGATCTAAATAAATGAGTATAAGCAATATGTGTTTTTTTGTGATTATTTTTTATCTGATATGGTTATTGTATTGTATTCATCGCATGTGAATTTTAATATCTTATACCATGTTTTTTTTGTGATGCCTTTTATGTGTTTCATATAGAATTTTCATATTAGTTTTGTATGATTGGTTGCTTAGTACTATTGTAGTGACGGGATCCGTTTTATGATCATCTACCTATTCAATGGGAAGTATTTATCTTGTAGGAGCACTTTGAGTGTAAGATATGATAGCTTCTGATATAGGATGAGAGTTAGGACTATCCAAGGATTCACTCGACATCTTTTGATTTAGATGATTCCATACTCTAATGCTCATATGTATTTCTTTCACTAGATTTTGTAACCACTGGCATTAAGTTTATTTAGAAATATGTTAAATTGCTTTGATTCTCTCTCTACCCTTATTTTTATAATCGTGTTATCAATTTAAGAGGAGTAAGGTTTACCCTTATCACTTAGTATAAGAATGGTGGAGGATACCAAACTTATACTAGTTGTGGCGGTAACACCCTCTACTTTTTTACCTAATGCTTCCACAAAATAAAATTTTTAAGTAATAAATTTAAGGGTGTAATGATGATTCTTAGGAGGCTTTATACATAAAACATCATCCCTCTTTCTATACATTTTTTCCTTGCACGCCCTAAATATTCTTAAACACTCACTGCAATATCTAACAAGCCACTTCTTCCTCACCTCTAGGAAGATGAACACTCTCTACAAAATAAGACATAAACATATATAACAATGTTAATGTATTAAAATTAATAACATGTGACATAAAAAAATGAAGACACAACAATATAATTATCTTGTCTACGTGCCAAATATGTTCTTTGTGCCCTTTTAGAACTTGCTTCAAATTTTTGTTGGATATAGAAACACAATTACCAGTGATGGGTGAAAAGTATGTGAGAAATATGTCTGCATACTCGTCAAAAGGAAGATTATAGGTATTCCATCTCAAATCTACTTGTTCTCCTCTATTTTTTACGTTAGTGATGATTCTAATCACAATAGGTCATCTCTTTATTTCTTCATCACTAGAGTCCCTATCAATGATTTTCTTCATCATATCTTTGTGAAATTTCAATCTATAAATTAGTACAAACAAGGTCATGAATAAGTATATAAAAAATATGAAGTTAAAGTGAAAAGAAAACATATCACATGTAGTAATGTGATTAAATAAGCCACAATTCATGTTTCATGACTGTATATAATATATGGAGTTAAAACAACATGCACTCTCTACAAACATGTTAGAAAGTTATCACCCTCATCACCTTCTTTTCATTCTATTTTTTCATCCTTGTTTTTAGATTTCTTTGATGATCTGATACATATATTACTTCATGATGATTTTCCCTTACATATATTTCCTCTTCAATAATGTCATTGTTATCATCGTTCAATGATTAAGTTACTTACATTGCTTTGGCACACTCTTTCACCCAATTGGCAACATTTTCCTCATCACATTCATTCATATTTAGTTTATTCATAGTTAGTACCACATACCATCTTTTATTACCATATTTGTGAGAAATGGTTAGATGACTTTCTATCTTGGGGACCATAAAAAGAGAGTATGAATAATGAAAGATGTGCTGACATGATATTGCTACACTAGGTTATATTTTTGTGGATGAGTATAACTTGAGGAAGAGTATTATGGGCCTAATAAAATATTATAAGTGGGAAATAAATGTATTTAAAATTTAAGATGGTAAATAGAGGATTTGAACATAATGAGATTTAAGATATAAAACTTTTGTAAAATAAGGGTTTTTGGCTATATATAAGGGTATTTTGTTCAATATGGGTTAATATAGAAATTTTAGTACTTTAACATGTTAAGTGGATGAAAATATTCTAATAAGATCATTTGGAGGGATTAAAGTGATTATAAATTTCATAAGTTCCTCAAAATGAAAAATTGACCTAAATTAGGAATAGTAATATTAAAACGGTTATGTTAGTATCATATGTATAAAAATTTAGATTTAAACCATGAATTTTGGATATGTTGTTAATTTTAGTATTTTGATTATGTATATTAGATTTAGTAATTATATAAGCCTTATGGGTATAGTTATTACTTAGTTGTAAAATTAGAGTTTTGGGAGTTTTGGGAATAATATCTTTTGAGATAGGGTTATTATTGCATATATAAGATGAGAGATTTAGGCCTTAAATTTAGGGTATGCTAATATTAATAATATTTGATGAAGATATACTAAATTTGGTGGGTAAATGATCAATATAGGAGGAGTTATGCTTAAAGTGTGGATTTAGGGCTTACGAGAAAAAAAGCATCTTAACATTTTAGAATGGTCTTATTATCTGTATGATGATGCCTTGTTGCCTTGATTATGTTTTGTACATATCAAACCAATCATGAGTAAGATACTAATAATTTAAAGTAAAAGATCACGTGAGTGGCCCCGATGTGTTGGGTTAGTTCCACTAGATGATAATAGTGGTTCAAGAGTATTTTACCTTAAGAGGTGTTGGGTCTATTACATTGGACAATAATAGTGGCTCAGGTGTGCTGTCCTTGAGAGGTTTTTCAGTCATTTCCACTAGATTAAGAATAATGGGTTCCTAGACTCAATGTGAATAAGATTATGATTTGAGATATAAATTAAAAGATAAGACATTAATTTTTTAAAGAAGAAGATTTCGTGAGTTATGACCAGGTGTTAGGTTCAGTCCATCGGACGATAATAGTGAATCAGGTATTTTTCCTCTGAGAAGTGCTTTAGACTATTTTATTGGTTTAAGAATATTGGCTCAGGAGCGTTTTTCCTTGAGAGGTGTTGGGTCCATTCTGTCAGACGCTGATAGTGGTTAAGGTATGTTGTCCCTGAGAGGTACTTCAGACTGTTATAATGGTTTAAGAATAGTAGGATCCCTGAACTCAACATAAACAAAAGAATATATCATGTTATATTCTAATAATATAAATATGGACCAGTACTTACTTTGTATTGTTTTTTGTATCTAGCATGTAGACTACTTTCCATTGTAAATGCATGTAATTATCTTCTTTCTTATCTTGAGTATATTTTTACCTTACTCAATACGTAGTGTACTAATCATCATTTTCATAGGTGATGCTAATTCCCACAAACAGATGACTTGGATGTTTATGTGCAGGCCGATGAGGACCTAGTTGGCCATTTTTCAGCTTTTGATGCTTTTTATGGAGTAGAGTGACTTTTTGTATTGGGGATTTTGGGCATAGAGTCTTGTTATCCAGATGATGATTTTACTCGGATACACTTTTGGACTCTTAGATCCATAATATCCCTTTTATCTGTATTTTAGATTATTGTACTCGGAGTTAATCTCGAAACTCGTATTTACGTTTGTGAAACTTCTCTAGTTTTCTTTTTTATCATGTTTAGCATTTTAAATTATTTTCCCTTGTGATTGATATAAGGATGTGACAATAAGCCATACTTATGTCAATTATGGCGGCAACACCCGATTATTTTGATTATATGTTTCCACTATAAAATAAAAATTTCAGTAGTAAATTTTAGGGGTGTTATACTAAAGATTACAGTTGAGGAAAAAGTTAATTAAAAAATGGTGGAAATGGAAATAACCAAATCCAATGGGAAGCTTGGGCTATGTGGAAGTGTGGTAAAACGTATGATGGTGTTTGAGTGGAGCATGGGTGTGCTAAAGGGGAAGCATGACTGTGCCAAAGAAATTGCACGAGCGCAGCATGCACAAGACAAGAGAAAGGAATGCTCATGATGAGGCTATACGAGACTTGCACGGTTGTGTGCGAAGTGCATTGACAAGAGGAATAGGTGCTTACGGTTGTTCATGAAATGCACCAACAAGAAGAAAATGAGTTCTCATGGCCGTGTGTGAGACTATGAGTCAATTACACAAGCGCACACGACTTGTATGAGCACACACAACTAGTGTGAGCGAGGTTGCATACGTTGTACACAAAATTATGGGAGAGGGCACAACTGGGTTGTGATAGGTGCGCACGGTCGTGAGTCTCAAAGAAAATAAATAGAGAACAACCAGAAAAAAGGAAAAAGTGGCAATGTTTAGTGGTGTTGGCAAGCAACGTTAAGGGGGATTGATGGGGTGGTATTGGTGGTTGATTTTCTAGGTAAACTGTGACACTTGGTGGTTGGTTGTGTTGTGTGCCGTGAAGGTGATTGTTCTTAGTGTCAAACAAAGCAGAGCAAGAGAAGGATAAAAGGAAGGTGGTCAGGGTTTTTTGCTCGACAGAATTAGAGGGAGAGAAGTGGGTTGGTTGGGTAGTAAATCAGGTAGAGAGAGCACTTTGGGCAGAGGGGGTGTGTGTGTGTGTGGTGCAAGAGGAACCCATAGGCATGCACGAATAAGGTGAGGCATGATCAGGGAGAATTTTGGCAAAAATCAATAGGACACATCCCTTAGATTGAGAGATGATGGTTGAGGTGAAATGAATAGTATTGTGTTGCAAAGGCTAAGAAAATCATTCGCAAGGCAGGAGAAATGATAAAGGAAAGTCGGTGGAATGAAGGAAAGGAAAATGAAAATGAGAAAGAAAGGAAAAAAGAAAAAAACGGTGAGTATGCTTAAGGTTATGATTAGATTATATTTGTGATTAAATAAATTAGGTAAGGTTAGGATATTAAACATCCAGGATTAAGGTTAGGTTAAGGCAAAAAATATTAATTTCTTGAGATTAGAAGAAAGTTAAAGTATTAATTATTTGAGATTAGGATTGGTCAAAATTTGGGGTATTATAGTCGCCCTACTTTTCCTTCCTCCCCTCCTACACCACCCATCACACCACTAGCACGCCACCAAGCTTATCGACCTCTCCCTCTGCCTAGCCATGCCTCACCACAATCGTTTCCCTCCTCCTAACGCCACCATCCTCTCTATAGCCTTTTCCTCATCTTAGCTCCAACCACTGGCCTCTTTTTCCTCCTTGCAGTATCCAGTAGCCCATCACCACCACTGAAGCTCCACCAACTCACCACCTGCCTTCCTCATCGCCGCCAACACCACCACCAAGCACCTCTCAACCCTCCACTAGACAATCCTCCCCCCCCCCCAATCTCCTTCTTTTTCACCAACTCGTGATGCTTATGCAACGTGAAATTTAAAATATATAGTTTTACCACCATTTCAACATTAGCAACATTTTGGTAATTTTCTACTTAATCAATATTTTAATAAAATTATTATTTTAATTGTTAAATATTAATATGGTCACTTAACTGTATTGTAATATTTATTTCAATAAGAATGTATAATATGTCTTAATTATTGTTAAGTATGGAGGTATGTGATTTGATGTTTTAGAAATACATTATTATTATTATTGCATGCCTTAGGGTTATTTTGGTCATTTTAAGCATATCATGATAATTATTCCTATAAGTGTGCCTAATATGTGTTAATTATTTTTAAGCATGGAATTATGTGATTTGATGTATTAGAAACACATGTTTTAGCATGATTATCATTATTACATGCCTAGGGGTATTTTGGTCATTTTATTTTCTATTTCATTGCCTATTCAATGGGTGATATTTACCTTATAGGAGTATTTTGAGAGTCATTTTTATGGCTTCTGGTAGGGGTTGAAAGTTAGTATTGTCCGACATTCATCCAACATCTTTTAATCCCAAATTTTCTTAGACTTTTATATTCCCTTATATATTTCTTTTTCTTGTTAGATTGTAACTCTTTGCCAGATGTTTTGGGATATTATAACAATGATATTCTGTATTGAAATTTATATTTTTGTTTTTATAGTTGTTATTAATTTAAACGAAGTAATGTTTAATCTTAGCACTTAATATAAGAATGATAGAGGGTATCATACTTATACTAGATGTGGCGGTATCACCTATTATTTATGTAACTAACGCTTCCGTAAAATAAAATTTTAAGTAGTAAATCTAAGGGTGTTACAAGTTAGTATCAAACTTTTTGGTTATGCCATCCTCTCTTTTGTTTTCAAAAACTTATATTCTTAAACATTTTGAGAATCCGGTTTAGTCTTGTGAGAATTGTAAGTTGAGATTTTTGTTTTTATTGTTTTGCATTAGACTTGGTCTTTGGATTTAGTGCTCTAGTTGATTCTAGTTTGTTTTTTGTTTTACCTTGCTAAACTGGGTGTGTAGATGGAGTTTTGTATGTTCCTAGTGTCTTGGTTGATGAATTGTAGTATTAAAAAAAGTTTGATCTTTAGTAGAGGTTGGTGGATAGTTTGGTGAGAAAGTGGATCAGTTTATGAGTTCTGAATTAAATTATTATATTTTTGTAGAATTTCTTAAAAAAGTGTCGTCCTTTTGAGAAATATATAATATATCAACATTTCAAATTATTATTGTTTACATATATTCTATGTTAATAAAGTTATATCAAGTTAAAAGTAGTGTAATAAAAACTATTGTTCATAATAAATACTAAAAATTATATAAACTTTCTAAAAACTATTGAAAAAGTATTTTTTTTAATAAATTGACAAAAAATAAACTTAAATATTCAAAATTACAATGTTTAGATTCTTTTTAAAGTCTAACAAGTGATTTTAAACATTTTTAGTTTATTTTTAGTTTATTTTACTTTTTAAGCCTTTTCAATTAGTTATTAGAAATAAAAATATTTGTATAAAAAAACCAATTTTTTAAAGGTTGTTTTACACAAAAATTCAAATGTTTAAAAAAATAATTTTTTAGATTATTTCAAAATTTATGATTATTGAGTTTTTTTAAGTATTTATTATCAAAAATTTACCTTCATTACACAAAATTTAACAAAACATAACTCTTAATATAAAAAGTAGTCAAGTGATAATTTTTTAAAAAATTGGAAATAACTAATTGAGTTTTTATAAAATTAACTTATAAACTAATAAAAAAATCAATTATTGATTAAAAACTATAAATTATTTTAAATATAATTTAAAAAAATTATAAACTAATAAAAAAAAATTACTCATCTAACGATTTTTTAAAAAATGGTATCAAATAAACTAACTTACCGCACACCTAACCTGCTGAAATCAACAACTTATTATGCCGTAGTACATTTCCCAACAAAAATCCTTCTGCCCTTGTAGGTTAGTCGACGAAAGCAACTTATCAGCTAATAGAAAACTCGTTAATATGGAATGGAAGGTCCCTAAAACATCCCAACAGAACTGAGCTTTTCTCTAAAATATCCCAACAGATTTGAGTTTTCTCCACATCAATGAAATCAAAGTGCACAATACCATCACGCATCCTCCCTCTGCCTCAAATCATAGCGTACAGTACCATCACACATCCTCCCTCCGCATGATGCCAATGGTATGATTACACCTACGAAACTACAAATAATTTCCTATAAAATGAAACTAGTTTCACATTAAACTCCAGTTATACACTTATACCTCATCAGGTGACGGATTTTAAAAGCTTGCATTGAATTAAAAATAAAAAAAAATAAAACATTACCACCGCTACCACCATCAACTTGCCTGATATGGCTTTGCGCATATGGCTTGTCAATATCATGGTAGTTTTCTTCATCTTGGATCTAGGGACACAGGCGGTGCCGCCTGCACATCACCAGCACAAACAAAAGGGGGAGTGTCTTCTAGGCTGCAACAACCAAGTATCACATTGCCATGCTCGCTGTCTCATGCCAGACGGGAGCATCGAAGCATCTAGAAGACGAAGAAGACGTGGAAGACGAAGGTGTCCACCAACGCCACCGACACCACCGACACCCCCAACGACACCTGGTAAGCCAACGCCGCCGACACCACCAACGCCACCAACACCACCTTGCGCATCGACACAGCAGATATGCGTCGAAAGTTGTACGAGTCTTAACCTCAACTGTATGGGCACGTGTGTCGGGATTTCCTTGTCTGGTCCATATCCTTGAACGCTGTACGGCTCTAGAGCAGGCAGATAAATAAGAAGTATCTCAAATGCTGTCAAGCGTAAGATTATCTATAGAAGTTGTTGTCTTTTGTGTGTGGCTTTCTCTGTTTTGAGCGGTCTGTACTTTGCTGTATTGCATATGCGTCGGTGAAATTAATTAACGAAGGCCCGGACGAAAATACTAAATAAATGTGGCCCGTTATATTTATGTTTATCGTTGTGTTTTAGGTAAAAATATGATTTAATATTCTTGTTCTTTTAATATATCTTAATCTACTAAACAAAACGTTCCAAATTTGAACAAGTTGAGAGAAGATAAAATTTGTGAAAAGCCTTGTTTAATTTACGATGGCAGCAAGCGTATATTTATATATTAAAGGATATACGAGTTTACAGGACATAGTTCTATTAATAAGGAAACAGACAGCTGTATAAAACTAATATACAGCTGTGTACAGCTATAATACTCCCCCTCAAGTTGGAGCATGTAGATCACAAATGCCCAAGTTGCCTAGAAGGTAATAAAATTGTCGCTTCCCAAGTCCTTTAGTGAATATATCAGCTAACTGTAAATGTGAAGGAAGATACCGTGGTAGTAGCTCGCCTGAAAGAAGCTTCTCACGAACAAAATGACAGTCAATTTCAATGTGTTTTGTTCGTTCGTGAAACACGGGATTTGAAGCGATATATAATGCGGCACGATTGTCACAAAACAAACTAGTAGCCGATGAATGTGGAATTCCAAATTCTATCAAGAAGGTACGTAGCCATATCACCTCACTGGCTGTAATTGCCATCGCCCTATATTCAGCCTCTGCGGATGAGCGGGAAACAGTGGTTTGCTTCTTTGAACGCCATGAGATTGGCGAAGTTCCCAGCTGCAAAAAATATCCAGTTACTGACTTTCTAGTGACTGGACAACTTGCTCAATCCGAGTCACAATAGGCTCGCAAGGTTAGATCACAAAGGAAACAACACTCCTTGACCAGGTGTGCCCTTCAGGTAGCGTAAGACTTGAATCAGGGCATCCCAATGTTCCACCCTTGGATCATGAATAAATTGGCTTAAGACATGTACTGCATATGAGATGTCAGGTCGAGTGCCGGCCAAATAAAGCAAACGACCAACCAATCTTCTGTAGCGAGGTGCATCTTCAAGACTTGCACCTTTCAATGCTCCTAACTTGTGATTTGGATCAATGGGCACACTAGCTGGTCGAGCTCCTAACATCCCAGTATCGCTCAAAATGTCCATCACGTACTTCCGTTGGCTCAAGAAAATGCCAGTAGGAGACCGTGCGACTTCAATGCCCAATAAATACTTTAAGCCTTTTAGATCTTTGATGCGAAAGCATGCATTCAAGTAAATTTTCACCTTCAAACACATGTTGGGATTATTTCCAGCCAAAATAATGTCATCCACATAGACTAACAGTGCCAAGTGTGTATCTTCAGATCGGTAAGTAAAAAAAGTATGCCCAGTAGCAGATTGGCGAAACCCAAAAGTCTTCAATGCTTCGGACAACTTAGTAAACCAATTACGAGATGCTTGCTTCAACCCATATAGCTACTTTTGCAGCTTGCAAACAGCCCCAGGAACTGAAGAAGTAAAGCTCGGGGGAAGACGCATGTAAATTTCCTCATCGAGGTCACCGTGCAAGAACGCGTTGTTTACATCCATTTGATGTAACTCCCATCCTTGTGCTGCTGCTACTGCCAAAAAGGTTCTCATAGTCACCATTTTGGTGACTGGAGCAAAAGTTTCATGATAATCTTCACCTTCAATCTGTGTAAATCCTTGTGCCACAAGTCTAGCTTTACAACGTTCTACTGATCCATCAGAATTATACTTGATACGATAGACCCATTTACATCCAATAGGTTTCTTCCCAGGAGGTAAAGTGACAACAACCCATGTATTATTTTCATTGAGTGCATCAATCTCCATCTTCATAGCCTCCATCCACTTGGGGTCCTTGACTGCTTCTTGGTAGGACTTTGGTTCATGCCCTGCCATTATTGTTCCTAGAAAAGCCTTGTGAGAGCTGCTAAACTTATTATATGAAATATAGTGAGTTATAAGATAAGCCTTACCAGATGAATGCTGACAAATTGATGATTGTGGAGAAGCATACTTGACGGCAGAGCATACATAATCCTTTAAATATGGCGGCGGATGGCAATATCTTTGAGGGCGGTCATTATTGCTACGATCAACAGGTTGGAATTCATTTTGTTGGCTTAACATTCTATCACTTTCTTCATCAGGTGTCACATCCATGTGTTGAATATCAAGGCCATCTATATTGTTGGAAGAAGCACCTTCTTGTAACAACTGATCTATATCCCTTTCATTTTGTACTTCACTGTTAGACCTTGGTTCATCATTTTTCTCAGAAAACATCAAATCATCACTAGTGATAGTATCATCACCTACCCAAGAATGTAATCCATCTCCTAGCTCCCCTTTATTTAAAAGTCTATCCTTTTCACTGTAAGGGAAACATTTTTCATAAAACACCAAATCCCTTGACACAAATATACCTCCTGTTTTAACATTATACACGCGCCAACCTTTCTTCCCATATGGGTATCCAATAAAAACACATTTCTCTGCTCGCTCATCAAATTTATCTACCTTTTTACCAAGTCTTTTGGCATAACAAAGGCATCCGAAAACACGAAAATGAGTGTAATTTGGGACTTTTCCAAATAATACTTCAAAAGGGGTTCTACCTCCTAAAACTGTAGAAGGTATATGATTAATGATATAACATGCTCCCAACACACATTCTCCCCAAAATTTTAAAGGTAGACCTGCTTGAAACCTTAAAGCTCTAGCTACCTCTAAAATGTGCCTGTGTTTTCTCTCCACTCTTCCATTTTGTTGTGGAGTTCCTACAAGTGATGTTTGATGCAATATTCCATTTTATTCAAAATATTTTGTCAAAGGACCCAAAAATTCAGTCCCGTTATCACTTTGTACCTTTTGAACTTCAACATCAAATTGTCTTTTAACCATGGCAAAAAAAGAAGGGAGAACTTTGTGAGCTTCTGCTTTGTCCTTTAACAAATAGACCCATACTGCTCTACTATAGTCATCTACTATAGTTAGAAAGTAGCATGCACCTGATAAACTTTTGGTATGATATTTTCCCCATAAATCACAATGTATCAAACCAAAAATGCGAGAAGCTTTATTATCACTTCATGGAAAAGCAGCTTTAGGCTGTTTGGCCCTATGACAAGTTTCACATCCCTTAGTATCACATTTAGTAGGAACAAAATCACATATCTTGGAAATATAAGAGAGATTCCGATATGATGCATGCCCTAATCTTTGATGCCATAAATCTTCTTGGTTGCTTTTCTTTAATCCCAAAGCTACAGAATTATGTATGCTCCGTAGGTAGTATACTCCATTCCACAAATCACCCAGTCCAATCAGAGTCCGCTGGATGGGGTCCTGTATGACACACACATTTAAACAATAAGTAACAGTACATTGCAATTCCTCACTTAGTTTTCTAATAGAAATTAAATTGCATTGGAAATCAGGAATATAAAGCACATTTTTCAACAAGATTTTTGAATTAATTCTTATGTCTCCAATTTTTATGACTTGCAGAGTTGCTCCATTAGGAATGGTGACAATATCTCCAGAATCCGAATCACAAACATTTTGAAACCAATCAAGCTTGGCACTTACATGGTGTGAAGCGCCACTGTCTAATATCCAGTCCGTCATAATTCCAGAGTTAGAAACCTTACCACTAAGAACTTGGGTAACTTGGTCTTTCATATCATTAGGGCCTAGCAAAGCCATTAAGTGATCCATCTGAGTAGGTGAAATGTTGGGAAAAGGTGTTGGTTTCATATCATTTCCACTCCAACCTTGAGCTGCACTACTTGTACCTTGTACAACATTCGTTTGGCCCCGATTCCTACCTCTACCGCGACCACGAGTACCTCGCCCCCAGTTTGGTGGGTACCCAATTAACTGATAACAGTTCTCTGCTATGTGTCCAGGCTTCTTGCAATGTGAGCACACAACATTGCCTGCATCAGTTGAGTTCAAGAAAACATTGCTGCGATCATTTGTACGATACCCTTGTTGTCTGCCTTTTGCGACGAATGCAGAACCTTGTATCTCATCCTTCTTCTCGGCTAAGTCATGCTGTAATTCGTCTCTATAAATCATAGAGAAGGCTTTATCCAGATCGGGCAATGGTTCATGACAAAGAATGGACGATCGAGCAGTATTGAACTGATCATTCAAACCAAGTAGGAACTTGTAAACCTTTCGGTCTTCTCTTTCCTTGGCTATTCGACTCATTGCACCACATGTACAGTTTGGGAAATCCAAAATTAGGTCCAATTGACTCCAAATTTCCTTTAGCCTGGAGTAGTATTCGGTTACGGTAAGTCCGTGTTGACGAATCTCAGTCAATTGTGCTTCCAATTGATATACTTTTGGCCCACTTGCATAATCATAGCGTTTTTGCAATTCATTCCACATCTCTTCGGCATTGTCGATGTATGCAACTGTTGGCCTAAGTGTTGGCTCAAGAGCATTGAAAATCCATGCCACGACCATGGAGTTGCACTTATCTCACGCTCCTTGATCAGAATCTCTAGACGTAGGTGGTCGTTGGAAAGTTCCATCAATAAAGCCAAGTTTGTTTTTGGACTTCAAACTATTCTTAAATGTCTTTGCCCAAATATGATAGTTAGATCCATTGAGCAGTAGTTGAGTAATGGAAATTCCCGGATTATCAGCCGAAGTTAAGTAATAAGGTGATGTCGGATTGGTCAATGAATTTCCTCTATCAATCATGATTGTAAGAATGAAGGTCTGCACTGATGAAGCTGCAAGGCTACAGAACTGTTCTTGCGCCCAAAAAAAATGTGAATGAACCCTAATTAGGGAGGCTTTGATACCATGAACAAGTTGAGAGAAGATAAAACTTGTGAAAAGCCTCGTTTAATTTACGAAGGCAGCAAGCGTATATTTATATATTAAAGGATATACGAGTTTACAGGGCATAGTTCTATTAATAAGGAAACAGACAGCTGTATAAAACTAATATACAGCTGTATGTGTTGGTGAAATTAATTAACGAAGGCCCGGACAAAAATACTAAATAAATGTGGCCCGTTATATTTATGTTTATCGTTGTGTTTTAGGTAAAAATATGATTTAATATTCTTGTTCTTTTAATATATCTTAATCTACTAAACAAAACGTTCCAATTTTAAATTTTCTATATATATATAGACGCATTACATATTATAGCAAACATAATTTTAAGATGAAAGTTAAAGTTAGGGCCATTTTTTTTTAATTGAGAAACAAGGTTTAGCTCTCCTATTAATAAATTTACGTATTGTCTGAAAAATTCTAGTCCTGCTCCTTGTTTCTAAATGTATTTCTTCTACTTTTATTTAATTATGCTAAATTTGTAATTCTAAGTTTACGCCAATGGAAAAAAGCAGGACAAGTTACGTGGGGCTTGCTGTAGGAGAAAACAGTCGTCTCTCTAACGGGGAGAGCACACGTGCTCCAGACGTGTTGTAGCTCTTGCAGCCGACAACAATACCTCAAATAGTACGTATTACCGATGATGAAAGGAGGCGGAATAAGACGGCAAAATGTCGATCTTTAAAAAATTAGAACCAAATAAATAAATAAATAAATAAATTTATATATATATATAGTTAATTAATATATTTTTATTATGATTATAATTTTTTATTTTTAAATGTACACGTATATTTTAATGTATAAGGATATTCATCGGTATATAATTTTTTTATTTTTTTAAATTTAGATTAAAATATTTTCGGTCAAAAATCGACATTTTAATTGTATTTTTATTCTTGAAAACTTCACGTTTTCAAAACACGGGATTGGGCCGTAATGCTTCCCAATTTGCTACGCCTTTTATTTTTCACCAAATTTAATCTGCTAGCTATTTACCACCAATGATACATAGCATCTCTGTCATGGATTACCAAAACTACCATACTGTAGTTGGAAATATTATATAAAAAGACAGCACCATCTTCGCAATGAGTATTCTTTTATATTCCTCATGATTGTTCTTGTTTTTTCTTCATGCACAGAACTTTTTTTTTCAACAAAAATAATAATAATAGTAATGATAATAATATTAATTACACATATATAATCACCAATATTTTTAATCATTTTATATAATAACTACAATAATACGGATATCTTAAAAATTATTTTTGAATGGTCAGAATAAATTAATTCGGTAACAATAGTAAAAATAATAAATAATACTTATAAATGATAAATATTAATAACTATGAAAATAATAATCAATAATGATGATTAATATTAACAATAATATTAGTGATAAAAATTATCATAGTAAAGTGATGATACTAATTAACAATAATAATTAATATTAATAAGTAGTAGTACTAGTAGTAGTAGTAGTAGTAGTAGTATTAGTAAGAAGATATGAGAAATGGATATGAAAAGTAAGAAGTACTACTATAATAAAAATAATGATAATAATTTACATTACTGTTATTGTTATTATTTTTATTAAAAGTAATAAATAAAAAATAAATATTATTATTGCTATAATTAATATTATTAATTGCTACTTTTATATCATTGTTATCATTTTCTTTATTTATTTACAGTAATATTATTATTATAACCATTCTAATTTTCATAATATCAAAATATATTATTTTTAGCATTATCTTCATTCTTAATTAAAATATTTATGATTAATATTAATGATTTATTATACTTTTTAATTAATACATTATTATTCTATTATAATTGTTGTTAAGTAAATAATTTTTTTAAAGTATCAAAAATTATCATTTAAATTGCATATATTTTCAAAATATTTGTACTATCTAAAATTAGTGGTAGATAATGGAGGCTTAAAATTATTATTAAGAATTTCTATATCAATAAATAGTGTATAATTTATTTTTTGAAAAATGTATCTTTATATAACTCTATAGTTAAGTGTATTTGGCTTGAAGTAATTTACTAATGGGTGACATCATGAGAAATTTTTCGGGATGTGTATGAGATAATAAAAAAAATACACTCAAAAGAACTCGTGTTGATATGTGGGGTCAGTTATCAATGTCAAAAGCACTACGGGTAACTATCCACGACTAGTTTATCAAGGTGTTATAAACAGTATTAAAGTGAAACCATGACCACGAGCTGAACTTGGATAAACCAGTCAGTCGCCTAACTGGATTATTTTTGGGATAGACTATAATGAGGCAGTCAATGACGAAGACACGGTGAGGATAATAGGTTGTAGAGATAACAAAATTAGATATATATATATATATATATATATATATATATATATGATAATAGGTTGCTAAATGTACAACAAAAAACGTATTATTTGTAAAAATAATATTTCTTGAATATACACCTAATTTTATAGTGTAATTTTACATTTATCATTTTGATCAATACCAAGTCGAATAAATTTTTTTACATATAATTATACTTAAATGTACATAAAAAAATGTATTATCTGTATTTCTAATTTATAATGTCATTTTGAATAAGAATATTATGTTTGTCATTCTTGTCAATACCAAGTAAAAAAATAATGTATAAGTAATTATAACTAGAAGTATAACAAAAATGTTTATTTGTACTACTAATATCACTTGAATATACACCTAATTTTATAGTGCCATTTTGAATGAGAAAAATAAATTATGCACATGAAATTAGAATATGTACTACTAAATAACAAAAATGTGTTATTTGTACACATAATTTTATAGTGTCATTTTAAATTAGAATATTGCATCTATTATTCATGTCACCAGGTGAAAAAAAAACTGTACAACTAATTATAACAAAAAGTACAATAAAAAATTTATTTGTACACCTAATATCAATTAAATGTACAACTAATTTTACAGTGTCATTTTGAATGAAAATAAGACTTTTATCATTCAGATCAATTCTAAGTGGATAAAATATGTGCATGTAATCCTAATTATGTAATAACAATAGAAAATATTTTTTTGGTATGCTATTAATAAAACTATAATATATATTGATTTATATTTCAAGTAATTTCTAATGTAATAATTAGTTAATATAAATTCAAATTTAAACAATAAGTACATCTAAAGTGCTTATATTTTAATTTCTTTATAGACCAAACTTTTCGCCCCTAACATTTAAAATTCATTAGCAAATAAAAACAATCAAAACTCTTAATCCCTCCAAAATGCTAAAAGGTTGTTCTTTCTTTATATGGAAAGAATCATAGTGGTAGAGCATTCGGTTATGGGCATGGTGTCACGCCCTCTAAGCTAGAGATGTGTAACAAGAGCGTAGGTCGATCCAATCTTGAAATAGAAAGGCTAAATAAAGAACTAGCTGCCGCAAGAGAAGAAGCAGCTGCTACTAAAGATCAACTTCAGAAAACTAAAGAACAGTTAGCTGCCACTAGAGGAGAAGTAGCTGCCAACAAAAAACAGTTGGATGTCTTTATGGCTCGAGTCAATCAGTAGATGGGAAGAACAAGCACTACATAGGTATGTTTTATAGAGATTTTATGAATACGTACCGCAAATGCTAGTTGTTGATTGCTTTTAGTAATTTTTATTGTGTTGTGATGTTGGGATGCAGATTTTCAGAATTTAGTTGACAAGCTTGGAATTGATAATATCCATTCAGATGGGAGGGGGCATGTTTTCTTATTTATGGAAGCTGTAATATAGGAAATTTAGTAGTCATTTTATCCCTTGATTCCAGGGAATTAATTATGGCTTATTTAGTAGTTATTATATCCTCTGACCCTAATTAAGATTATGAAATTCTCTATTGATGCAGGAGCATCTAATATAAATGGGCGTAATTCACTTATTAATTTTCCCAAAAAAGGATGCCCAAAAAAGGATAATTTACTTATTAAGTTGTAGGTAGAAAAGTTACATTTTCCTTTTACTTTTTAATGATGTTTTAGCCCCTAAATTTTATATTACTTTCTAACTTTTAATGAACTTTTAATGATACTTTAGTCCCAACTTATCTTTAGCTTTTTATTTGTAAAATACCCCAAAATCAAAGGGGGCGGCTGACATTTAGGTCTAGAAAAAACAAATAGACCTAGTTAACTTTGGTCAACATTATACTAGTAAAGGTTAGTTTCTTTAACAACTAAAGTAGTTTGATTGGTTAACCAAATCAGTCATTTTTATTCTTGAAAAGTTTTAATGTAACTAAATGAGACCTAACATCCTCTATAAGTGTTAGGCTCACACTTAAATGAAAAATAGATCTGACTACCCATCTTTCTCTCTGAAAAAAAAACTGAGAAACCCCCATGAAACTCAGGTGCAAAGTTTTCCTTATCTTCTAAAAAAATCTGAAACATTTGAAATAATCAAAGAATAACCTCTTGAGAGTACCATAAATTTTTACACCTAATACATATGAAGCAACCAACATAAAGCTGCATTTATGTATTGTTGATATTTGATCTATATGCTCAATCACCTTCCAATTATATCCACAGGCCCCTCATTGTTAATAGCATCGTACAACAAAACAAAAATTGGATATTGATGACCACTATTGGTCATACACAATAGAAAATGCTTGCAATATAATGATTAGCTCCTTCCCAAAGTAGTTTCTTTTACTACTTATCAAACAAGCACATTGGAGATCTTATCTTCCTGCAGATGGAACCTAATAATGCAAAGTGCCTGCGGTATACAGGAATACCATGTTCTCACTTACCATGCCCTGAATCTGTAAGCTCAATGACCACTTTAAAAAAGGAATATTCAGTGCTCCAATATGTTTCACCTGCAGACAAACTTGTTGCCCATCTTGCCATCATTAAATCAATTCATAATCCATAATCCATTGAATCAAGGAAGAAAAATATAGAAGATGGATGAAATTTCTTTTTGTGGAGATCGTGTGCAAATCAAATACTAGACATTCCACAATACAATGGTAGAATGCATGGTAACAAGACTTTTACATCCTGAACTCAAAAACATTCAGTATTTTTAATAAACTAGTCAATAGTTTATGACATTCTGCAGAATACAAGGGCATTATTGAACCTACCAAATATTTCAATACATAAAACAAAGATCATTCCCCTAAGTAGATATTCCAAAATATAGTGTATAATGAATGGTAACAAGACTTTAAAATCCTCAACCAAAAAACCTTCAATATTGTTAATAAACCAGTCAAAAGTTCATAACATACAGTGGATTACAAAGGCATTATTGAACATACCAAATGATTTCAATACGTAAAACAATGAGCTTTCATTATTAAGTGATTGGCTTTCAATATGTATTACTCTCTTATGATTCAGTTCTACCAAAATTGATGAAATGCTTAGAGGTATTATTCTTTTGAATTATTCTATGTGATTTGATAAAACCTTGGATTAAGCTTGTGAGAATTGTGAGTTAGGAAATTATTTGAGCTATCTATGATTATTTTTGTTCCCTGCTTGCTGTTATTAGCTATTATGCAGATTTTTGTCTTGGGGTGTTGGTGTTATAACTATGTTTTTGGTACATGACCTAAGGTATTTTTTGGTAACCCTCATGGAAAGGTCACACATGATATGCTCCTTGTTGGGACGGTCCTTGTTGTTTTGTATTTTCTTGAACATAACCATTACTTTTTTGTTGTATGTTTTGGTCATCTTTTTTGTATATGCTCCCTGGGTATGCTTGGGTGTAAATGTATGTCCATAATTATATAAATATAAATTTTTGCCTTTGATACAAAAAAAAGTGCGACTGATAATCCACTAGTATTGGTCTTAGGAATTTTTTATATTTGTATATTAAAATTTTATATTTATTTATAATATACGTTGGTGATTATATATTTTATGATACAGATAAATGCATCAAGATGTGACATCAGATACCAAAGGCATGGCTACAAAGAAGCTAAACCTACCTACAATGAGGCAAATGCCGACTCTTTTTGATCAAGATCATACCTTTAAATATTTTGTAATGGACGATCGTAGGTGGTAAAGTAATGTATATGTATTTTAAATGGAAGTTGCTATATAGCTTCTCACTTTGTAATTTAATGATTTTGAATGTTGCTGAAATACATTAGTATATTTTGATTCAATGATCATGTTGTAATTAAGCAGGTTAAATATTATTATTACAGGTTATCGATTATATATGCAGGTAGAAACTTGATGTGGAATAC
The DNA here is from genome assembly GCA_030549775.1 of Tamarix chinensis. Taxonomy (NCBI): domain Eukaryota; kingdom Viridiplantae; phylum Streptophyta; class Magnoliopsida; order Caryophyllales; family Tamaricaceae; genus Tamarix; species Tamarix chinensis. Next base: position 89,705,656 of record CM060178.1, read on the forward strand.
TTTTGATTCAATGATTATAAGCAGGTTAAAATATTATTATTACAGGTTTTAATTCATTGGTAAACCATCTGTATATAACTGGAGAAAAAATTAGTGCGAAAGATCCTCAGTATTACGACGGTTATTAAGCATCGGTAAATACCTTTGTGACGGTTAAAAACCATTGCTAAAAAAATTAGGAACGGTTAATAACTGTCGCTAAATAAATGAAATTAATAAAAAAACAAGAAATTATTGTTTTAGGGACAGTTATTAACCGTTGCTAAAAACTTTTACCAACGCTTACAAAAACCGTCGCTAATAACACAGAGACGCTTCATTTAGGAACGGTTCTATGAACCATTGGTAAAACTTTAGCGACGATTAAGAACCGCCCCTAAAATGAAAATAACTGTCGCTAATATCCGCATTTACTGTAGTAAATAGTATATAAGACAAATTACATAGATCAGAAAATCAGAGAATAAGAGCAAGTATTTATTTATATATGGTACTTATTGAAGTGAACATTCACCAAAGTACTTATAACAATACTTAAATTTTTATGATAAATTTTATTGAGGTATCTTTATAGTTGACTGCATTTTATAATATATATACGGGATACAGACGGGCAACCTGAAAATATGAATCAGAAAGCAAGGGAGGATAGATAGATAGTTAGGAAAGCAAAGAAAGAAAGTAAATAAGAAAGAAATGAATAGATAGGATAGAAGTTTGGAATTTTATTTGATAACACTCAATCTGAGTACAGAGGATATTTGCTAAGGGTGGATCTGCCTCTCCAGATGCCGACCCCTAACAATGAAGTCCTAAGGCCCCTTATATAGAAGAGGGGGTCAGACTAAACAAAGTTTGAAAAGTGGATTCGGGAATCCACCGAAAGTGCACAGTAAAAAGTAAACAGTAAAAAGTGTACTGCCTACAGTAATAGTGTACCCTAAAGTTTGAATAGAAAAAGGTAAAAAGTACAAACAGTAAAAGTAGCCGACAGAAAATACAATGGTAATCTGCGTGAATATCTTTTGCCGCAGATTCCTTTGTCGTCTTCTTTTGCTTTTGCGGTTGCTTTTACTCGTGCTTTTACCCGGGTAGAAGTGTCAATCGCCGAAAGTAGCCGAAAGCAGATTCCTACTTCTTTTGAGGACGGCACTTTTGACTCTGACATTTGCTTTTGGTTGGCAGGAATATTCTTTGTCTGCCACGATCTTTTGACGCATGTGGATGCGTAGCCCTCCACCGAAAATACTTCGTATTTGTTCTGTCTACCGGATAGGAGGTAGTATCCCGTAACAGTCATCTTCATTCTCATCGCCATAGTCGATCTCTGGAGAGATGGATGAGGATGCAGAATCTCCCTTTTTGCTTTGAGAGAATACTTCACCCAAAATGGCTAAGTATTCATCTTCGGTTTTGGCGGCTGCAAGTTTTGCGGCCGTTACAGATTTTTGAGCCAGAAACTTCGAGTCATCCGATCTGGCTAGGACCTTGTTTGTTGTAGAAGAGGCCGGCTGAGTATTGACGAGTTTGCGGACGGCCTGTTCCGAGACTTTTTCGAACGTTTGATACTTTGACCACCATTTGACTTTGAATCGGCGGACCAAAGTTAAAACTCCTTCTATCTCATGGATTTCCGTTGTCCAGGCGAATACCCATGGGCAGAATAGTTTGGAACAAAAGACAAAGATAGGGGGCAACACCCTATCATCTTCTGTGGGTTTGTAAAGGGTTTTGAACAGGTCGAGGGGTTTTGAAACCTGTTCCGGTAGGATGTCTGGGATGGCGCCGAAGTCTTTCCACCATCGGATAAACCAGACAGGGTAATGGGTTTGGTTAAAATTTTTGAAAAACAATAACCAGGAATGCGACTTTTTGGAATTTTCCGTAAAGAAGGTATTCCACCAAGCCTGCTGATAGTCCCAGTAGTTGAAATTCAGTTTGGAGTTTGGGCTGAATTTGTACGAATCCGGGAGCCTTCGAGGTAGTTCGAGGCTTTGACCCCAGTCCGCGGGAAGGATAACCCTGTGTAGTTGACAGGTTGAGTAGGCAGCTTCATTTTTGGTTTGGGGTAGTTTGAATGTTCTGAATGAAGCTGAACCGGTGTACTCTAAAATTGACTTGTAGTACGCATGGGGTGCAGTCACGTCCCATGGTTTGAAATCCCAACCAGAAAACATTTTCCGAAGGGCGACGAAGGGATCCTGATAATGAAATCCATCTTCGAGGTTTGAAATTATTTGAAAGTGTGGTTTTGTGGAGTACTCAGCTTTTTTCTCGAAAGCTGGTTTTACTTCCAAAACGTTTTCAAGTCTTGAAATCCTGGATCTCAAGGCTGGAAAGTTTGAAATCGATTTGTCAGAAGAGATTTTTGAAATCGATTTTGAAGGAGTCATAGGAATTAAAAGACCTCCTTCTGTTTTGTAAACAGGGTTTGCAGAACTCATACCTTTGCGTTCAGGTTGCGAACTCTGAACTTGTTCTGAAAGATTTTGGAGTGCTTTAACCATTTGAGGTGAGTGGGAAAGTGTTTCCACCCATTTGAGCACGTCTGGATTTGGTGTTGTAGAAGTCGAGGCTTCTTTGTTTGAGGAAGCGGCTGCTGCTGCTTCATCTTCCATGGTAGCTTCATACCAGGATTTGATTGGCTTTGCAGCCAATATTTCTTGAACCTTCTCCTTCTGTTTTTCTTTTCGTCGAGGAGGCATAGTTAGTTTGAGAGCGTCCTTGAAGAAATTCACGCGTGAGGAAGTCCGGTAATGAATTGTCTTCACCTTTTATATACTCGATGTCGAAGTCGAACACCGAAAGTAGGGTTTGCCATCTGGCAAAGATCTGTTTGCTTGCGACGTTCTGTACGTCCTTCTTTAGGATCTGTTTGGCTGATTTGCAGTCGACTCGTAACAGGAATTTTTGGTTTAATAAGTCAGACTGGAATTTTGTAATGGATTGGACGATCGCGAATATTTCCTTTTTGACCGTCGAATAATTTTGCTGTGTTTGGGTCCAGTGTCCGGATGTAAATTGGATCACTGTTTCGTTTTGGGTTTTGTCTTTAATATGGGCCAGATACTGTTCAAGGGTCTGGGCCTGAGACTGTTTGAGAATACCTCCGTAACCAATTTCAGAGGCGTCTGTTTCGACAATTTTGAACAGGTTTGGATTGGCCAAGGTCAGACACGGAATGGACTGGACTTGGGCCTTGATGTGTTTGACGACATTGGTGTGGGCTTGAGACCAAGGTTTTGGGTTTTTCTTAAGCCTGTCGTGTAATGGTTTTGCAATCTGGTTAAGATTGGGGCAGAAGTCTAGAACATAGTTAAGGCTTCCTAAGAATCTTTGCAGTTGGGTTTTGTCTAGGATTTGGTCTGGGAACTTAGATGCAAATTCTATGGATCTCTCGATGGGCCTTATTCTACCCGACTCGATGTAATGGCCTAAGAATCTGATCTTAGTTTGGGCCAAATCTATTTTGGGCTTAGATACTACAAGTCCATTACACCTAGCGACACTAAGGAAAATCCTAAGATGTCGAAAATGTTGATCTAGACTGTTTGAGTATACTAAGACATCGTCAATATAGACTAGACAAAAATTTGAATAAGGATTAAAAATGTCGTTCATTATTCTTTGAAATTCTGACGGAGCATTTTTTAATCCGAAAGGCATCACGTTCCATTCAAATTGTCCAAAGGGGACCGTGAATGCAGTTTTGTATCTGTCTTTGGGGTTAATTTGTATTTGCCAAAATCCAGATTTTAAGTCGAATTTTGAAAAGATAAGCGCTGAAAACAATCTTTGAAGCAAATCTTTTTTGTTTGGAATTGGATATCTAATCCATTTGAGAGCGTCGTTTAAAGGTCTGTAATTTATTACTAACCTAGGTGTTCCACGCTCTATTTCGGAGTTTTTGTTAACATAGAATGCCGCACAGGACCAAGGTGACCTAGATTTTTGGATTAAACCCTTTGTTTCTAAGTCTTTTATTTCCTGTTTGCAAAATTCTATTAATTCCGAATTCATTTGTATGGGTCTAGCTTTTGTCGGTATGTTCCTTTCGTCAAATTTGTCTTCATACGGAAGGTCGACCATGTGCTGTTTTCTAGACCAGAATGCGTTTGGGAGATCAGAGCAGATCTCTTTTTCGATTTGATTACTTAGTTGGTCAATTTTGTCTTTTACCGATTTTGTTTGCAACTGTCGTTGGATTCGGTGTAAATTGACATTTTGTTTTAGGAAATCTAAATCATTCTGTTTGCCTTTAATCAGAAGATTAATTTGATCTTCGTAGATTAAGTTTGCCTTTAACAAATTCAGGTTTCTCGTCCTAGGGATTTCTAAAAAGGATAAATTATTCTTTTTCCCTTTTGTTTTGAATGAAATTCCGGACAAACCTACTTTGTAAGGGGTTATCAAATTAATGAAGGGAGTACCTAAAATAACAGATTGACTAATATCAGGAGTTATCAGATAGGTTGTTTTGATTTGTAAATTATTACAAATTAAATCCGCTTCACATTTATATTTGATTTTTAATCTGGAGCTGTTGGCTGCAGATAATTTTTCGTTTGATTTTGAGAGGTACTTTTTTGGAATTATTCCCTCTTTTATACAGTTTAAGTCAGCACCGGTATCGAATAGTGCGACTGTGTTTATTTGGGAACCATCTTCTAACCTAAGGGTTATACTGATGATATATTTGCGGGAGGTTATTTCTTTTAAAACATTAAGAAATTCTCCTGGAATTAGTTCGTTTGAATCTTCAACAGTGTTTCGTTCATCTTCACTAGTTTCGGATGAAGAGTTGGAGATTTGTTTGGATAAAATCATTTGGACTGTTTGCATGTCGGATTCTTGTTTTAGTTTTAACTCTTTTAATTCTTTTTTGACTTCTTTGATTTCCTTTTGAAGTTCAGAAGTAGTTGGAGTTAAATCTTTTGATTTTTTCTTTTTGTTAAGAATCTTGGTCAAGTCATATGCATTTGCTGGTTTTGAAGGAATGTTTTGAATTAACGGTTTTGGTGGTTCATCCTTTTCAATTGATTCCATCAATTTTTCCAAGTATTCAGCTTGTTTTAATGGATCTGGAATTAGGTGAACTATATCTAAAACCATTTTTTGCTGTTTTGTCAAAACATTCATTTGATTTTCTATAGGTTCTTCTTCCGGGTCAGAAGAACTGCTAGAAGAGGAAGATGACTCTGTTTGGAGCTCATCTAACTCTGGGTTTTCGTTATCATCCTCAGAAGATACTAGGAGGTTTTGAATTTTTTCCCTAGTTTCATCATCTAAGTCTAATTCACGAATTTGTTTGTTTATTTTGCAGAATTGTTTTGTGTGTCCCATTTTACCGCATTTGTAGCACCTATAGTTTCTATATCTGTTTCCCCAATTCGGGTCTTTTGAAGATGAAACTGTAGTTTTGTTATTTTTAGGTTTTGATTTCTGGTAATAGGGTATTTGCTTTTGATTCTGCGGAACAGGTAAATATTTTTGTTTTGTTCTTTTGTGGTGACTAGGTCTACAATTCCCCGAACATTGTTTGTTTGTTATTCCGGCAATGTCGAATTGTTTACAGAAAGATCCTAGTTCCTGTTTGGTTTGACTCATTTCTCGTTTGAGTTGACTTTGGAATTTTAAGTCTTGACAAATTTTTAAGGCTTCCTTTTGTGTCAAGCTTATTAATTCTCCATAGGTGAATTTGTTGTAAGGAATTTGATTGTTATGAGTTTCTTTGATTCTGTTCCTTACTTTTCCTCCTAACACGGGCGGTAATCCATCTAAAAACTTTTCTTTCCAGAATGGCTGGTTTGAATCTTCCCTAAGCATAACTCTAGTCAGGAAAGTATTTTTGTACCACTGGAAGTCATTAAGTCTTTTGCACCTAAGGTTGGATAATAATTCTCCGTTTTTATCCTTAAGGTGAGATGGGTCTCCTACAAAGTGTAAGGATATGGCCAGTATAAGGGATGCTACGGCATCAGATATGGGTTCCCCATTATCTAAGATGATTTCGTCGTTTTCATCTACCTTAATGGCATCTAGAATATCGATTTGTTCGTTTGAAGTCAAATGAAAATCCCACCAACCTTTTAACTGTCCTGAGAACCCTGCTATCAGGAGTTCTGCTATAGTTTTATCGGTTGTGTTCATTTGGGCTTTATATGCGTTTGCTGCCATAGTCATTTGCTGTAGAAGGCCTAAGGTTTGGTTAGTTATGGGTTTTGCTGATTTAAAAGGTGAATTTTTTATGTCTTTTAAATCAATTCTGTGGTTTGCCATATGTAATTCTAACCAATCAAAAAACATTATTTTGCATTTGTTATCAGCGACAAATTTGTAAAATTCTTCCTGGAAATATTGACTATCTTTTCCGTGTTTTTTGAAGAACCAGTTTCTCTTTGCTGTGTTCTTTTCGGAATAAAAGTCTTTTCTGAAGAATTCTTTATCTATCACAAATTCCTTTTTTAGGACGTTTAATTGGTTATCAGTTATGTCAGAAAGGCCGGGAGAATGCGGAGGTGATTCTATATCTTCATCACTAGTTTGTTCCGATTCTTTTTCTTTCTGTTTTTGATAACTTGCCTTAGGAATTCTAGTTTGGTAGTTTGCACCTGAGATTGAAGTTCTAGGTATTTGGTCTACAGAATCCCTATTCTTTTGAATTTTTTCTTCCAAATTTATGTTTCTAGGAAGGTTCGAAACGTTTCCTAAACTAATTGTGGAAGAGGTCGAGGTATCATCCCTTACTCTAAGGCTCGGGTTCCTCCTAAAACTAAGTTTGACAGTTCCGTCTTCGAACTGGGTTATTTTGTTGAGATCCGAGTTTGGTTTTGGAATCTCCGGTTCTTTGATTTCCTCCTGGGCTGGTTGTGCCTTATCTAAGGTCCATTCCTCAGGGAGTTCTATCTCATTCCATTTGATTGTTTTGGGAATGACAGTGTTTGATCTTGATAAATCAGTTTGCAAGACAAGTGTTTCACCGTTTTCAATTTTTCTAATTGCTTGAGTCCCGAAGGACGTTTTTGCAACCTTATAATGAATCCTATAGATTACAGCTACAGGAATAGATCCAGGTAACATATGATATCCATGCGTTTTGACTTGTAAAGTTAAAGCATGCAGGATATTTGGATCAGTTAATGAAGGTGCGAAATTTGGAAAGCAATTAAAAAATATTGGACCAGAACACAAACTAGACTCTACAGTTCCTATCAAAGAATCTGTAAATTCTAACATCCTAGCGTCTCTAAGAACTGCTAAGATAGATGTGTTTAGGCCTTCTCTTGTTAGGGATTTGAATCCTACTTGGACTAATCCTAAGTGGATATAACGAAAGCCTTTCCTGATATGTTTTGCTAGGGACCTTTGACTAAGAAGTTGAATGGTCTCTAGAGGTTTGCAGATTTGAAGGTCTCTTTCTTCTGTTTTGATGACATAGTTTGTTGGTAACAATGACCAGTTTGAAGTACTATAAACCATTTCTTTTTGAAGTTTGGGAAGTTTCCACGTATCTATGGATCCTTCAAAGTTTTCAAATTCATATTCTTCAGTTTGTCTGTTTGAGTCTCTAGGTCCTATGTCATGTCTAGAACCAGAAGAACTAGAAGAACTAGAAGATCGGAATAAATGCATGTCCCTTATCTATATTTTGCACGACCGTCCACTGTTTTCCACTCCTAAATGTCTCTCTGCCTTGCCACACATACAGGACTTACAGGACTTACCTAAGACCAAGATTAAGGAGACAGCCCCCCGTACAAAATACAGAAGTTTGACCAGATACACTTACCCCTCTCAAGAGCTAATCCCGCTAGGCTTTGATACCATATACGCCAAGGATCTCGGGATACAGACGGGCAACCTGAAAATATGAATCAGAAAGCAAGGGAGGATAGATAGATAGTTAGGAAAGCAAAGAAAGAAAGTAAATAAGAAAGAAATGAATAGATAGGATAGAAGTTTGGAATTTTATTTGATAACACTCAATCTGAGTACAGAGGATATTTGCTATATATATATATATATATATATATATATATATATATATAGTTATTATTCCTTAGGTATCTTCTATGTTAATAAAGTTATATTAGACTAAAATTAGTACAATTATAGTTATTGTTTATAATAAATGCTAAGAATTATATAAAATTCCTTAAAACTATTGAAAAAGTATATTTTTTAAAGAGATTGACAAAAAAAACTAAAATATTAAATATTATAATGTTAATATTCCTTCTAAGATCTAATTAGTGTTTTTATACATTTTTGGTTTATTTTACTTTCGTAGCCTCTTCAATTACTTATCAGAAATAAAAATATGATTAAAAAAAGATCTTTATAAAAAAAATCAATTTTAACATATTTTTAATGGAAAATTTTAGATTTGTTTTATAGAAAATTTCAAATGTTTAAAAAAATGTAGTTTCAAATGTAAAAAAAAAATTGTTGCTCTAGATTATTTCAACTTTTATAATTTTTTAGTATTTGTTATCAAAAATCACTTTAATTATACAAAATTTAACATAATCTAACTTTATTAATATAAAAGATACTTTAAGTGATAATAATTTTATAATTGGAAGTAACTAATTGAGATTTTCTTTAATATAGTATACCTATAAAATATTAGATCGAATGTAAGACATATAAATTAAAAAATTCCTTTATTTTATGTAAACAAATGTTCAAGTCTTAATACTAGATCATTCAAGATTTGTTTGATATCCCAATAATTTTTTGGTGAGGGGGTGGAGAGAGAACTAGGAAAAGAAAGTATAATGGAGGAAAAATAACGAAAGATGCGGGAATAGTTGTGACATCTTTAGATATTAACTTATAAATATAATTAAAGCTTATAACTTATAAATCATTTTAAATTAATTTTTTTAAGTTATTTTATGAACTAATAAAAAAATTACTCATCTAATATTTTTCCTTTAAATGTTAGAATATAAACTAACTTATCGCCCACCTAACCTGCCGACAGCAACAGCTTTTGCCGTAGCGCATTTCCTAACAAAAATTCTTCTGCCTATGCAGGATAGTTTACAAATATACTAAGAGAGATGGAAGGCCCCCAAAATATCCCGACAGAATTGAGTTTTTTTTTCTAAAATATCCCGACAGAATTGAGTTGTATCTACAACAGTCAAATCAATTCAAAGAGTTATACCATCACGCATCCTCCCTCTACCTCAAATCAAAGCGTACAATACCATCACGCATCCTATCTGTACACCTACGAAACTACAAATAGTTTACTATAAAACGAAACTAATTTCAACTTCAATTAATTATAAACCTCATCACGTAAGGGATCTTATTGCATTGACACAAAAATAAAAAATAAAAATAAAACACCACCACCGCCACCAACCATAACTTGCCTGATATTATGGCTTTGCGCATATGGCTTGTTAATGTCATGGTAGTTCTCTTCATCTTGGTTCTAGGGACGCAGGCGGCGTCGCCTGCACATCACCAGCACAAACAAAAGCGGGAGTGTCTTCTTGGTTGCAACAACCACGTATCAAATTGCCATGCTCGCTGTCACATGCCTGCAGGCAGGAGCATCAAAGCAAGTTGTCCGCCCACACCACCGACACCCCCAACACCTCCAACGCCACCCGGTAAACCAACGCCGCCGACACCACCGACGCCACCAACACCACCTTGCACATCGATGCGACAGATATGCCTCAAAAGTTGCACCAGTCTTAACCTCAACTGTATGGGCACGTGTGTCGGGATTTCCTTGTCCGGTCCATATCCTTGAACGCTTTTACGGCTCTACACTAGAGCGAGCAGATAAATAAGAAGTAGCTCAAATGCTGCCAAGCGTAATGATTATCTAAAAATGTTATTGTCTTTTGTGTGTGTGGCTTTCTCTGTTATGAGGGGTCTGTAATTTGCTGTATTGTATATACGTCGGTGAAATTAAAAAACGAAGGCCTCATGACGAAAATACTAAATAAATGTGGCCCGTTATATTTATGTTTATTGTTGTGTTTCATGTAAAATCTGATTTAATATTCCTGTTCTTTTAGTATATCTAAACCTACTAAACAAAACATCCCAAATTTAAGTTTTATATATATATAGACGCATTACATATTATAGCAAACACACTACAGGAAATACGGCGTATATAGACATTTAATTAGGGACGGTTTACGGAACCGTCGTTTGTGTGAAAAAAACCATTAACATTAGCGACGGTTTTAAACCGTCGATAAATTAGTGACAGTTTGTAGTTTAGCGACGGTTTTAAACCGTCGGTATATTAGCGACAGTTTTAAACCGTCGGTATAATTTTAACCCAAAACATAACCCGTCCGATTGAAAATTTCATGCCCTCCCCCCGTCTGCGACTCTGCGCGCGTATTCCCTCCCTATTATTATCGGCTGTTGTACCATACCTATCTTCTTCCTTTTCCTTCTTCCTTGCTGTTCCTATTTTCCTTCTTCCTTGCTCCGGTGAATAGTGAGATGCCGTCCATCTTCAGTCGCCGCCGCGCATCGGCGTTGCTGCCCCGTGTTCGCCTTCCTTCTGTTGTCACTTGTCGCCACTCTGCTTCATCCGTTCTTCTCCCGTGTAAGGTAAGCTTGAGGCCCGATTTAACAATTGCTGTTAATTACTATCGTTATTAGTGGATACTTTCGTTGCAATTAGTTTTTGACCTATCTTATTTTGCAATGCATGTCGGGATTGTGCCAACTATATTTTCATCCTCTCCTGCGTCCTTGTTTTGCAATTAGTCCTGATTGTTTTGCAATGGAAAAAGTATTCTTTGTTTGCTAATATGGTATAATTTATAAGATAGGAAGAACTTTGCCTGTGATTATATATAATTCAACACATTTATGCTATATATGTTAAAAAGTGGAGGCTTAAATGTTGCTGTAATTAGGTTAGCAAGACTTCAATTAAGGTTATTTGGGAAAGTTAATAGTGCTAGTAGTGTTGCAGGGTAGAAGGCAACACTTAGACTGGAATTGGGATTTTTAATTTTTATTATTTGTGTGGCTTGATTCTATACCTTTTCTGATAATTATTTCAATACAAATTAAAGTAGTTCCAACTTCCAAGTGAATTACCGTGGCAAATTTGAGTATGATTTGTGGATGAGAGGACATTGGTCTAAGTACAACAGTGGGACAATTATATTGACAATGGCTTTCATATTTGGAGCCTTTTGATATGCAATATCATTGATACCCAAAGGAGTAGTGTGAAGATAGAAAAAACATAGGACTTACGACATGAAAACTCAATTCTTATAGAAATTATGTTTTTTGGTTATCACATTATACTTGTTGCAAATCCTAAACACAATCTTATTATACTGCAATACCTTAAGTAATTAGATATTCTGGTTTGTGTGCAATTTTCAATTTTCCTCTTTACTTACTGAATTTTGAGTCCTTGTTTTATGTTAATTTTACTGAATTTTCCTCTTTACTACAAATTTATGCAAGATCTTCATCGGTAATAAAATTACCTAGTGGAATACACTTGTAAGCTAAACATAAAAGACTTGTTAAGTTGCATTATGCTGGAATATTATGATGATGATTAAGGGATATTAGTACAAATATGAATGTAAGTAATATCATTAATTATTAAATTTATATAATTATAAATATAATAATAGTAATGATTATTATTTAAATTATTATAATTATTATTATTAGTAGTAATATAATAAAACATCTCCAAATGCAACCAAGAAAGTGTGACTTGGATGGTTATGGCTCACGATGTAGGGAGAAATTATAATACTAGAAATTCACAATGAAAACATAAATTAACATCAATTGTTTGTTTCCAAGATTGCCCTTTTTGTTTGTCATTGTTGAGTGACTTCAATCTTCTTCTCTACATTCTCAATTTGAGTAGCATTTCATGCATAATATATTTATATTAATTAATTGATATCATTTGAAATGCCTAGGTAAATTGGGAATATATTTTCTCATGGATAAAAGTTGGATAAATTTAAATAGGACCAGTACCGAGTTTCTAGCGGGATTTGATAATTTTTTAAAGCTTGCAACTTCTAAGGCGGCTATAAATGGAAAGATATGGTGCCCTTGTCGAAAGTGTTATAATAGATATCGTTATCCGGTTGATTTTGTCACCGGTCATGTTATGAAGAATGGCTTTCTAAAAAATTACACCAATTGGGTTCTTCATGGGGAACCAATATGGGAACCGGCTAATGATGTGTCTACTAGTATGGATGACATTAGGCCGAATGTTGAGGATATAGATCAAATTCCTGCACTTGCGAGGGATGCATTTGGAGTATTAGATGAAGGAATTGAATCTTCGAGTCCACTTCGACCAAGATTCAATGATGATTCCCATGGTTATGATAATTTACCTGAAAACCAACCTATGAACACTCCTAGTGATGAAGAGGTTCGCTATCATACGTTGTTGAAGCAGTGTGAGGAAGAATTATATCCTAGGTGCAATAATTATTCGAAACTATCATTTATTTTGCACTTATGCCATTTGAAAAGCATGAACGGTTGGTCTTCGAAGTCTTTTACTATGCTTCTTGAATTGATGTCCAATGCATTTCCTATGGTGTGTCCATTTCCATCTTCTTGGTATGAAGCAAAAAGGTTGATAAATGAATTAGGTCTTAGATATGAAAAGATTGATGCATGTCCAAATGATTGCATGTTATATTGGGATGATGGAAGAAATGATAGGACAATGTTAGACAATTGTTTGGTGTGTAATACTTCACGTTGGGAGAATCCAATTGAAATGGATCGCATCGATGAGGGTGAGCGAGATGCTAATAGAAGGAAAAAACCAAGGAAAGTTCTACGGTACTTCCCATTGATTCCAAGGCTGAAAAGAATATACATGTCATCAAAGATGGCCATGGATATGAGATGGCATGATAGAGATCGTGTGAAGGATGGAAAATTAAGACATCCGGCTGATGGTTTAGCATGGAAAGATATTGATGCTCGTTATCCTGATTTTTCTCTTGATCCTCGTAATATTCGTCTTGGACTTGCTAGTGATGGTTTTAATCCATTTCGGACATTGAGCACCAATCATAGCACTTGGCCTATTATTCTAGTTCCTTATAATCTCCCGCCGTGGATGTGTATGAAACAATCCTCATTTATTTTGTCGATGATTATACCAGGGCAAAAGGGGCCAGGTAATGACATTGATGTGTATTTGCAACCTCTCATACATGAGTTAAGGAAGTTGTGGGATGGTGTCAATGCATTTGATGCAGCTTCTAAGCAAAACTTCCGATTACGAGCTGCTCTGATATGGACTATAAATGATTTTCCAGCGTATGCAAATTTGTCGGGGTGGAGTACAAAGGGTGCACTTGCTTGCCCATGTTGTGGAAGTGCTACTTCATCAAAATGGTTAAAATTTGGTAAAAAGTTTTGTTATATGAGACATCGGCAATGGTTACCAGATGATCACTTATTTCGGTTTCAACCTACACAATTTGATGGAACAATAGAGGTTGATAGGGCTCCACCTACACCTTCAAGAGTTGCTATTCGTAGGCAAATGGATGTTATAAATCATGTTTATGGCAAGTCATCAGATCGCCCTACAAGATCCGCTCAATCTAATCTTAGGCATCCACCTGTATTAGAGATTAATGAGGACATAGATGATGATGATGAGGAGGAGGAGGAAGTATCTTATGGTATCCATGTACAACATAATTGGAAGAAAAGAAGTAATTTTTTTGATCTTCCATATTGGCAACATCACCTCATCCGTCACAATTTGGATTTCATGCACATAGAGAAAAATATATGTGATAATTTGTTAGGAACATTTCTGGGTATTGACAGGAAATCAAAAGACAATTATGAAGCAGGCATGGATCTTAAGGATATTGGGATACGACAAAATTTACACCCAATCGAACATCCCAACAACAAGTATGTTTTACCTGATGCTTCTTATACCATGAATTCCACTGATAAGGTTCGTTTCTTGTCAGTTTTGCAGAAGATTAAAGTTCCTGATGGATATGCATCTAACATCTCAAGATGTGTTAGTTTGAAAGACAAAAGGTTGTTCAACCTTAAAAGCCATGACAGTCATATCTTAATGCAATATTTGCTTCCAATTGCATTAAGAGCATCTATGAGTACTGAAGTTGTTGGACTGATCTCAGAGTTATCAATGTTCTTCAAATCCTTATGTAGCAAAGAACTTGATTTACAAGAGCTTGATAATTTACAACAACACGTTGTTTTGACATTGTGCCACATGGAAAAAGTATTTCTACCAAGCTTTTTTACAAGCATGGTTCATCTAATTGTGCATCTTCCAGAGCAAGTAAAATTCACTGGTCCAGTTCACTATACATGGATGTATCCTATTGAACGGTAAGGACATTTGTAATATTCCATATCCACATGGTTAGTGCTTTTAATACTTATATGGTTGAAGTGATATGGCCTAATTGTTTTATTTGGCAGGGCCTTAGTACGATTAAAATCAAGTGTTCGTAACAAAGCTCATCCTGAGGGTTCGATAGCTGAAGGATACAATATTCATGAATGCATGACATTTTTTTCACGTTATTTTGGAAATGTTGAAACTGTATTTAATCGAGGACCAAGGAATGATGAATTTGTTCAAGGTTTTAACAAGTATTTGTTCAATACTGGCGGACGCTCAATAGGCAAGATTCATCATCTTAATTTAGATGATTTAAGTCTCAAGCAAGCTCATCGTTACGTGCTTATCCAACATGACTATTTCAATGCGTACCGTAGGTAATATCGCATGTATTATAATAGTTGTGTAACTTTATTAGTCGAAGTTTTTTCTTATTAAATCTAATTATCTTATATGGTTTTAGTGAATTCATACGTGAAAAGCGTCGGGCCAATAGGAATATTCGACCTGATGCGAATATTGAGAAAAAATGGGTGATTGAAGAGTTTTCTGGATGGCTTCAATCAAAGGTAGTTTTATTAACATGTATAAAAATACTCTTTTATTTTGTATAAATGGTGTAATTTTTTTAATTCGATTTTAGGGACGAGACTTTGAAGACACTACAGAAGGTGGACAAATTTGGAAGGCTTTGGCACGAGGACCTAATAAATTAGTTAGATCAATGAAATCTTTCATCACAAAGGGATATAGATTCCATACAAAAAAGAGAGATGAGAGGAGGAAAACTCAAAATTGTGGGGTGATGGTATTTGCTGATGGAATAAAATACTATGGAAGGATTAGAGGCATTTATGAATTGGATTACTATGGGAGTTGCCAAGTTGTATTATTTAGTTGTGATTGGGTAAATATTAATTCAAGTAGAGGCTTGAAGCAAGATAACAATGGCTTTACATTGGTAAATTTCAACCATTTGATTCATACGGGCAGAGCATTGAAAGATGATCCATTCATTCTAGCATCTCAAGCAACCCAAGTGTTTTATGTCAAAGATGGGAAGCAAGAAGAATGGTTTCACATTGTTGAAGTAAAGCCAAGAGACAACTATCAATTAGGAGCACGTGTGCATGGAGAAAATGATGCCATTGAAAACAATGATGAATTTGATCTTCTTTATCCTCAATCCGTTATTTCTACTTCTATTAACACTTTTGATGATGTAACATATTTAGCTAGGATGGACATGGATGAGTAGTTATTTTTGCTTTTTTGGTGTTTGTATTTGGTTTTCATTGCTATGTATTTCTGTGGACCATACTTATAATATTAGTTCGATAATACTTAGTGATTGTAGTATTTCTATGGACCATACTTAAATTATTACCATACATATATCTAACTATATTTAGTGTGTTTAAATTATATGTTTTGTAGTCATGTATCGCTCAAAGAATGCAAGAAAGAGATTAATGTCTGATTCACGTGCATCTTCATCTCATCCTTGCACAAATGATAGTAGCTCACCCATTTCACCAAACACACTTGTTCGAGCTTTTGCTGATACAAGATCATCCGGCGAGGGATCTCCAAATGCACATTTACCATTCACACCTGATAGTGGTTTGAATATCCATGAGGAGCATATCCATGAGGAGCATGTCCAAGAGGAGCACATCCCCGATGAGCATGATACACCGGATATAAGTGGTAGTGTTAGTGGTAGAAGTGAAAATAACACAACTATATTTGATAATGACTTCGTGAAATTTATTGGTAAGGATGATTCATTACAATATTTAGTGTTGTATTTCTTTGATGTAATTCTTACTTCCTTGTTTAACTAATTTATCATTCAGATGCTGAGGGAAATATTACGTGAAGGTAGCGAAAAATTGAGCTGAAAGATATTTGGAATCTTAGGAATGGTGAGAGGATAATAGTGGATGTCAATGAAATGTTTCAACCAATTAGGAAGTCGGGGCATTACTTCCATCGTTGGTTGGGGGACTTAGCTAAAAAACCAGAATGGTGTCCTTATGAAGAACACGATTGGCGTCATATCCATAAAAGATTTAAAGATGATTTGAAGAAATTAGTTCGGGTATTTCTTGGTTTTTATTATTATTCTTCAGTAATTTTTATTATTATTTATTATTCTTATTCAGTTCATTATACAGGGGAAATTCCTTCTTCCTTCGGGAAGGGTGATGGACAAGTATTTCTTGAGTAATATTGGTGTAAAGGTAAGGCAAAGGAAGTATGAGTTTAAGGCTATTTATTGGCGTCCTGATGAGACTAAAGATCAAGTGATTGATAAATGGGATAAGACAGGACTTCCTGAGGCTCAATGGATCAAACTTGTTGAATATTGGTTCTCTGATAAAGGAAAGGTACAATTTTTTACTATGTATATATTTATACTATAAATCAAATATAAACTCACCTAATTATTTATTTGATCTAGAGTGCTGCTAAGAGAGGAGAAACTGTGAGAAAAGAGGCATCTCATTTTCATACTCGAGGAACAAAAAGTTTTGCTATTGCTAGAGATGAATTTGTGAGTAATTCACGACAAATCAAAAAATAATCTACAAAAGAGTGTTTTAGACTTCTTGTTTGATTTATTTTTATTTGATACTTTAGAAGAGATTGGAAGGAAGAGAGCCTGGTGACCTGGAAATGTTTATACAAAATCATAAAAGACGTGATGGGAGTTACTGTAACACCCCCAAAATTCACTACTGAAAAATTTCGTTTTATTAAAAGAAATTTAGCGGAAGCGATTTGATAAACCGTGAATTCTGGGAGTATTACCGCCACACTTAGTACCAGACCGGTTCACTCATACCGTTCCAGTACTAAGTGCTAAGGCTAAAGGAGTAAAATAAAATTTTACGAGAACTTAAGCATTTGAATATCAGAGTAGCACAGTAAATACTTTACAAGAGAAAACTTTCGATCACGGTGATTACGAAATAACAATACGTTGAATTTAAATGAGACAATTTAAAACCCTAAAAATTTCCGGACAGTACCTTACGCTCTCCCCAAGGGCCCACTTGAATAGCACCTGAAACCCAACCTGCAAGGGGTACTGCCCATTGAATAGGCAGGGGCCCCATGAAGGGAACCCTTCAGTACTACGGTACTGAGTAACCCTTTAAAAACGCACTTAAAATACAGGCACACATATTACACATGATACTACTACATTCAGATATGACCATAGGTAGAAACATGGTATTCAGATCCAATTCCTTGTACATCCAATAACTCAATCATACATTAATGGCGTATACGTAAAATTCACTTTCATATATTCCATAATCAATCAACCAATATCAAATAGGCCATGATCAGTAATCGAGATATTTTTCGGGCCTTGAGGCCATTAATCAACAGTCTCAAAGACTAGTATTTTTCCATAACTCATTCACATTAAATTTTTATTGAGCTCGGGACCTCCACTATTATTGCCGGTGGACCGGAATATAAAATCATCATCCAGGGCACAACGCTCCTGGCCACTATTATAACCGGTGGACCGGGATATATAAAGAATCATCACCCAGGGCACAACGCTCCTGGCCACTACTATAACCGGTGGACCTGTACTCAATACCATAAATCGCTGGGCCCGACTCATTAATATTCCACTTTCAATTATAGTATCTTTCCTTTCTTAAATGAGCACATCAATCATATTTATTTGCCTCGATAGGGAGATCAAGAACCCGGGACACAAAGGTACACCGGTCGCACTGGTGCATAAAAGCAACTCAGTACCCTTCAACTAGTAACCCAGGGACGCAAAGGTACCCTGGTCGTACTGGTGCATAAAGCTAACTCAGTACCCTACCGACAAGGACACCTAATCCTTAAGTATGCATACCCCCTAACTAGGTCCGTAGAGCTAGATAGAGTAGATATAGGGCCTGGCTGGGGCACAAAGGCACACCAGCAAATACCAAATAATCGTGGACTAAACCACGTCCTTAGGGTAGCGACCCCTAAGGAGTCACCATTCCCGATCTCGAGGTCTTTCACTTTAAGTATTAGTGTCTTAATTAAGGGTGATCACAAAAGCACAACAATAAGGTAATTATCCTCTTTTAATCGTTCAGATATCATCAGAAATCTCTTATTTAGATGGTCATCCAAAGTAACATAGGAGAATCAATAAGGCCATCCTAAACTCATCTAATTCCGAATTAAAACTCAATCTCGTGATACTTACTAATCATCAAATAATCCTACCTCGTTAATCAACACTATTAGAGCCATGTTACGAATTCCACAATCATAATGATATACTGAATACAACCTACTTATTTACCCCTTTACATATAACATCACTACGTCACCCTTCCTTATTTGATAAATTACCATGTTACCCTCCTTGTTACAAAATCACCAAGTTATCCCTTATTCGATTTAGGTTACTAAATTATCTATCATACTTATTAGGACGTTAATTCCCCCTTAATAATTATTACACTTAATATACTTTCCATTTAATTGGTTAGATTACCACCTTGCCCCTTCCTCCTTTATCATAATTAATAAATTATCCTTGAGTTGGTCAAATTACCAAATTACCCTTCCTCCTTATCCTAATTACCAAATTAACCCTTTATTTAGTTAATCACCAATTCACCGTCCTTTATTCTCAATTACCAAACTACCCTTCCTCATTGTCAAAATTACCAAATTGCCCTTCGGTTGGTGAAATTACCAAATTACCCTTGCATATGATCATAATTACAATTTTACCCTTCTCCGTTATTAAATTTACCAAATTACCCTTTAGTTATTTAAGTTACCGAATTGCCCTTCTTAACTGTCATAATTACCAAACTACCCTACTCCATTATCCAAAATTACGAAAATACCCTCCAATCGGTTGAATTACCAACTTACCCCTCACATTTATCATATTTACCGTTTTACCCTTCTCTACTAT
Source organism: Tamarix chinensis (assembly GCA_030549775.1). Classification (NCBI taxonomy): domain Eukaryota; kingdom Viridiplantae; phylum Streptophyta; class Magnoliopsida; order Caryophyllales; family Tamaricaceae; genus Tamarix; species Tamarix chinensis. The sequence continues at coordinate 89,725,038 of CM060178.1, forward strand.
TAAATTATCGAATTACCCTCTGGTTATTTAAATTATTATTTTACCCTTCTCAATAATCATTATTTCCAATTTACTCCTTTCCAATGTTCACCTTTACCCCTTTGATTTACACAATTACCGTTTTACCCCTCTACCTTCAAATTTACCATTTTACCCCCTTAACTCCCAAAATTATCATATCGCCCTTTTACTTATAACTTTTCCATTTATCCTTAATTATAAAATTGCTATCTTACCTCCTTTAATTTCCAAATTACCATTCCGCCCTTAGATTGTAAAATTATCATTTCGTCCTTTAATCATGAAATTACTATTTTGCCCTTTTATTATAACATTACCAAATTGTCCTTTTATTACAATTTACCAAATTGCCATTCTTTTTAACAAGATTACCAAATTGCCCCTTTTTATTACAAGAATTACTCTTTTCTCCTTTATTCACAAAATTACAATTTTACCCCTACCTCCAAAATTACTATTTTCTCCCTTGATTAACACATTCACCATTTTACTCTTAGGCCATACTCATATACAATATACATTATTAAAATCTCCCCCTAATGCTAACAAAATGTTACACATGTAATAAAAATCACCATAGCATATCACAAGCATGGATAATAATTTATATTTTCCCTAACCACCAAATTATTACACAAAATATTATTCCCATACACATCATCAATCTATCATGCTTCCTTTTCATCAACAACCACATTAACCACATATGATAATGCTAAGTAACATATATCAAGCATAATACATATTGATAATGCCTAATGTGATAACATGCGTTAATCCATGCATTTAAGCGAGATTTAACGGTTACCTTAATCTCGCAAAGTTATCAAACCTTACCAAGCACAATTAGCAAATCAACACCTAAGAATAATATCCATCATATACACGTTAGGAATAAAATCCAAGTATCAAACTTTATAAAATTTAATTAGTAAAAATACTTAATATAAAACACCATTATACCTTAGAAATTAGCCAAATCATTTCTTTTTTTTTTTTACATAAAGGAGAGCTCACGCTGCATGAGCAGCGTGAGTTTCATGCAGAAGAAGAAAGGGGAAAGGCTCGAAGAGGGCTGAAATGGGAGGGAGGAAGGGTGGCTCGGTTTAGGGACTTTAGGCTAGAAGAAGAGATAGTTGGGGGAGGTTCTAAGGCAAGTGGATGGTGCAGAAGTGAAGAGGGGATGTAAGAGGTGGTCGGGGATGGTTTCGCGGCGGCTAAGGGCGGCGGATACGGCGGCGAAGATGGCTGTGATAAGGGGAGAAATGGGGAGAAAAGAAAGAAGGGGTGGAGAAGGGAGGAGGTGTAGGGCTAAAAGGGGCAGTGTGGGGATGCAGGGCAGTAGGGGCGGTGGCAGGGGTCGGCACAGGGGCTGGGTGCGGCGGCCGGTGCGGCGGACGGCGGCGGCGCAAGGAGAAAACAGAAAACAAAGGAATGAAGGAAGGAGAGAGGAGGGAGCTCGGGGGAAAGGAGATGGATCGAAAATGGGATAAGAAAATGGGCAATGGGAGAAGAAAAGAAGAGGAGAGGTAAGGGGGCAGGCGGCAGGGCGTAGGGCGGCAGGGAGGCGGTAGGGTGGCAGGGAGAGGGTGGCGACGGGGAAGGGGGAAGTTGCAGACATGGATAGGGGTGCAGGGTAGCTCGGCTCGAAGGAGGGGAGAAGGGGACAGGGTAGAGGGAGGGAGTAGCAGGGGCTGTCGGTGGCAGCAGGTCGGCGCGGCAATTGCGGGCGGCGGCGTGCCTGTTCGAGTGTCGGGGAAGGTGATGGCTGCTGGGTCGGGACGCAGAAGAAGAAGAAAGAAGGAAGGGCTGTGGCGGCCGGTCGGGGGAAAGGAAAGCAAAGGCTGGCCGGTCCAGGGAAAGGGAAAGAAAAGGCTGGCCGGCCCAGGGGAAAAGAAAAAAGAAAGGGGAGCCGGCCGGGTTATGCACGCGGGAGAGAGGGAGGGGTGTGCTGGGCGGTGCGCGAGGGAGAGAAGGGGGAGGCGGGCCGAAGGCCCAATCGGGCGGGGAAGGCTGGCCTGGCAAGGCAGCCCGAGGGAGAAGAAAAAAGGGAAAGAAAAAGGAAAGAAGAAAGAGAGAAAAAAAAGAAGGAAGGGTAAAAAAAAAGGGAAATGGAAAAATGGGAGAAATAAAATAAATTAATTTATAAAGTAGTAAATGTAATATTCTTGGTAATTTATTTAATTAAATAATTTAATTCATTATAATCTAATATATTGATTTAAAAAGGATAAGGTTAGTAAAATATTAGTGTGAAAATAATTTAAATAAAAATAGCATGATAGAATAACAAAATATTTATTTTAATTTACTAAATATTCCCGTCTGAATTTATATACTAAAGAAAAAAGCCATAGATTAATTAAATTAAATAAATTTTAAAAGCTAATTCATTTCAAATAATAGGTATTTATTAAAATATAGGTTTTCGAAATTTTTGGGGGATTACAGTTACTCAATGAATTCAACATCGAAAGAGTTTGTGGTATGAAGTACTGATCTATTCACACATCAACTCACTGGTATCTTAATTATTTTGATCTATTTGATTTTGATTATGTGTATCTTATTTTTTGTATTTTAATATAGGATGATGCCATTGCTTATGTCAATGAGAAAACTGGCAGTTTTGAGTTGTCGAGTTCTATCGTTGATGCAGAAAAGGAGGCCATACTAGCCCTATATGGAAAAAATCATAGTGGTAGGGCATTTGGCTATGGGCACGGGGCTACACAGTCAAAGTTAGATATGTGTAATCAATACGTAGGAAAATCCATTGAAGAAGTTGAAAGGGTAAGCAAGAAATTAGCTGTTACTACTGAAAAGCTGCAGAAAACTGAAGAGAAGTTGCAGAAAACGGAAGAAAAGTTACAAAAAACCGAAGAAGAGATAGCCACCGCTAGAGAGGAAATGGCTTCTATGAAACAAGTTCAAGCAGCTTTTATGGAAAGAGTTAATGAGTGGATGAGAAGAACAAGCAACACACAGGTATGTTTAATTCCCATTTGTGTGGATGTATCAACATATAGCAAACTAATGCTTCTATTGACAGAACCCTACAGGTGCAGAAGGATGAATTTGTGTTAGGATGCTGTCATTCAAGATGATATCAGGTATGCCATTCAAATTTTATGAAATCCTCATAACTAGTTTAATTACCCACGAAGGTTTAATGTTCCATGCATTTGTCTGGCCCTTCAAGTTTTTAGTTGGCCTCGGCTCTGTTTGACAGAATAATCCAATCTAGTGAAATGAAATAATGATCAGTCAGTGGAAAAATGATGAAAATAATATATCACATTATTCACTTACCCATAGAAGCTGCATGTCTGTGTGAATTTATTTCAATCTTATCCTGCTACATTGCTTTTTCAATATTCTAAACATCCTAGACCCTGCATTAGTTAAATACTTTACAGCAAATTGTGATAAAAAGCAAGGATAGCTTTGAAATTTTACCAAAAAAAATTGATTTACATCTGAAATTTTACTTAAATACCAGGAAAGAACATTGTTAATTGGGAGTCATAGTTTCAGTCTCAGATGCTGCTCCATTATGGCTTTCATGATGTTAGTGTTTTAGTTGGTGTAAAGGTACTTTACATGATGCATTTTCTTCTTGAGATCTTCAATTATCACAGAACCCTGCCTTGTCATACTTATTACTCGAATGCATGCTTTGATGCAATGTATTTAGGGCCTTTTTTGCAGAATTTTTCTTTCTGTTCTACCTTTTTTGCAGACAATTTTTCTGACATCTATAATCTATAAATAAGCTTGAACTAGGAACATTCCTGTGTCAAATCAAATTTTGGGGATGAAGGCATATTTCTTGGGTCTATGTTAAGAATTAACAGGGGAACATAAAAATTAGTGCAATCTGGTTTGCAGCTAAAGCTCTTTCCTAATCCTAATAGATTTTTCAAGGTTCAGACAACCAATAATGGTTTGTTGTAGATACGAAGGTTCACTATTGAATTACAACAGTAGGTTCGGCTCTGGAAAAATAGTAGTGTTTACTTCTATATCATGCAATGATATTAGTAAATTTGTTATTTGGGAGGATCATAAAAGATTTGCTTAAGCATCAGCCTAGGACTATCTATGATATAGGCAAGTCTGCATGTGTTGGTTAAGCAACAGATAGTGTCTGCTTATTCTACATCACATTCACCATCGTTATACACCGACACCTCTCTTTATCATCTTAAATAAGAACAGAAAGAAATCAATGTGAAATCCAAAACTAGTGCAGAATGCTGGTATTGTGGAAAGAAAGGTCATCCCAAAAATTTTACTTAAATACCAGGAAAGAACATTGGCCAAATAAACTGGCCAAATAACCCATCACCTCAGAAAGAAATAATCCTTCACCAAGGCATCAATAAGAAATCCTTTCCAAAAGTCTCCATTCAAATAACCCATCACCAGTAGATAATTGGCCAAATAAATTGGCCAAGTCAGGATATCAAGCAGCTTCCAATCAATGCACCTGTAAGGGAGAGCAATAACCAGCATCACCACTACACTTGGGGATAAAAATACTCTGTCTCAGGAAGAATATCTGCACAAGGTTCTAATGATATACAGCAATAACCAGCATCATTTTCAGCTGAGAGCATCAAAGGAGCAAGAGGATACAGATTACTCATACCTAATTAAGGGTCAGGATGAATGAGAAACCAGTAAAACTCAGTATCAACACCAAAACCTAGCAAAATATGTACACCTAACAAGGAATATTCATTGGTTATCCTCAAGGAACAAAGGGTTATAAAGTGTGGATTAAAAATGAAAATAAGGTAATAACCAGTAGAGATGTGATCTTTAATGAGGCCTTTATTTCTGCAGAAGACATTGAACTAGAAGAACCAAAAGCTATTGGGAGTCAGGAGAGCAGCAGGGGATTATTATTGGTAGGGTAACATAATTTTGGGGGATTTTCGCATGTTGTGCTGAGTCATGAGTTAGTAATTTTCTTTGCTATTTAAAGGAGAGAGAGACGAGAGGGGAACCGGCACTCGATTGGTGAGAAAATTGGTGGTTGCAAGTTGCAATGACAAACTTTGCACTGTAATGGCAGATACACTTTGCAAAGCATAGCTCTGTGCAGGGAAGGCAAACATAGCAGAAGGGTTATATGCAATGGGGGATCCAAAGAAAAGCTATTGTTTATTGGTTTGACAAAATGGAGACTATGAAAGAATTGGACACAAAAGAACTGCATAAAATCAGCAAATAATCCTGGGACTCTAATCACTTAAGGTCACAATGGCTGAATTTTCAAAAAAAAAACTACTAGCTCTTTAAGATGAGTTGTCAGCAATTATAAGATTCACAGCAGTGAACAGATTGAGTAGTAGCAGCATATTAGAACTGCTCATTTTCAGGAGATGTAAGCCCATTTTCCAGTGAAACTAGTATGTCTTGACAGGATCAGAAATATAGTTTAGGTTGGGTAATCTCACATTTTCTTTGTCCTTAAAGCAATATGTTAGGTGGTGTTGTGTAAAGCCACTCCCTATAGTGAGAAACACTCCTGCTAGAATGTGCTGAGAAAAAACAGTATCCCAATGGTTAGTGATTGTTTGGGGAAGGCCATGTAACTTGAATACATTATCCAGGAATGCTTGAGCAACACTAGAGTCTGTGTAAGGATGAGAGAGAGCCATGGAATGAGCTGCTTTGCAGAGTCTGTTCACAACCACCTTGACTATTTACTTCCCAAAAAAAGGGGTGAGGCCTTCTATGAAATCCATAGAAATGTTTGTCCATCCTTGAGTGGGAATAGGCGGTTGCTGGAGGAGTCTAGGACTGGTTGCACTGTCATACTTGCACTGTTGCCATGTATTGCAGGACCTAACATAGGCATGTATTGCTCTTGATTCTGTGAAGTGAGGAATCTCGGCCTAAGAGTCTGCCAGTGTGGGAGAAGTGCATCCATGGCAGTATGTGCTGACTAAGTTTTGCATCATTACCCACAACTAATCTGTGATGTTCCCAAAGCTGTGAGTTATGCCATGTGTATTAGGGATGGGTAGGAGTTGGGAGTAGCGCTTCCAATCCAGTGATGATCTGCTGAAGTGTAGGATCATATCTCCAGCTATCTTGTAGGAGCTGGAAACAATCTACGTGAATAACATGCAAAGAAGCCAAGAGTACTTCCGAACCATGAACTGTCGACAAGGAATCTATGGTGTAATTTTCCTCCCTTGCTTATACTGAATTTCATAAATAAATTCCATAACCTTAGCAAGCCGTATTTAACACTCAATTTCTAAAACACATGTTTTCAGAAGGGCGTCTTCTCTTTCATAGTGACCTTACGTAGATCATATGCTTATTTTGTTCTATATTTTATCTGTAACTAATCATAACACAAATTTGTTGTACAAAATGGGCACATAAAGAATACAAAACGAAGCTAAACCACTGTCTGTGTTAAATTCATCCTGGTTGATTTTTCTTGCGAAAATGTTATTCCGCAAGTTAATACAAATTATTCTTGTGAAAATTTCTGTATGCATATGAAATCCTGGTTTGTGATTCTCTTTGGTACGTATTATTGTGTTAAATCTCACTGATACAATTCATTATCTTCAGATGGATGGAAAGCATTTGAATGTCTTCATGTATAACTGGCTGTTGCTTCAGATTTATTGGTTAGAAATATTTTTGGATGGATTTTGGAAGCCCTGAAAAGATGTAGTACCAAAGCAACTACTTCTTTGTGGCATTATTGCAGCAGGCTGGCTGGCTTGTGTTGCTTTGACTGGCATCACTGGGATTGCTGCTTTGATTGCCCGGTTGTGGAGATGATGACCAGACAATTTAGGCTGCTTATTATTGAGTACTTTGGTTCTTGCAGATGAAAAATCTATCTAGCCAGTGGTGGAAAAGTGTAATGTTTGTTTGTCAGCAGGACAGTTTGTCTGTTGTAAACTATTTTCTGAACAAATTTTCTAGGCAGGGGGCTGTATCATATATTTTTAGTGCTAGTATTATGGAGTTTTTTGATAATGTACAAATGACTTCATATTGTTAAGGCACACTTTCTGCCTATAAAGTAAGATTTATTTTTGTTTTTATTGGCGTTCATATGTGCCATCCTTGATGTTTATTTTCTCATGTTGGCTATAAAGTAAGGTTATTAATTTCTTTACAGGTATAATATTAACTTATATTTACTACCGACGGTTTTTAACCGTCACTAAAATAAACATTAGAGACGGTTTTTAACCGTCACTAAAATAAATATTAGATTTATTAGAGACGGTTTTTAACCGTCGGTAATACGTATTGGAGACGGTTAAAAACCGTCGCTAAAATATTTTACCGACGGTTTTCAAAACCGTCCCTAATATTTTACCGACGGTGCGATTAGCGACGGTTTCTGTAACCGTCGGTAAATGTTTAGTGACGGTTTTTAACCGTCTCTAATATTTAATTAACCGTCGATATTAAATATTTTTATTGTAGTGACATAATTTTAAGATAAAAGTTAAAGTTAGCACCATTTTTTATTAAAAAAACAAGGTTTAGCTCTCCTATTATATTTCCAAAATTTTTTTTATCAAAATTTAATAAATTTTCGTATTGTCTGAAAAATTCATGTTGTGCCCCTTCTTTCTAAATTTATTTTTGTTTAACAATAATTAATTCTATTCTAATATTTAACAATTTAGTTCTCCCATAAATAAAGTAAGAAATAGGAAGTGGGAAGCATAAGCTTGGTAAGAGCACCTACGTTGCTTTTGCAAATGATTCAATTATTTCTTTTATTATTTAAGTTATGCTAAATTTAATTTTCTTCCCAACGTTAATGTACTAAATTTGTAATTCTAAGTTTACACTTTACACCGATAGAAAAAAGCAGAACAAGTTACGTGAGGCCCGCTGTTGGAGGAAATAGCTGTCGGTCTTACGGGGGGAGCACACGTACTCGAGACGTGTCGTAGTTCATGCAGCCGACACGACAGTTGCTTGGTTTTTTCAGACAGCCCCACTCAACGCTCCCTCTTTCTCTCAAATGCAATACCTGACTCAAATAGTACGTGTTGCGACTTTTTTTTTTGTAACAAATTTAAATTTAACCTGCGAGCTATTAATGACAGGTGCATCTTTGTCATGGATTACCAAAACTACCGTACTGTAGTTGGAAAATTGCATAAAAATACAACACCATCTTAACAATGAGTATTCTTTTATATTCTTAATAATTGTTCGTGCTTTTTTTTAATGCCTCAAGCCTTCGCTAATTATCCTTTCTCTTTCCCTGGTCAAACCTTTTTTTGACGTTTTCGAGATCATTTACGGACGAATTTTTTATTTATTTCATTTCTGCTTTCGTTGAGTTAGCTATAGAAAATATAGCCCAACCTCATGTAAGCTTAATGCAGCCTATTTTTTTTTAATTTAATAGTAATGATAAAAATATCAATTACACATGTATGATCACCAATAGCATTTCCTCTCTTTTTCTCCCTATCAATTTATTTGTATTATATAAAATATCTAAAAAACCTTCAATTATTCCACAATCGATTTTAAAATCCCTCTCTTTCCTATCACATTACATACCAACTTAATCTAAACCAATTTAACACATCTTTAACCTGAACCGCTTCGTTTCTCATCGTATTCCTTTAAATAGGAAAAAAATACTAATTTAACCTAAATTGAATAAATTTAACCCAAATTAAATTTTCCATTCTCTATGTCTTTTTTCTGGTTCTCAGCTCTCTTGTGAGTTCCTACCTCAATTTGTGTGGTTTGTTTGCTTCGAGTTTACCTCAATTTAGTATGTTTTCATAAGATTTTGGTTCAAAATTGGTATTTCTATGCTTTAGTTCGTCGATCAAAGCGTATTCAAGTTTTGGGTTATGTTCTTGTTTTGATCACTTCTTCTCACTTTTCACACTTGATATGAAGCTTGGCAACACTCTTTGATCTTTTTTAAATTTATTCAAGGTCGTTCATCCTAGAGATGAACTCTAATTTCAATATGTTTGGATTTTTCATTGGCTTCTCTTGGTAACGCATCTTCTCAAAATCGGGTTGAGCTAATTTGTTTGTTTCTAGTATGTTTCATCCTAGATATTTAAGATTGGAGATTCTTGGTCTCTGTTTGTTCCTCCTAATTCTAGATTGGTTGCTTTTGTTTTTCGATGTATTAAATTATGGTAGGTTTTGTTCAATTTAGTTTTCAGATATATCAAGCATTAGAGAGATGGTTGGATCTAAAATGTGTACCTTGTTATAGTATATCTTTTTCTTCCCTACTATGATGCCCCAAATCTATCTCAACAAACAAAGCTTGTTTGGTTGATTCCAAGACCAAGAAACTGATTCTATGTTTATGTGTGATTCAATGTGGATGCCTCCCTTCGAGTTGTGTTCGTTTGCTTTATATCTAACTTATCAAGCTTTAAGAGTTTCCTTCTCTTCTTTTCCATATTTTTTTTTAAATTTGTTCTTCTAGAATTGTATAATTTGATTTATAATTTTTTTTTGTGTTAAATCGATTCAGCTTTAATGAAGTTTGATTTGTAAATTTTGCCTTTCACATGGTGCAAAATTATATAATTTGATTTGTAAATTGTATAGGTTTTTTTCTTCTGAGCATAGAGAATTATAAATTTATGATATTCAAGTACATAGAACTTTTTTCAAAGGTTGCACCGATTTATTTTCTATGTTGATTATTATGAAGCTTGTATACTAGTTTGAATGATTAGGAATAAAAATGTTCATTTAAGAAGTTCATGTGTTATCTTCTTATTCTTCCAAAATTCTATTATGAATTTGATGAATAATATTGAGGACAAAGTGTATGAGATTTATTGTGAGAGCTAAAAGAGGGTTGTTATGGATTTTGGTTGAAAAATAATGTGTAGATGACAGAGAAAAACAAAGACTAGGATGGGAGAACATGACGAGGGACAGTGTGTGTGAAGGAGTGGTCTTGAAAATATGTGAGACTGTTAGGGAATTTCTTTTTCTTTTTTTAAATTTGAGGGGAATTTAGAAATTCTACATAGCAGTGGAAGCAAGATAATCAAATTGGATGCTTCAAGTTTTCTAGGGGTGTTTTAGGTATTTTACATTTCATAATTATACTGAAAGAGGGGAGAAAAATAAAAGCAATGCTAAGTTATATAGGTTAGGGGTAAAATGTTATTTTACAGGGTGATTTTTGATCTTTTTTATCCGTGAAGGTAATTAAAAAGTATCATATAAGTGGTCATTCTATAAAGGTATTAAAATACAAAGAGGGGGAGAAGGATTCTGTAATACTCCAAATTTAATCTAACCCTAATTCTAGGTAATTAACATTTTTAATTTTTTAATCTTACCTTAATTATATAATCTAAATTTAACCTAATTCTAATCCTAATACTAAAATTGTTTTGCCTTTTTCCCTTTTCCCTTTTTTTTTTCCTTTTCTTCTTCTCCTACCTAACTTTCTTCTCCTTCTTTACCTTGTGTGCTTCTTCTTCTTTGCCCTTGCAGCTAACCAAAGCTTGACTCTACCATCATCTCCCACAATTTATGGGATGTGTTTCGTTGAAAATTTCCCCCAATTATGCCCTACCTTACTTTCTCTATCGTTCCTCACCATGCACGCTACCATGCATATATATACCCCTAAATCTCTCTCTTTGCCTTATTTATTGCTTCACCTAACTTCTTCCCTCCATTACCATCGAGAAAAACAAACTCAATCATTCCTCACTTCTCCCTTTTCTCCCTGATCAGTTCGTTGACGTCATTCACCACCATCACCATTTGCCACCACCGATCACTGAACACCACCATTTTTCCTAGCAACTAACGCCCATTACCTCCCTATCAATCTCCCTCATCACCGCCTAACCATCACCGCCCAATCCAATTCTTTTTCCTTCCCCGACATACTTTGTTTCATTTTTTGTTGAAGCACACAACCCGTGCACCTTCTCGCACGATCGTTCCCTTCTCACAAGACTCATGCATGGCCTCACGCCCAGCCATATGCTTCATGCAAGACCGTGCATGCCTTACCTCCTCAACCCATGCATGCTCTACCTACATGCCCATACCCCTTCAGCCTTCTATTTCACACAATCGTTCCCTCCTCTTTAGCACACCCTATGTACCCCTCTTTAGACAGTGCATTTTACCCCACTTCCATATAGCCCAAGCCCCTCCACTTATTTTGGTTATCTTCATTTCCACCTCCTTTGACTTAGCTTTTCCCTGGTTGTATTCTTAAGTTCTAATTTTATATTATTTTAGTTTCGTAGGTGACTTTTCGATGGTCTCAAAGGATGCAAGTTAGGCTTACATGCTTAGAAATTAATGTCTTTTAGTAAGGATACAAGTCATAGCTAGGGCTTTTATGTGCAATGTGTATATTTGTATATGATATCATTCTTGGAATTGTTATATGGATAATGATTTATGATATCTTGTGTCATATGATGAAAAGGTGAGAAAGTTGTGAAATCATGTATTGGTGCATATTGTTGGTTGGCATGAATCGAGATATGTGGTATCTATATATTCGCGGTTATGTGTTTTCATAACGATATATATATATATATATATATATATTAGAGGCTGAAAAACCTTTCATATTGGAAATCACTAGGCTCTAGTGAAAATATGGGTAATTTTGCAATCTTAGAGGCAATTTAGTCAATACATTTATAAAATGAGACCTTGTGTATTTTAATGAGATGATTAATCCAAAATATATTAAGTACACTATGTGAAAATTTTAGAGTGATTATGAATGGTCTAAGCCTAATAAATGGGAAAAGTTACTTACATTGGGAATAGTAACCCTAGAGGCACTACAAAATATATGACTTGTGTTGATAAAAATTTAGTCACAGATTTTTTTTTGTTGGCAAAAGTTACTAATACCAATAGATGTATTTTTGTGGGCAATGAAGAAAGTTTTCCCTATAGAAAATTTTTATTTGTTGGTAATAGTATGTTATGTCAACGGATCTTTTACCTACTTTTATATCTGTAGGTATTAGTAGTATTATACCAACAAAACTAATACGCACTCATATCTCTATTGATATTAGTATATAAGGAAGATAAATATTTCAACTATTGTTATGTCCCTTTGGAACAATACATTCATTCCTCTTATACATGAAATACTTTTCTTATTATCATAATTGACAATTTTTATATGAAATCTTAATAATATAATATATAACCATATTTATAATAAATGATATAAATATTTTTTAATATTATTATAATATAACTATGAAAGTTAATATAATATTATAGCAATAATAATAAATTTGTATTATTATTGTAAGACTTATTTTAATAAATATCATAATAAAATTAATAAGTAGTTAAGTTGTGTTTCAAATAACCTAGGACAGGGCGCTAACCAGTCAGTCAATTGGAGATTTAGGGGCAATGCGCCCCTACTGGAGGGGTCTGGAGGTAGTATAGTGTAACAACTCGCTTCTTAAAAACTTAATTTTTATAAATAATAGTCTTGATTTATGAGTTTTAACATCTAATTTTATTTTAATTGGGTTATTTATTTTAAATCATATTTCTATTTTAATAAGTGTTTCAATTTATTTTAAATACAAAAATTTATTGAATAAGTCTTTGGTTTGTTCCCGAAAAGATTATTACAAAATTTTTTAGTTATATTTAATCTAGTTGAAATCATATTTTCGATATAACCCTTATTAGATATTTTGGTATTTAAAAAAAACCTTGGTTACATAGTACCAACAACCCCCACCCCTCCTTATTTTCTTTCCTTTCTCTCTCTCTTCTTCTCGTTCTTTTTTTTCTATGTGGGAAACCTTAACCCCTAGCCTTCCTCCTCTTCTTTGTTGACCACACCACCTCACTGCTGCTTGACCATGCCACCACAACCTACACTTCATCCGATCGATAAAGTCGATGGTAGCACGCGAGCATCAGTTGAGCAACGTCATCCAACAACACACAAAGATAGCAGTGACGTACCACTACCCAACAACCTCTTGTGTCGCTCGGCCACTAGCGAGTGGTCCTTGCCCACCGACGAAGCTCCATCGCCCTTTGCCCACTCTATTTTGGCTGAATTCGTTTGGCATATTTTTCCCAAACCCTAACTTTTGTTTTGATTTATTTTGAATGAATTATCTTTAATTAAGCGAAATTAGTTGTTTGATTTAGTATATATGTATTGTATGATTTATTTGAATAGGCTAATTGTTTGGCATATGTTGATTTTTGGAGTTTGGGATTTTTTACCCGATTATGTTTGAATTTCTTAGATTTGTTTGATTAAGCTATTTTGGATACTTTGATTATGCAATATAATTAAAATGTACTTAGTTTCTTATTGGAATTGTCAATTTGAGAAATTTGGATAAAATTAATCATAATTTGATTTTTAGGTCAAAATTATTGCATATGTAAAGTGGATTGTGTAATTGAGTGATTTTATTAAATTGATTATACAATTTATAATAAAATATGTTTAATTTCATCTCTGAACCATCAATTTAAATATTTTCTTAAGATTTGATCAGATTTGCAGTCTAGGCTCAAAAACTCTTAATTATGTTAAATTGGGCATTTTCTTTATTATTTTTAATCAATTGAGTATACAATATATTACAAAATAGGACTAATTGTATTTCTAAACATTCAATTTAAATAAATTAATAAAATTTTACCAAATAGCATTTTTGGGCCTAAAGCCCTAATTTTCAAATGAAATCATAGAAATTGTCATTTTTATAGTTATTTCATATCAAATTGATTTTATAGAATTATTTAAAATGAACTTAATTGTATTTTAAAACCTTCAATTTGGGTTAATTGATTTGAATTGTCTAGATTTGTATTTTGAGCTTTACAACCCAAATTTTTGGGAATATTTTCTTAAATCAATTAAATTGAGTTAAAATCATCTAGCTTTGAATTAAAATCAATTAAGTTGATTTTTTAACTTACCGTTTGGATCAATTCTCTAAAATTAATTGATTTGACATTTTGGGGTCATAAACCCTAATTATGTAAGTGGTTTTTGATAAAATTTACTTGTCTTCTATTATTCTATGTTTTGAGTAGTTTTTCTAATATAGTCTTTACGTTTTCTATTGATGATCTAGGAAGGCACTCTAGTGGATCTCAAAATCCCAATGTATATACCAATTTATAGCTTGGCTTTATTTTATTAGGTCATCCAAGACGGTAATTTTTTGTGCCGAAACAAAACACTAGATATGGTGTCCATTTTTTTTTTTTGCGGAAGTTAGGTTTAGATATTTTATTGGCAAGCCTTTATTTCCCGTTTTACTCATTTCTTTCTTTGTCTTCAACCTTTCTTCACCTTTTACCATTCTCCTCATTTCCCTTCTCATCGTCTCATTTTCCATTGTAAGCCTCATTTGTTCACCGCTGACCGCCCTTCACTTTCTTTTACTAGCTTCAGCGACGGCAAGTCAAACTCAAAAAACATAAGGCAAGAAGCAGCACGATAGATCCTCAACTAGGTCGAGCAACAACAACAAAAAGGTTTGATTTTATCCACTCTTTTTAAATCATAAACTTAATAAGATTATTATGTATAGTTTATGCTTAAATCTTGATGATTTTTTATTTTATGATTGATATCCTACTCAAATTAGATTTCCCTTCCATTTTTCCCCTCTTATTTTTTAATCTGTAGCTGCTAATATCAAGGGTTATTGAGTCTGAGAAGAGTAACAGCAACACAATGTTTGATTTTCTTCACTTTTTTTAAATCAAAAACTTAATTAGATTATTATGTAAATTTGATGCTTAAATATTGATATGTTTTATTTTCTGGTTCATATATTACTCAAAGTAGATTTTCCTTCCTTTTTTCTCCTCTTATTTTCGAATCAGTATCTGCCAACAACAAGGGTTGTTGAGTCCGAGTAGAGTAGCAGTAACACAAGGTTCGACTCCACTCTTTTTAAATCAATAACTTAATTAGTTTATTATGTATAGTTGATACTTGAATCTTAATGATTTTGTTATTATTATAGTTCATATATTTCTAGCAACCAATGTTGTTATTTGCTTCCAATTTGTATCCCCGTTTGAATAAGTTATTTCCATCATCGAATATGGTGCCACTTGTTTCAAATCTTCAACATTTTTAGATGTACTTTTCGATTAGCTATATTTTCCTTATTCTCAACTTAGAAGTTGTGACTGTGAATAATATGCTTTTTCTATATTTGATGAATGGATGATTTAAAATATTTAGTTTTTAACTATTGATTAATATGTTGTAGTTGATGATTTAGTTCTGTTATATTTCTTTCCCCTTTGGAATTATGAATATAAAACTAATGTTGCAACTACAAAAAATCATATGGTCTTTTTTGGTTTCCCTTTTGTCATTTTGCTTAAGGTGTTGATTTGGTGATAGGTTGTTTGTATGATTTGTTGGTTTATGGGTATTTTATACAACTTTTGACTTATAAGTGCTCAATGCTAATGCTTTATTGCATAATGTACTTGATTTTCCCTTTTATGTCTATAATGGCCTAAGATTCTTTTGGTTATTGGTGGAGTTGGCAAGGAGGACTAAATTGGTATTAGGATAGTGTTTTGAATTTTCTTCTTTTATCTTAGTCATTGTTGATAACATTATATATTTTACTTATAATAGGGTAGTTTATGGATCATTAGGTCATAGCAACCCATAGGGCAAGTTCCTACTTTAATTTTTGTTCTTTGCTGATCATATTTAGTTTGTGTTTGTCTCCCTGAGTTTCTATTATGGTTACCAATAATTTAGAAAAATAGGTTGTATTCAACTATGAAAGGAATATAATTTGTTTGAAAGCTCTGGCATGGTTCCAAATTGTTGATTCCTCTTTTACTAGAAATTATCATCATTTTAAGCTATCATTGCTTCTTGGTGAAGTCAAGGAGCTATACACTTATGCAGTTGTTGAATATTAATGGTTGTACATAATTTTATTAGTAGAAATTGTTGTTGCTTTGGTAATGTGGTAGGAAATTATTGCTTATTGTTTCTTAGTGAACATGGTTGTTCATAATGGTTGTTAAATATTAGTGAATACATGGAATATTTCTTACTATTATTTGAATAAAAAAATTTGTTTGCTTTTATATTGATGATATTGGAATCTACAACAATAGCTATCTCTAAGTTTTGTGTTAATGTAGCTATATTATCTTTTTTTATTGGTTCATAATATGCATCATAATTATAATTTTTTATAAACGATTCTTCTTTTACGATTGAATGTCATATGTGCATAATGGTACTCTTATATATATTTTTTGATATAATTTTCTACACTTGTCTAATTGGAGTTTGAGTATTATCTGAATTTGTTGATTTAAGTTTTTTGCTGAATGTCAATTGGACTCAATTGGACTTTTAAGACACAATTTTAGATATTTATCGATCTATCTTTTTCTTATTAAATTGGTTGGTGGTTATCATTTTTGACCTTCTTGTTATTTTTATGATATTGCCTCTTTTTGTTACCTTATTTAATCATGGCTCAATTGATAGGAAAAAACACTTCATAAAACTTGCAAGGGACACTTTATATTCCTCTAATATTGGTTTAAGGATTAGGTAGCATCACCTACAATTAAATTATAGATGTATTATAATTATAATATATAAAGCTACTAGTAATTACAATACCAACCAAGCTTACCTACAGTAAAGTAAAAAAGAATAACTATATTAAATTTACAAAATAAGATAAAAAAGGCCCTTTTGTCACAAACAAGATAAATGAATTTGTATCACCAACCATAACTACCATAATCAGTAGCCAATGGCTATTGCTGCAAAAAGTTAGACAACCAACCACCATTTGACATGTTTAATGTTAACCTAGAAATAAAATAGTAACAGAAACATTTGTTACCCATACCTTACATTCCATGATAGGAAATAAGTATACCCACTACATAGAAGGCAAAATGAGGGTTACAAAAGCAAGAATAACATCAAATATAAGCTACATTAGACTCCTATTGGCACCTGTACTTCAGCGATTTTCTTTGTAGTTATGGTTAACTATGAAAACCCTCTCCCAACCCTACCTTACAAACAAATCAGAAACTCAGTAACCTACCCCACCTATTTCAGTCTACAAATCAAATAAGAAGATAAAAGAACATGCCTGACAAGACCATATATACTCCCATTTTTATCTTGAAAATGATGGTCTTTATGTCTTTCATCTGATTATGAAAATTAGGAGAATTTTGATTTATCGAGATCTAAGAAATTATTCCTACTACCTCAAGGTTCTAGCTTGTGTATACAGTAGGTTCATCTTTTTCTTCCACTTCTAGATGAACCTAACAAAATTATATAGTGTCGTAAATCCTCTTCTAATACCCAACCAATATCTTATTTTTTTCCCAAATTAAGTTGGTAACCTTACAATGAACACTCAAAGGTTATGTCCAGGTATCACAGTTTGTCCTGTGTATATAATCTCCCCCTAATAGCCAACCACAACTCAATTCCTTGTCTCTACACTTGATTTGCATCCCATATCAAAAGAATAGTAACTTAAGTAATATCGAAAGATAAAGATTACAAAACATGATAAATTTAATAAAATAAAAGGAAAAGGAGTTATAGATATGCATGTTTAATTAATTAACTCATGTTATACTCTAAAAATCTATTCGAGGACTTTCATATGTTAGGTTTATGTAATAAATATTTATTTAAACAATGATTATCTAATTTACTCCATTCCCTATGTTGACTTGTTATTTCTATTTTCTACATTTTTCGGAATATACATTTCTATATGAATAGATAATTAGTCTATCTAGTAGGAGTGTCAAATTTCTATCAAATTTGTTCTAAATTGATTAGTTCTCAAGTGTTCTTATTTCCAACAAGTGTATAGATTAAATTATTTATTGACTACAATGAATTTTGTCATAGCAGAAGCAATATATGTATCCCCTCCTTTGTACCCATTATACTCCTCTTAGTCCTAGCCGACCAATCTTTTTTTGTTCACCGAGTTTTTCTAATTGTCTTAATTTGTCTACAATTATTCATGTTGTTACCTCTATTAGTATTACTAACTACTACACTGCCAATTGAGTTGAAAGCTTGGTCTTAAATTTCTCATCTATTATTTATGAATTTTCTATAATTATAGTTGAGAATATATATATTAACATAATAACTAAGACTAGAGTGTATGATGTAATGAAACTTTTTATACTACCGGTATAGGTATCAAGACTTGACTAGCTACAATGTGTTGCATTCGTATCAAGCATTCATACATATTGTATACTATTTCACTTATGAATATATTATGTGGCTCTCTAAATTACTAATTTCACCTTCTTTATCTCAAACTATATAAAATATATTTTTTAAGGTAATATATTATTTTTATAAATCATTAAAATACCCTAATTTTATAGCTTTTTGATATGAAATTAGATTAATTTGATTAAGTTAAACACACATATATATATTTTAGGGAATATATGTTGATGGTTATTATCAAATGGAGTATGACAATAATGAAAAGGCTGACGCTGAAGATGAAAATAAAGAAGATGATGTTTGATGCATGTATAAATATTCTTTTGTAAGTTGGCTTATTAAGGTGCTCGATGATTTTGTTTGTTAACTTATCAAGATCATCAATGCTTTTGTATAACAATTTATGAAGATGCCTCGTACTTTTGTATGCATGTCAACTTATGAAGATGCTTAGTGATTTTGCTTGTCATTTTATGAAGATGCTCAATGCTTTTGTATGTCAGGGTATGAAGATGTTTTAGTTTAATAGCTTATGTTACAAGTTTTATATATAGTATGTACTTATAGGAATATTATAGCTTTGGGAGCTAAACAACTAACTATTTTGTACAACATAATAATAATTATATATGGTGTAGTTAATTTTATATCAGGATAAATTGTTACTGCAAGTAAATAAATTTTTACTATAGGTGGATATTATGGTAACACGTATAATCAATAAATCTTGTACGTTTCAGCAAAGGTTTTACCAACAAATATAAATGTATATATATGAAGGGTAAAATATGTATAACCAACAATATATATGTTGGCAATAGTTTTTAGTACAATATATAATATTGTGTTTAATACTTTTAGTCACGTACATGATTGTGTGGTTAATTCCTTTTATAAGAGATATAAATTTATGGATAATACTTTTAGCCACATATATTGTTTTGTGGATAATATGTTTAGTTATAGATATTGTTTTGTGGGAAATACTTTTAGTAACATATGTTCTTTTGTGGTTAATACTTTTACTTACGGATATAAGTGCGGCCATTAGTTTTACTAAAAGATAAATATCCATGGGCATTATCAATTATTATCAACAAATCATACATATATATGGGTAAAAATTTTAAACATGGAGTTTTTACCCACAGTTTTGTCAAAAAAAAATTTGCCGGTAAAAGCTTTTGCCAACAGAAATAGCTTTTAACAACATATAAGGCCCTATTGGCACAAATCAATTATTTTGTAGTGAAGCGTGATTAGTATCATATGTGTGAAATGTTGGAGTTTGACCTTAATTTATAGATGTGTTTTTAGTATTGGCATTTTAGGAATGTATATTAAATTTAGTGGCTATATGAGCACAAGCGAAGAAGTTAGGCTTGACTTGTGGAATTAGGGTTTTCTTAGGGGGGTATGACCTTTGTCCTTGGGGAAATATATCGATATTCTCATGGTTGTGCTTATATGTTTCAAATGCTATGTTAAGATGGGTCATGTGACATGCATGTCTATATGTGTGCTGCATGGTGACCTTGAGATAAATAACCACGAATAAGATATTAACCACTTAAAGTGAAAGATCATATGAGTAAGGACTTGTTATACCCGTCTGTTCCACCAGATGAGAATAGTGGTCAGGGGCTTTATACCCTAGGGTTTTATATTATTGGCATCGTTCCACCGGTTGAGAATAGTGAGTTTCCTAACTCAAATTAAAATAAATCATCAGAATGATCGTAATCATTGATGAGATATTACTCACTTAAAGTGAAAAAAACCATGAGTCTGGATCTATTATACCTGTATGTTCCACCTAGCGAGAATAGTGGCTAAGAGTAAAATAATATCAAATTTACTACTTAAAAATTTTATTTTGTTGAAGCATTAGTTACAAAAATAGTGGGTGTTATCATCACACCTAGCATAAGTTTGGCATCCTCTACCATTCTTATACTAAGTGTTAAGGCTAAACGTTACTTCGCTTCAATTAATAACAACCATAGAAACACAAATATAGATTTCAATACTAAATAACATTTCCTACATAGTCCAAAACATATGGAAAATAGTTACAATCTAATGAGGAAAAGAAATATAAAAGGGTATATAAGAGTTCGAGGAAAAATCCAGATCAAAAGACGTCCGGTGAGCACTGAACAATCCTAAATCTCAATCCCTACTATAAGCCATTAGGCCAAACCTTCAAAGTACTTTTGTAAGATAAAGACTTTCCATTGAATAGGTAGGAGACCATGAAACGGAACCCAACAGTACAACGGTGCTGAGTAACGCATTATACACAACTCATATGAAAGGCCCTCATGGAACACATAAAAGCATCACACAAAACATAGTATAAAATATTGAAGTATACATGCGATGGAAAAAATACAATAATAGTATTAGATTAAAAATAATGACCAAAACTACATACCACCCACACTTGTTCATTTAGAACATAATGAAACTTACCGACAAAGCATACAAGAGATGTTATCTAAAGAAATGATTAGAACCAATATCAACACAACAACTATAATCTTTATAATATATCTGATATCTCAATATCAAAACTATTAATATCCATTACACCATAGGTAGGGCTCTATGACACAATATGAATAAAAAATCATAATATCACAGGTATGGCATAAAGGCACAATAATAAACCATAGGTAGGCACAAATGTTACTACTCACCAATCCAATAACCAATTCGATCCAATAATAATCATTTTTATATTTATTTACTCGATGGAATACAGTAATAACCTAGAGATATAAAAGTACACTGGTCATACTGACACAAGAGGAATCAAGGTACCTGCATACCCCATTTTGAGCTAGTTATAATTATGTGTAATTAATTGCATAAATTATTGTAGGATATTTTATGGCTTCAAGATTATTTTGGGTGATTCTATAGTAATAGTGATTTTGTAGAAATATGTACTTTGCTTATAAAATACTATTCATATATTTTAACTTTTAAGCTATACCGTGAAAAATATTATTATTAAATTTTATTTAGGCCCTAAATAGGTTTAATCATAAATCTAGAAATTTTGGTTTAATTTGATTTGTGTTTGCTATCCCTTTTGAATTTTATACGCAAAATATATAATTAAGGTATGCTAGCTACAAATCATATCAATTGTGTGTTAAAAATTCTGGAAATTTATATTTCGGTTATAAATGAGTAAATATGAGAATATAAAATTTTCATGATTTTAGTAAAAATTTAGGTATTTATTTTTGTAATTAACTTTTAAGCTTTTTAATTCATCGTCAGGCCAAAAATTTTATATATCAAACCTTGTTTTCAATTCATGAAATTTTACATGTGATTTTAAAATATTATTCTAAGAGTTTTCAGAAGTTGTGATAAATTTATGAGCTTCTTTGTTATTTTGTTTTATTTTATCTTCTTTATTGATCTTTGTGCCACTAAAAATAATCCATAAATCTTAAATTTACTTTTCACCCACTAAATTCATTCCCTACACTTCCATGATGATATTTTTTTAGCAATTTGACCATTGTCATATTCATTCAACCAAATTTTTATTCAAAGTCACATTCTTACACTTTCTATCTATGTTAGTTGTATCAATTTGACTTTTCTTACACCCAACCTTCTTCACTTGCATTCCCCATGCCCAAATATGGATGTGGAACTTCATACCATCACCAATCCCATACTTTGGTTGATTTATTGGTTTTCATAACTTTATTCAACCTAATTACACCCCACCACCTTACACACTCAAACACCTTGTACTTTGTCATTCAAGTGTTGAACAAGCTACCTATCCCCCTCTTGTGGCTGCATATTTTGGTTCCTTCATCCCCTATTTATAACCCATTTATCTTTTTTTTTGTTTTCATTTAGCCTTTATCTCAATTTCCCCTCTTGGTTGCTCCCATCTCTCTCTTCATTTTGGTTATTTTGCTAAGTGTTCTTAAGCTTTGTTGAGCCTATAACCAAAACTCATCCTCCTCTTGTGCCTCCATTTTTTGAAGGCATTGAAGTTCTTTTGGAGGTTCTTTGTGTTATTTTTCTATTTGTGCTTGGAAATAGGTAACCCATATGCTCCTAATAAATATGTAAAAATCATGTAGTATCATGTTTAAGGTTTTATATGTTATGCTTAAGTGTAATTTATGTTTTCTTGTAATCTCATAAAAAATTATGCATGCACCATGTATTGTTATTAATTTTTCTAATTATGTGACCATGCATTTTTATGAAAGGGTATGTTAAATTTATGTATTTTAATATGATTTATGGCATGCTAAAGTATGATTATTTTAGGTAAAATAAGTGTACATGATTACAACTTTATGTGCTAAATGGGCTTAATATGTTTTAGGGGTAAAATGATAATATTGTCACTTTTGAAAATTTATAGAATTGTAATTTTATATTAAAGTACCTATTTTAATGTTATTTAATCATACTTGAGTTTATATTAATTGTAATAAAAATTGATATTAAAGTCAGAAATTATTAAGTAAATAACATGTAAGGGAATTTTGGTCATTTATGACTAAGTATGCCTAAAAGTATGAATAATTGGATTATGATGATCTTAATGGATTCCTAGGTTGGCCTTAGTGTTGACTTTTACTTTGCCTTAGATCATTGACCTTATGGTCGACTTAAATAATAGTAAATAAAGAAAAAATGGTTAAGTATGAAATTTGAATCGTTGTGCATTATGTAATATTTTATGACCACCTTATTAAGCCATAAATATTTAAAGTAGAAGACCTCGGTATTTGGGAATGATTCCTCTTTAGGGTTAGATACCCTAGAGATGAGGTAGGAGCTCTCGATTTAGTTTGGTGGTTTTGTTGGATGCTTCAACATTTCAACTAAGGCACTAGTCTACCCTATTGGTGACCTACATGTCCTATAAGGGGTATCGATACTTAATGATTAGGTTTCCTAGAATGGAAGGATATTATATTGCTTTGTTTTACCAGTATGAACAGAGTACTTGTATGTCTATGGGTTATAAGTTGGGAGGATATTGTGTTGCCTTGTCGCACTAGTATAGTCGGAGCACTTGTATGTCTCTAGGTTATAAGTTGGGATAATATTGCGTTGCTTTGTTGCAATAGTATGACTGAAGTACTTGTATATCTCTAGTTAAAAGTTCGGAGGGCATTATGTTACTTTAGTGCACCGATATGACCGATTTACTTTATAAGTTTCCAGATTTTTATTGTATCCCCTTGAATAATTAAAAATAAAAAAATTTGCATAAGGATTTAAATATATTTTTGTGGTTTGTCGGTTTAGTAGTTGCCTCCCGACACTACTTTGTTTTGGTATATTGGTTGGCAATTATCTTAGTGATTTCCTTATCATGTTATAAGTGGCATAGAGGTGGTTATTATAGAAGGCATTAATTATGATTTGGTGTTTCCCCTTCACAGAACACCCTTGGTATAATTGGATTAATAAAATAGTTGTAATATGACGAAGTTTATGAACAGGTGGCATATGATACAATATGCATTATTTGTTTGAATGTGACACTTATCTATGGTATGTACTATTTAACATGTTATGTCATGATAATTTATGTTACCTTATTTATACTCCATGTGATATTTGCATGTTGAGCATTGTGTAGTAGTTTACTCAGTATCGTTGTATTAATGGGTTCCATTTTTACCTTGTAGGAGTACTTTGAGGGTATAGCTTGATGAAATTTGGTAGAAGTTGAGAGTTAGGACTATCCGGTGTCTATCCCGACATCTTTTGATCTAGATATTGTAACACCCCAAAGTTACGAATAGAAAATTTTTGTTTACAAGATTAAGCGTGGAGGCTAAAATAATACAAACAAGTTTGGTTTCCTCTACCCTTTTCATACCAAGTGGTAAGGCTAAAATAATTACTCCGTTTAGATTTAATACATGATTACAATAAACGTAATATAAGAGACAATGGATAAATATTGTGCTAGATTAAAGCAACATCAATAGTTTACAAAACTCAAAGAAAGAAAATACAAAAGGACACAAGCGTCCAAAATACAACTGAAATCAAATATATCAAAGACACTGGATAATAGTAGGCTCTCTCAACTAAATGGGGAGGGGTCCATAAAAGGAACCCTTCAGTACAACAATATTGAATAACCCTTTATACTAAACCAAAATGAAAAACTAGCATAGAACACATACAAGATGTCAAAAATAATACATGGTATAAACATCAAATTGTACATGCGTAATTGAAATACAATAATCATTTATATAACCATATACCACCAAGGCCATATACTATTCATGCTCATTCATTTAGAAATTAACTTAAACTTAATAATGGAACATCCAAGAGATGATCTTTGAAGTATAATTAAAAACATCAACCTCAATAATAGCAACGGTCTCAAATATCATTATCAATGCCAACAAATCTCATACATCACATGCACAAGCTAATAACAACTCATAGCATCACAGGTAGGCACGAAGGCCACTACCAAAACACAGGTAGGCACAAAAGGCTATTACTGAAACATAGGTAAGCATAAAAAGATATTATCGAACCATAAGTAGGCACAAAGATTGCTACTGACCAATCTAATAATCTAGTAATCCAATAATCCATCAATCATTTCTATTTTTATTCACTTGAGGGGAGATCACATTGAACGTAAAGACACTAAGGTACTCTAGTCATACTAGCGCACCAAGGCAACATAGTATCCTACCAACTATCAACCCAATGATGTAAAGGTACCCTGGTCACACTAGTACACGAAGGTAATACGATACCCTACTAATAAGAAAACCTAATCCATAAGTATGCATACCCTCCTATTAGTCTACAAAAACATAATAAAGTAAGATATAGGACCTGTCTGGGCATTAAGGCACACCAGTAAAAACCCAGAATCAATCGTGGACTAAACCATGTGTATAGGGTAGCAATCTCTATAGGGCCACCGTTCTCGAACTTGAGGTCTTTCATTTTAAGTATTAGTATTTTATTAAAGTGACCATGAAATCACACATAATCACATTGAACCAGATTAACCAGTTTACTCATTTCCAATTATTTTGAGACAACCATAATCAAGATCATTACCAAGGTCAGTCATAAAAATATTCTAAGGCCATCCTAGGCTCAATTATTTACTTGTGGGCACATTAGGCCAAAAATGACCAAAATTCCTCCAAAGTAAAAATTGCTACACTAACATACTTTTTAATTACTAAATCCATTTTATTTATAAGTTTGTCATAAAAGGCTAAAGCATAATAATTAAACTAGTTTATCATGCAAATAAATTATCACATAAGCTAAATGACAAATTTACCCTTATTCATGATTTTGCATATAAAGTCCTAGCATGTGTATCTAATACATATATGATCACGTAATCTCATAATTACAACATATAATATACATTAGATATGTTAGTCAGGGTAAAAAATTATAATGTAGGTAAAATAAACAAATTGCCCCTAGGGCACACATCCATAATTATTATTTCACAATTATATCTAAGCATGTTGACCTATTATTTTCCACATACATGTCAAACATTATCTTAAAATAATTTTAGCCATACTTTTATACCCACAATATTTTATATCAGCTAATATGCTCATTTTTCTAATTCTCACAATACCAATAATAATCATATAATTATAATGTAACAAATCACTCTTAACATATTTCATATACCAAAAATCCTAATGTGCTATCATGCAATATTTGTTATTTTAGTAGGATATAACGATTACCTGAATTCCAACAAAAACGCAAAAGCAATAGTATCTTACTAAATATTACGGGATCCCGCTAATCAACTTTCGCACCTAAAAATAATATAAAAATACCAAATTAGTATTTTAACACATAATATAATAATTATAATAATAAAATATTTAATTTTATGAAATTACTAAAATACCTTTACTTATTAATAATATGTACTAAAATATTTTAACAACCAAATGTAACTCACGTTGCGCATGCAGCATGAGCCATGTGCACGCGACCGAGGGGGAGAACTCGGGCCAACTGGTTGGGTAAGGAAGGGGGAGATGGTGGTAGTGGTGGATACTGGTGGTGATGGTGGCTATTAGTCGATGGTCGATGAGTGACATGGTGGCAAGATAGTGGCTGCGAGGTGATGGAGGTGATGAAGGGCTCAGTTGTGGGAGCCAAAGGGTGGTGGTGGTGATGTCGAGTGTAGGAATGGCTGGGAAGGTGATTATAGGGAGGGAGTTGGCAGTGAGGAAGGTTGTCGAAGGGTGGGGTGGAGGTGCAAAAAAGGGTGGGTGGCTACAGTAGGAGGTGCTAAAAGGGGAAGTGTAGCAATGGTAATAATTGTTGTTACCTAGGGGTTAGCTGCGAGAGAGACAATCATAGGATAGGGGTAGGGTTTTGGCAAAATGTACTGTAGAGAAGGAGAAGAAAAAGAAGACGGGGTGATAGGGAAGAAGAAGAAGAAGGTTGTGGCTACTGGGATGGTGGGGTGGCGCAGATGGTGTTAGGTTGTGGTGCTGCGTGCTAGGAGAATGGAGGGAGCAACAATGACAACAATTACCATTTTCTAGAGGAGTGTTATGGGAGAGTTAACCGAGGTTTTGGGGAGGGATTTGACAATACTTTCCATAGGGAAGGAGAAGAAGAAAGAAAAGAAAAGGAGGAAGAGACAAGCAATAAGGAGGAAGAAGAAGAGGAAGGGGAGTGTTGGGTAACAAGTGCTAATGGTGATGTTTGTGGTTGACGGCTGGGGAGATGCACATGAAGATGGTTGGGGAATATTGGGGGCTATGTGGGTTAGCTAGGTTGTAAGGTGGTGAGGTGGTGAGTGGTTGTTGTGTGTTTATGTATATATTTATGCAAGGTGATGGTGATGGTGAGGAGAGGAGATAGGAGAAGGAAGGAGATGGTGTTGGGGGTTGGCGGTGATCTACAAACCAAACAAGGCTAAGGAGGAATGGTGTTGGTGACATGCGATGATCTACAAGAGCAAAGGAGGTTGCATGAAAAGGAAAAGAGAGGAGGGAATGTGCATATATATATGGATAAGGTTGGTAGATGGGTATGGTTTAGTATAAAGGTGAGGGATGAGAGGTATGGGCAAAGCATGAGAAGGGGAGAGAGATAGGGAAATGGTCAGGAGTAGATGAAAATAACACGACCCCTAAAGGTAAGAAAATAGGGGTGTGTAGAGGGTAAAGTTTAGGCAAGTAAAAGGTAGGATAGAAAAAGGTTAATTTTATTTTAGTTTTAGGTTTAGTTAAGATAGATCTGGGAATTGGGTAAAAATATTCAAGTTTAGAATAGGCTTGGATAAAAGGAAAGAGTTAAAATAATCGGGAAAAATGTTTAGGAATTTATTTAGGTTATGGGTCAAATGTTATTAATAAAATAGTTAGGTCAATGTTTAAGGTTTGATTTTGAATAAAAAGGCTAAGCACCTAAAAATAAGGGTTGTTACAAATATCCCTTGGACTCTTATATCCCCTTTTGTACTTCTTTCCCTGGTTAGTTATAACACTTTTGTTCAATCTTTTGTTATCAAAATATTTTAGTATTGGAATGAAATCTTTATTTGATTCTTATCAATTATTGTTCTTAATTTAAGCGGATAAACATTTTATCCTTGACACTTAGTGCAAGAAAGATAGAGGAACCAGATTTGTACTAAGTGTGGCGGAAATACCCTATGTTTTTTTAATGGTTTAGCTTTCGTAATCAACTCTTTTTAAAAGGAAAATTTCAAGTGCTAAAAATAGGGGCATTACAGTACCCTCCCAACCATCGCCCCTAGAGGCATAACAACACTTTGGTCATACTAGTGCATAAGGCGGCATAATACCCTCTATACCTAAGACACCTAATCCTTAAGCATTGATATCCCCTATAGGGCTTGTAAGTCACCTATAGAGTAAATTAGGGCCTTACTAGGGCACAACGATACACTAGCAAACCAAAAAAAAAAGGTCTCCTACCTCATCTCTAGGATAGATAACCCTAGAGATAAACCATTCTCAAACTCGAGGTATTCCGCTTAAAGTATTAATATCTTAAGAAGGTGATCACAAAACATTACATATTGCATAATGATTCTAATTCCATGCTTAACCATTTTTCCTTTATATCAAATTATTCAAGTCAAATCTATGGTCAACTATCCAATTTAGAGTCAAAGTCAACACTAATGTCAACTTATCATTACACTAAGACCATCTTATGTCTAATTATTCAAAATAGGCGCATTAGGTCAAAAGTGACCAAAATGCCCATGAACACGCAATTACCACATTATCATTCATTTTAAATACTATTTTTATTTTATTTATTAATTTATCATGAAAAGGATAAAACACAATATTTAAATTACATAAAATACAAATAAATTACCAAATATGTTAAATGACCATTTTACCCTTATACATGATTTTGCACATAAAATCCTAACATGTATTTCTAGAACATCAAATCATATATTCTCATGATCAACAATAATTAACACATATTAGGCACACTAATCAAAATAATTATCATGGTACATTTAAAATGCCTAAAATACCCCTAGGGTATATTATAATAATAATGCTAAAATATGCATTTCTAAAACATCAAATCACATACCTCCATACTTAATGATTATTAAGATATATTAGGCCTTCTTACTAAAATAAATATTATGATATGCTTAAAATACCAAATTTTCCCTAGGACACACAATAGTATTAAGTATGCTAAAAATACACCTAAGTATGCTCAACCTCTCATATTGGACAGATATGACATGCATAATTTATTCCCATCATTTAAACCATTTAAACCTACTTTCATACACATAATAATTTACACAAATTAGCATGTTCCATTTTACCAAATTTCATGCTAAAATTTTTAGGCAGATAACTATAATGTAACAAACATGCTTAATATAATTTATACATCAAAACTCATAATTTGCTATCATGCAATATCTTATATTTTAGTAGAGTATAGGGATTGCCTGATTTTCATCAAAAGCACAAATAATAGGTAACCTTCTAAAAGTTATTAGGCTCTGCTGATCAAACTTTTGTACCTAAAAATAATACCACATTAACCATATTGATATTTAACCAATAAAATAATATTTTTTACTAAAATATTTATTAAATGGAAATTTACCAAAATGCCTCTAATGTTGAAAAGGGGTAAGAATATATTTTAAACCTCATGATTTATGAACAATATGAGTTAGGCAAATGGAGGGAGTTTTGTGGGGGAGTTGGTTTGCTGATGAAGGGTCGAGGGGGAGGCGCTTGGTAGTGCCCGGAGGAGGTGGTGAGGGAGGCAAAATCATTAGGTTGTGGCTTGGTTGTGCAGGGAAAGGTGTTGACACTGGACAATGCTGCGAGGAGGAGGAAGAGGTTGATGGTGATGGGAAGCTCGATGGGGTAGGGAGGTGGCGAGCAGTGGTGAGCGCCAGTGCTAGGTAGGGGGACTATGGCGATAAGGGATGCATAGGAAGTTAGGCTTCGGTTGCGGTTGTGGTTGCTAGCTTGATGCAAAAAGGGTGATAGGGAGGAGGTGATGGCGAGGCAAGGAGGCATGCCATAAGGCAAATAAGGGCATAAGCAGAGCTTTGGTGAGGCATGACTGGGCTCTATGAGAGGAGGAAAGAAAAGAAGAAAAAGGAAGGGGTGCATGTATATATATTTATAGATACATGCATATACGCATGGTTTGGGGTGAAAGGGAGGGAAAATTGATGGGAAGGGGTCAAGCTTTGGCGTGCAGGGAAGGAGAGAGTTGGTGTGGCAAGGCTAGTGGTGTAGAGCTGTCGGGGGCAGGTTGAATGGTCGGTAAAGGAAAGGGAGGAAAGCAACATGGTGCAGGGGTAAGGCTTTGTTTTGTTGAAAGGGGAAAGGAGGAAAGGGAAAGAAAGAGGTAGATCGAGGGGGAAGGAGAAGTGGACTAGGCTAGCAAGACTGGGGAGAGGAAAAAAAAAACAAGAGAAGTGGGCTGGGGTGTAGACTAGGGGAAAAATAAAAGAGAAGGAAAAAGTAAAGGGAAAAAGAAAAAGAAAGAAAAAGGAAAAACAAAATAAATTTAGGGTTAGAATTAAAATTAGATGTATATTTACGATTAGGGTAAAATTAACTTATCCAAATTTAGGTTATCCAATTAGAAAAAATGAACCGGGTAAAAATTTATAGATTTAGGGTGGGTTTAAATAAAAGAAAAGGATAAAATAATTAGGGTAAATTTATTTAAAAAATTATCCAGGTCTACAGATTAAATGTTAATAAAATAATTAAGCTATTATTTAAGGTTTAGGTTAAAATAAAAATTAATTAGAATTAATATTAGATAATATTTTGGGGTATTACAATGAGATTTATGCCCTTGGATTGAATATTATTGATACCGTTCTACCAATTAGGAATAGTGACCAGGATCTTGATGCCCTAGGGTTGTATATTATTGATATTGCTCCACTACTTGAGAGTAGTGGGATCCCTGAACTCAACATGAATAAGATTATGGATCTTGATTATGACATATTATGAGACTTGAAGTCAATAAACAAGTTGGTATTATCTTGTGGTAATCTACTTGCATGTTCATTCTTTAATTTTACCTTATGACATTATGTGACATTAGTATGACTGTATTGTTACCTTACTCAGTACATAACAAACTGATAATCCATTTTATGGGTGCTAATCATTCTCACAAACAGATGGCCTTGTTGACTTTCTACAAATCATTGAGGACCCATTGGATGACTTTGCTGCTTATGATGCCTTACTTGGGGAGGTGTCTTTATTTTATCTTTGAGGCTTGGGAGGTAGATTTTTATTATACGTGTATTAGTTTGACCTAGATACCTTTTGGGACTCTTCGTCTAATGTATTTCTTTTATGTATTTTGAATATTGTATTCAGAGTTAACCTACAAACTCTTATCTATAATTATGGAATTATCTTATTCTCTTTTTATTCATGTTTCAAGTGTTTAACTGTTTTGTCTTGTACTCAATGTAAGGATGATATGGTAAGTTAGATTTATGTCGAGTACGGCAGTAACACCCAATTTGTGTTGTTTTACGTTTTTGCTTAAATAAAAATTTCAGATGTAAATTTTGGGGTGTTATAGGTTGGCATCAGAGCTTTAGTTTTGATTATTGTTTTTTCTTCAAAAAATTAGTTTTTAAATGTTCCCCTATATAATTTTATATGTTGAAAAACTCGACTATTCAAAAACCCAAATTAACTTAAGAGGAATCGAGGTAGTCTAGATGGCATTTGAATGTGCTCATGTGTAATATGTGCTAGTAAGCAAGAAATAATTATCTTAAGATATTTTTTCTCTTACAACTAGCTCACTATAGCCCTAAATGGTCATGTTGGTTGTTTGGAGGAGACGTTCGAAGTGTTTATTGAGTTCGTGAGGCGTCCGCCACCACCACCTTAGCCTTAGTCACCACCACCACCTCCTCATTACCCATAGGAGGTTATCGGAGAGAACCGAATTTGGAGGGTTACTGAACATCACCCACTAATCTATGTCGGTGAGGAGGACTCGGTTATCCTAGAGGAATGGATTTGAGATATAGATCTAACATATGAGGTAGACGATTTTCCACCTGCTCGGAAGGCGAACATAGCAGCTTACTTTATTTAGACGGCTAGTGGGTAGGTTGTCGTGCGTATGGAAGACCACTGATATCCTGGGAGGAATTCAAGAGGGCGTTTCGCACTAATTTTATCTGGAGAGCCTCAAGAAGGATAAGTTGAAGAAATTCATGCAACTGACTCAAGGGAACATGTCAGTGCAAAAGTATCACGTTTTAGGAGTGTTGTGTGTGTGTGTGTGTGTGTACATATCTCCACATTTTAAATTATTATCACTTAGGTATATTCTATGTTAATAAAGTTATATTAGGTTAAAATTAGTGTAGTAATTGCTAAGAGTTATATAAAATTCCAAAAAGCTATTGAAAAGCTATGAATTTTTTAAAAGAAACTGACCAAAAAAGGCTAAAATATTCAAAGTTATAATGTTTAGATTCTTTTTAAAGTCTAAAGAGTGTTTTTATACAATTTTAGCTTATTTTACTTTTTAAGCCTTTTCGATTAGTTATTAGAAACAATAATATATTATAAAAAAATAATTTTTTAACATATACTTTATAGAAAATTTTAGAATTGTTTTATCGAAATTTTCAATTTTTTTAAAAATAGTTTTTTTAGATTATTTCAACTTTTATGACTATTGCATATTTTTTTTAGTATATATCAAAAATCATCTTAATTATGCTAAATTTAAAATAACATAACATAACAATTTTAATATAAAAAATAGTTAAGTGAAAATATTTTTAAAATTGGAAATAACTAATTGAGATTTTTTTTATATATAGTGTACTTATTAAATATTAGACCAAATGTGAGACATCTATATTAAAATTTTCCAATATTATTTGTATTCAAATGTTTAAGTCTTAATACTAGATCATTCGATATTTGTTTGATATCCAAAAAGTTTTTTGGAGGGAGGGGAGGGAGAATTACGAAAAGAAATTATAGTGGAGGAAAAATAACAAAAAATACAGGAATTAAATTAAATTACATGTGGACTATATTTGATAAAATTAATTTATAAATTAAGTTATAGCTTAAAAATTATAAATTATTTTAAATATTTTTTAAAAAAATTATGATGGAATAAAAAAAAAAATTGCTCATCTAACGATTTTTTACAATGGTATCATATAAACTAACTTATCACACACCTACCCTGCCGAAAGCAACATCTTATGCCGGGGCACATTTCGCAACAAAAATCCTTCAGCCTTTGTAGGTTAGTCCACGAAAGTGTCTTATCAACTAATAGAAAACCCATTACAAATATACTAGAGATATGGAAGGTCCCTAAAATATCCCAAGAGAATTGAGCTTTCTCAAAATATCGTAACATGGTTGAGGATTCAACTGCCTCCGGCAAAAATCCAATCAACGTGCACAATACCATCACGCATCCTCCCTTTGCCTCAAATCATAGCGTACAATACCATCACACATCCTCCATCTAACTAAGCCAGAAAATGAATTTCAATCTCGAATTTAAGGATTTAAAATTTAATATTATAGTTGTCGAAAAAGAATATTCTTAAATTTGATATAATTTCAAATTTTTAGAGCATTTAATCTTTGTATAATCAGCTTTTCGGTTCCTACATACTGAAAGAGAATAAAACCGTGCATTGCATAATACCATGAGAGTTTGTTAAATACAAATATACAACATTATCTTAGGCTATAAAATAGGAAACTGAAAATACAGCAAATCATACAAAAATATATGAATAAAATATTTACATATTCTATCACACCCCGCAATTGAAGCAGGAGATTGTTGTACGCTGAGACTGTTTCTAAAGTCTTCAAAAGAATGAGAGGAAGACCTTTTGTGAAAATATCGACAATTTGATACCGGGAAGGAACATGTACACACGTACTTGGCCACGAGCTACTTGTTCTCGAACAAAATGAATATCCATTTAAATATTCTTAGTATGTTGGTGTCGAACAGGATTGCCAGATAAATAAACTGCACTTACATTATCACAATACACAAGAGTAGCTTTCTGTATAGGACAATGAAGTTCTAAGAGAAGGTTGTGTAACCAGCAAGATTCAAAAACGACGTTAGCTATCCCTCGATACTCAGCCTCCGCACTAGATCAAGATAAAGTAGAGTGTCTCTTTGATGACCAAGATAACAAGTTGTCACTAAGAAATACACAATAACCAGATGTGGACCATCTGGTGTCTGGACAACCCCCCCAAATCTGCATCTGTATAGGAGATGAGAGTGGAGGTGGACGATCGGTAAAGATGAAGTCTGTGGTCCAATGTGCCCTTGATAAACGTATAATACGTTTAAGAGCTGTCATATGATCAAGCATTGGATTATGCATGAATAAACAAACCTGTTGCACATCATATGAGATTCAGGCCTCGTGAAAGTTAAGTATTGAAGAGCGCCTACAAGACTTCGATAATGAGAGGGATCCTCATATAGTGTGCTGGTATTAGCACTCAACTTCGGTTTAGTATCTCCTGGAGTAGGGGAGGGCTTACAAGAAGCCATGCCAGCTTTTTCAATAATTTTCTCGGCATATTGCCTCTGGGAGAGAAATAAACCACTTGCATGTCGAGTGACTACAATGCCCAAAAAATAACTCAAGGAGGCCAAATCTTTCATAGCAAATTTAGAACTAAGAAGTGTTATGATAGACTTGCGCAGGGTTGTAGAGGAAGTAGTGAGAATGATGTCGTCCACATAAAGAAGGAGATGAGCCATGTCATTACCTCTATGGTAAATAAAAAGAGAATTATCTGACCTACTTTGAGAGAAGCCAATGGAGACCATGTAATCAGCAAATCTTTTGCACCATGCATGAGGTGCCTGTTTGAGCCCATACAAAGATTTGCATAAGAGACAAACATAATCAGGATGAGTTGGGTCTCAAAAACCCACTAGCTGATGCATATACACCGTTTCTTTAAGGTCACCATGGAGGAATACATTTTTTACGTCAAGCTGATGAATGGCCCAAGACTTGGAGAGAGCAAGACTCAAAATTGTCCGAATGGTGGCCGGTTTGACAACCAGACTAAAATTTTCACCACAGTCCACACCTGCTTGTTGACCTGCACCATCACCTACAAGACGGGCTTTATG
This sequence comes from Tamarix chinensis, assembly GCA_030549775.1. Classification (NCBI taxonomy): domain Eukaryota; kingdom Viridiplantae; phylum Streptophyta; class Magnoliopsida; order Caryophyllales; family Tamaricaceae; genus Tamarix; species Tamarix chinensis. The sequence continues at coordinate 89,760,109 of CM060178.1, forward strand.
CCTTGCAAAAGATACATCAGAATTCAATTTATGTCTAAAAATCCACATGGAGCAAATGACATTCACATTAGGTGGACAGGGCACCAAATCCCAAGTCTTAGTTTTAATAAGAGCCCGGTATTCATCATCCATAGCCATTTTCCAATTGGGGTCTTGTAAGGCCATAAACGGGGTACGAGGAATGGGGGATGGAGTAACACTTGTGAGAAGGCCATGGTGGTATTTTTGGTTAGGTTTGAAAATACCATGTTGACTTCTAGTTACAGGTCGAGGATAAGGATTTGGAGTGGGCTGGACTGATTGTGGAGTGGTGTGAGAAGCAGTAGAAGATTGGGGCCGAGTATTGTGGACTGAGGTGGGTTCAGGAAGGGGAGATGGGGGGTTGGGCCTAAGGAAGAGGGGGGAGCACCTGCTGGGCCTGAGGAAGATTGGGTTGCACCAGAAGGAGAGTGAGAGATAGACTAGGCCTGTGGATTTGAGTTGGGAAGTGAAGACCAATAGTGAATGAAATGTGGCGACATTCCTTCATCAAGAAAATTATAAGATGAAGTAGATGGACGATGTAGCCTAGAAAAAGGAAAATGAGATTCATAAAAAATGACACGACGACAAATAATGATTTTATTAGCAGATAAATCAAAACATTTGTAGCCACGATGATTGGATGGAAAGCCTAAAAAGACGCAAGGAGTGGATCGAGCTTGAAGCTTGTTTATGGGTGTGGATGGGAATAGAGGATAACACATGCAACCAAAAACTCGAACGTGGTTGTAGGATGGGTCCTTGCGATACAAAATATGAAGAGGATTGAAATTTCCTAGAGTCTTTGTTGGAAGGATGTTAAGAAGGTAGGTTGCCATGTCCAAGGCATGATGCCAAAAGGATAGAGGTAGGGAAGCATGAGCAAGAAAAGTGTGAACAATGTTGTTGATTGTTCGAATTTTCCTTTCGGCCTTGCCATTTTGAGATGAAGCGTAGGGACAAGAGACGCGAAATGAAATACCATGTTTGGTGGAAAAATCCCAAAATGGCACATTGTCAAATTCCCTACCATTGTCACATTGGATATTTTTAATTTCCCGTTCAAAATGAGTATGGAAGAATGCTCAAAAATTGAGAAATGTGGAATATATTTGAGATTTGTGTGATAATGGAAAAGTCCACAGATAATTAGAGTAGTCATCCAAGAAAAGAACATAATATCTATGTCCGGAAGAACTAAGAACAGGAGATCGAAGTCCAAATATCACTATGAATGATATCAAAGGGCATATTAGTGTAAGAATTAGAAGAAGTAAATAGTAATTTCACATGCTTTCCAAGAGGACAAGTTTCAAAAAAATGAGAATCACTAGACTTAGTACAATCAATTAATTTATTTTTCCTAAGAAAATCAAAAATAGAAGCTCCAGGGTGGCCCAATCGTGCATGTCAAGTAGAAGGTGCTAAAGCTGCAAAGGTAGAAGGAGTGGTGGCTTGATTTGTGTGAGTGGGATTGGTAATTGGATAGAGATCTCCCCGGCTATCACATCTCATGAAAGGTGTCCCCATATTGAAATCCTTCACAGAAAACACAAAAGGATCAAATTCAATAGACACAGAATTGTTAGTAATAAATTTTCTAACTGAGACAAGGTTTTTAACAAGACGGGGAGCATGAAGAACATTTTAAGGGTGAAGAGGGGATTCGGGTGGGGTAGATGGGTATGACCAAAACCACAAACAGGAATAGAATGACCATTTCCGACAAGAATACCGCGATTATGAGGGCTCATATTAAAGTAAGACAAGAGATTACCTTGAGAGGAGGTCATATGAGATGTAGCACCGGTATCCATGTACCAAGTCGGGTCCGGAGGAGTGATATCAAGAGTACGCATAGCAGCTTCGACGTTTATTGGAGAGGAAGATGCAGCATAGGCATGTTGGGGTCGAGGCCTAAGAACGTCTGCTGCTGGTCTGTTGGTAGGGAGATTAGGCCTGGCGCATGGGGAGGAAGGTAGGGACAAGGAGGCACGGTCCATGGCATGGGCAACGACCATGGAAATTGGCCTCCTGACCACGTTCCCTGCCAAGGCTGGTGCTGTGGACTTGCGTTGGACGAGCCACCACGACCTCCGTTATGACCTCCACAACTACCTTGGCCACCACCGCGGCCGCCTTTACAATTCTTGTTATTATTGGAATTTCGATTGCCACCATTTCTTCCACCATGGTGTTGTGAATTGGGGTCAGAATTGGATGGATCATCGGAATCCATAGGGGCACCTGCAAGCATGGCCGAATCGAACCCTGTGGCGGCCATCTTTACGAAACTAGCCTCCTCTAAGGTAAGTATGGACCTGGCTTGATAAAAGGGAGGTAGAGGATTCATTTGACGAATCAGCGTGCCGACGTTCCTGTAAGAGGCGGTGAGACCCGAAACGAGTTGAAGCACCAGGCATTCATTAGTGACAGGAGCACCCCACGTTTTTGAGTTGGTCAGAAAGCATTTTGAGGCATTGGCAGTAGCTAGAGGCATTGGGAAAGTTTTCCATCTTAGTAGAAGAAAACTCCTATTCGAGGGTCACAATACGAGAGTGTTGATTGTCCTGAAAAATGTCACGAAGGCGGTTCCAGGCAACCATGGTCGTTGCATCAGGTTCAATGATGGTGGTAAGAAGATCATTGGAGATGGTGGAGTAAATCCATTGTAAAACGGTGGTGTTGAGGGTAGACCATAATTCCAGTTCATAATCAGTGGCGGGAGAGGGTTTTTCTTTCCCTTTTTCCGGAGGAATGATATGATCAATGACTCTGTGAGAGTGGGCATGAATCTTGAAGAGTTCAGCCCAAGTGCCATATTGAACCTTCTCCAATTCAAGAGTGACGGGAATAAAATTCTTGATATTAGAGACGATTAGTGCGGGATGGAAGGAAGGCTTGCCGTCAGACATGGTGATGGAGTAGATGAAGAAGAAGAAGGGAGATGAGAGGGACTGGTAGGGCAGCGGAAGAAGGAAAGAGAGATGCCCTAGGTCTCTTGATACCATGAAAGAGAATAAAACCGTGCATTGCATAATATCATGAGAGTTTGTTAAATACAAAGATACATCATTATCTTAGACTATAAAATAGGAAACTGAAAATACAGCAAATCATACAAAAATATATGAACAAAATATTTACATATTCTATCACATATAGCTAATTTTTGATAATTTTTAATATATTTTTAGCCTAATTTTTATTATTAGAACATAATTTTTTTAAATGTATATATATATATATATATACACACACACATATACATATAACCGTTAATATTAATTGTAAAAAAAATAATTGTCTGTAAATATATTATTTTTTGTCCAATAATTTTTATATTATTCTACCTCTATTTTTAAAATTTATTTTTCTAGTTATATTTATTTTTTTAATTTCTCTACTTATATTGGATGTTAAATAATATAAAATATAAATAATTGATGATAATATGATTGATAAAAGTAATTAAATATTATAAATTTATAATTAGTAATCATAAAATATTAAATTAAATTTAAAATAACTTAATAAAATTATAAAAATTGAGAGAAAAAATAATTAAATAGTAGAATCGGCACCTCACATTTCTAAGTCATGGCATGATTGCACCTTCGAAACCACAAACAGTCTCCTATAAAACGAAACTAGTTTCGACTCCAATTAAACCTTATCACGTGAGGGATCTTAAAAGCTCTCATGACACAAAAATAATAAAAACAATAAAAAGTAAAACACCTCCCCCGCTTCCACCACCGTCAACTTGCTGGATATGGCTCTGCGCATATGGCTTGTCAATATCATGTTAGTTCTCTTCATCTTTGTTCTAGGGACACAGGCGGCGGCGCCTGCACATGACCATCACAAACAAAAGGGGGAGTGTCTTCTTGGTTGCAACAACCAAGTGTCACATTGCCATGCTCGCTGTCTCATGCCAGACAGGAGCATCGATGCATCTAGAAGACGAGGAAGAAGAAAGTGTCCGCCAACGCCACCGACACCACCAACGCCGCCAACACCTCCAACGCCACCTGGTGCACCAACTCCGCCAACGCCACCGACACCATCAACGCCACCAACACCACCTTGCGCATCGACACGGCAGATATGCGTCAGAAGTTGTACGAGTCTTAACCTCAATTGTATGGGCACGTGTGTCGGGATTTCCTTGTCTGGTCCATATCCTTGAACGCTGTACGGCTCTAGAGTAGACAGAAAAATAAGAAGTGTCTCAAATGCTGTGAAGCGTAAGATTATCTAAAGAAGTTGTTGTCTTTTGTGTATGGCTTTCTCTCTTTCGAGGAGTCTATAATTGTTGTATTGCATATACGTCGATAAGATTAAAAATAGAAGGCCCTGACGAAAATACTAAATAAATATGGCCCGTTATATTTTTGTTTATTGTTGTGTTTAAGGTAAAATATGATTTAATATTTTTGTTCTTTAAATATATCTAAATCTACTAAACAAAACATCCCAAATTTAAGTTTTCTGTATATAAGACGCATTACATATTATAGCAAACATAATTAAGATAAAAGTCGCCATTAAAAAAAAAAAGGTTTAGCTCTCCTATTTATAAATTTTTAATACTTAATTTTCATTCCAACATTTTTATTTGGTTGAAATCGATATTACAAATATTTAATTATTTTTTTAAAAAAATAATAATTTAAATTAATATATATAGATAGTAATTTTAAAATTTTAATATATATATATATATATATATATATATTATTTTCTTTCTTTCTACTTTTTTAATTTAAAAAATAAATATTTTTGAGCTTCTTTTCGATTTTCATATCCGTGCAACTTTGGCGAAGAGCACCTTGCACAGGGGCGAGAGAAACAAAAAAATATTATTTTAAAAAAAAAATGAAGATAATAGAAAACTTAAAAAAATATTATATATATATATATATATATATATACATATTATATATATATATTTTTAAAATATAAATTAAATCTACTAAAATGAAAAAAATTAAGATTATTATCTATATCAATTAATTTTAATTATTAATATTTTTTAATAAAAAATTAATTAAATAATTTTAATATAAATTTTAATATCAAAAAATGTTTGAAAGGTGGAATTATTTTTCAAACGTTTTATGTACGGGTACGACATCAAAGAAGGGTTTCCGTGCATCAGAGGTGAAGAGTTGAGAGGTGTAGTAATTTGTAACTCATGCAGCCGACAGACAGTTGCTTGCTTTTTTCAGACAGCCCCACCCAGTACTCTATCTTTCTCAAAAATGCAATACCTCAAATAGTACGTGTTGCGACTTTTTTTTTGTAACAAATTTAAATTTAACCTGCGAGCTATTAATGACAGGTGCATCTTTGTCATGGATTACCAAAACTACCGTACTGTAGTTGGAATATTACATAAGAATACAACACCATCTTAACATGATGACGGCGGCGGAGTGGTTACCGCGGTTGTAACGGTGTACTGGCGGCGGATGGAAATAGTACCTTGGGAAGATGATTATAACTATGGTCTATGGTTATGACGATGGAGGTCGTCGTGATGGATACCCTTTGGTTTCTCTGGCTCTGTGCATGTAAGCTCTTTAAATCAGGTGGTTTAGTGCAGTTGCCATTAAGTGACCAAAACATATCCTATTTTAATGAAGTCTTGTCGGGGTTCCTCCTTAATTAAGGGGGGTTTAATAATAATAATAATAATAACGGGGATGATGCATGCATAATAGAGTTCCAAAAATAATTAATACTTTGGACCTCTTGGAAATTTGGAGGAGATAATTTCATTTCATCATGTGCAAGTAATCAAGGTTCATTAGCTTAAATTAATAGGAGATCATTCAAGAGTCATCTTATGGCTTATGAGTTACCCCCTTCTACTATAAATAGGAGTATTTGGGAAGGCTTAGATCATCACAAGCAAAGCAAGTAATCCTCTACATAAAGAGAGAAAGCGAGAGCCACTACAAAAGTGAGGTGCTTGAGAAAAGTTCTCATATTTTCTCAAGCGAAGTTTGAGTGATCCACCACTTAATTGGTGAGAGAGTCCATCCTTTGTAATCCATTCACTTTTGGGCAAAGAAGTTGAGTGAGTCTCTAGTTCATACTAGAGAAGAATTACTTGTAATCCTACTATCATCATAGTGGAAGGTTCGTAGTTTTTCCCTTCAACTTTAAGGGTTTTCCACATAAAAATTTGGTGTCTTTTATTCTTCTATTTTTGCTATTTTTTGTTTTGCCCATTTTAATTATACAAGAAAAGAAAGGTCTTTCACTATCAACCGGTCATTTTTCTTTAACAAGTCTAAATGGATTTTCATTGCTAGATCATATCCATTGCATACTTTCTTTATAGTGAATCAATTGCATATCTAATTATGTTAGTAAAGAAATAGAGATGGCCAATTACATGAGAGGAATTAGATGATTTACTAGGGGAAGGGAGTAGTCATCGAGACTGAGTAACCTAAGTGACTCAAACAAGTGGTGAGGATAGAGACCTAGCACTACCCTTTTTTTTTGGTCAAATTAGATAGTGGTGATTAAGTAACTATTAGTTATTAACAAATGTTGATTAAAATGGTTAAGAATATAATTGAAGTTATAAATGACACATAAGCTATTAGACTTGTTTAGCAGATAATTTAGCGTAATACTCCGAAATATTTATTTAAATTTATTTATATTTTAACATAATTTTTAAACATTAATTTAGTTAATTTGTTAACATCTGATCTACAAATTCAGATAAATTTTTTAAATAAATTTATCCTAATTAATTTAGTTTTTGTAATCCACCTTAAACCTATATATATATTAATTAGGTTTACTTTTCTTAATTGGATTTTTCCTAAACCTGAATAAATAGATTTTATCTTAATTCTAAATGTAATCTAATTATAATTCTAAACCTAAATTTATTTATTTTTTTCATGTTCTTTTTTCTCCTTTTTCCTTTTTTCTTCTTTCCCTTTCTCTTCCCTCCTCTTTTTCTTTTCTTCCCCTAGTCTGCACCCTAGCCCACTAGCCTAGCCTATCCCCCTCTTTTTTTCTTTCCCCCATCCGAACCCTGACCCACCTCCCTTCTTCTTCCTTTCTTTTTGTTTTTCCTTTTCACTTCCTTCTCCCTTGCGCTAGCCCACACCCTTTTGCACCAAACACACCCCAACCCCCTGCACTTTCCCCTGCTTGCGCCTTGCACCCCGCTAGCCTTCCTTTCCTCCTTCAAGCCAAACATCCCCTACCCTTCTCTCTCATGTGCCCCATTCCTTCCCTTACTAGCAACCTAAACCAACCACCCCTCTGCAACCCTTGCAGCCTTACGCCACTGACCTTGCCACCACTTACTCCCGTCTGCCTACCCTGCATGCCTAAACAAAACCATTCCTGTCAATTTTCCCTCCCCTTTACCCCAATCATGCATACATACACACACACACACACCCCTTATTTCTGTCCTACCCCAATCTCCTTATCTCCTCCCTACCCCTAATTTCTTTTCCATCACTAACCCCCCTATTTTCACCGCCGCCTAACACCACACCCAACGCCACCACCTGAGACTCCCTTATCCTTCTTTTTCTTCCTTCTCCATGCCCCTACCTCTGTTTTCTTCTCACAAACCCACCAGCACACTCATCTCCTCCTCTACAGCTAAACCATCGAACCAACCCCCTACATCACCTCCACTGCAACCATAGCCAGCTCTAACCAACACCCCATCTGCAGCTCTACCATCATCCCAACAACCACACCACCACCTAGCCACCTCGACCCCTACACCGTGCCTCCCTACAATCACCAAAGCCAGCCTCTTTCCCCAGCTACGCCAACTGCAACTAACAACAGCCTCGCCACTACCTACCTCAGTCATCATTGCTAGTGTGCCACCACCATGGACCTCACCCCTAGCTAGGGGTGTTCAAATGGGTGGACATGGTTTAACCCAACCCATATTATTTTAACCCATATAATTTATATAACCCATGGTCTAACCCACGATGGGTTGTAGAAAATAATTAAAAAATTTTAATCCAACCCATCATAACCCATGGGTTATACGGGTTAACCATGGATTAGCATGGGTTAGTATATATACAAACAAATCTATCTTGACATTTACTATCACCGTATCAACCACCATTACTACCATCCCTTTCACCACCATTACTAACACCGCTTCCACCACCACCACCACCACAATTACTACAATTATTTTCCTTTCTCTCTTTTTTCCCTTTTCTTCAATACACAACCACTGCCTTCAATATAATAAAATAATTATGTCAAGTGTCAAACATATTATAAAAGAACGATGATCACATTTATTTAGTATATTTGTCTTCTTTATAAAAGTTTCTTTAAAAAAGATAAATTTTTTTCGAAATCCTTTTTAGAGGAATTTCAAATGATTTTAATACATAATTTAATTAACATAAATTCATAAACACAATGGAATATCACTGATAAGCTTAAACGTACGTTTTCGTATTTTTATTTATTATCACTTAAACGGTAAAAACAAATATTATCCAAAAAAAATTTCGAACCAAATTATCAATGTACTGGGGGAATATTTTTGTAAAAGGAAATAACAACTCATAATAATAGTTTCATGAAATCTATTTTTGAGAAATCATTTACGACATGACTCGAATGATATTCGTACATGGAAACAAGAGGATATGAACTCCTCGTCTTAAATTCCATGCACATTACATGATTAAGTTAATCGGTCAAAGTGACTTTTGGATTTCGGAATCTCAATAAATAGAATAGGAGAATTTTTTTAATATTTTTTTTTAATTTTTAGCAATAGAATACAAGTAGACTTAATTTTAGTAGATCTAATTCATTTTAATATATATATATATATATATATATATATATATATATATATACACATATGTATGTATATATGTATATGTATATATACATAGGTATATCTATATGTATATGTATATATATATATATATATATATATATATATATATATATATATATATATCATATGTATATATATAAAAAAAATTTACGTTTCTTACCGTCTTCATTTACTAGATTTAAAAAAAATGACATTTTTGAGTTTTTTTTTTCTCATCCCTATATATAGTTTTCTTTACGTTTCTTACCGTCTTCATTTTCTAGATTTTTAAAAAATGATATTTTTGCCTTTTTTTTTCGTCCCCATCTCCGTGCAATGCCGCTTTAACATAACTACTCGCCATATTCCTTCGCCGCCACTGTTGCCTCCGACCTTCGCTACTCCGCGCAATTAATAGACTCGTCAAAGTTTTTTTTCTCTTAATTTTAGTAGATCTAATTTATTTTAATATATATATATATATATATAATTTTTTTACGTTTCTTACCGTCTTCATCTCCTAAATTTTTAAAAAACGACATTTTTGCGTTTTTTTCTCGTCTCCATATCTGTGCAATGCCGCTATAAGATAACTGCTCGCCATATTCCTTTGCCGCCAGTGTTGCCTCTGACCTTCGCTGCTCTGCACAATTAATAAACTCGTCAAAGTTTTTTTTCTCTTAATTTTAATAGATCTAAGTTATTTTAATATATATATATATATATTGACGTTTCTTACCGTCTTCATTTCCTAGATTTTTTTTAAAATGATATCTTTGTGTTTCTTCTCGTCCCCGTCTCCGTGCAACGCCACTATAACATAACTACTCGCCGTATTCTTCTGCCGCCAGTGTTGCCTCCGACCTTCGCTACTCTGCGTAATTAATTAACTCGTCAAAGTTTTTTTTCTCTTAATTTTAGTAGATTTAATTAATTAATTTATATATATATGTATATCATATGTATATATATAATTTTTTTTTTACGTTTCTTACCGTCTTCATTTCTAAAAATTTTAAAAAATAATTATTTTCCTTTTTTTTCGCCCCGTCTCCGTGCAACATCGTTGTAACATAACTGCTCGCCATATTCCTCCGCCGCTAGTGTTGCCTTCGACCTTCTCTACTCTGCCCAATTAATTGACTCGTCAAAGGTTTTTTTTCTCTTAAATATATGTATATACATATACATATATGTGTATATATGTATGTATATATATATATATATATATAGGGTTGGGGTCTGATATAAACTAAATTAAAAATACAAATGTGAGACCTATTTTAAGCCGTTAGATTACTAAGATATAGATGTTTGAGATTAGATTACATATTATACTACAAAGCACGCATCTCTTTCTCTCTCCCGTGAATTTTTTTTATCACATCAAAAACAGTCCCATCGAAAACAGTCAGAAAAAGTAGTAGAAGGATAAACTGATGCTTCCGATTACAGAGCCGCGAGTAATCAATACATAATAAAAATCTTTTTATAAAGTCTGTTTACGTGTAATCAATTAGCATTGTTGATCAAATTAAATTAACGGTTAATAAGTGTTCTCATATATGTATTTTATATTTAGTTTATACCAGATCCTGACTCCATGCATATATATTTTTTTTCTCTTAAATATATGTATATACATATACATATATGTGTATATATATATATATGTATATAGATATATATACATAGATTTAGGCTCTTGTACAAACCATTACTTAAAATACAAATGTAGGAACCTTTAATTACCATTAGATCTAGAAGATTGAAGGGTCAAGATTAAAATAAATTCAAGTTAGTTATTTACTAAATCTTGACCATTGATCAAATACTAATCTAATGGTTATGATTGGTTCCTACAAATGTATTTTAAAAATAGTGTGTATGGGACCTTCACCCTATATACATATATATATATATACATGTATACATACATACATATATATATTTTTCTCTTAAATATATGTATATACATATACATATATGTGCAGGGGCGGAGCCAAGGCTTCCCCATGGTGTCCCGGGACACCACGGAGCCCTGGCTGGGATATATAATTTTTGCTTATTTTTAGGTATAATATATATAAAATGTGTGTAGGACACCATACAAGAAAGTGTAATTGGATGAGCGGTAAAGTACGTGTGGTTCCCGTTTCCCGGACGTCACAGGTTCAAGTCCCGTGGTCCGTCTGTTTTGAATTTTTTTCGGGACATCAAAATGACGTCATTTTGATGTTTCCCCCCCCCAAACCCTTACCCTCTCCAACGCACCATTATCTTGTTGCACAACGCACCAGAGAGAGTCCAGACTGAAAAATGAGCCTTCGACTTCGACCCTCTCCAGCTCCTTCTCTTCTCTTGAGTCTCGCACGCGGTACGCCGACGACAACAAAGCTTCTCCAGCTCACTGCTCACAGTTTTTATGCTCGCTGTTGGCTGCTATTTTGTTTTTGGCCGCCGAAATCTGAATGCAGGCGCGGGCTGCAGCACCGCCATAACCATTTCTTCTTCTTCTTCCTGATTCCAGCGAGCAGGAGCAGCGGCTGCCTCTGTCGACGGTCGACCTCTGTGACTGTGACTGTGAGTGGCCTGGTCTCCGAAAGTTGGAGGTTCATTTTCTTTGTTTCTCGCATAATCGCATATTCGCATTTGTTCTCTCGAGTCTCCATAGTATAAATTGTAAATTACAATTTGTAATTGTATAAATTATAATACATATGATATGAAATTATGATTCAGAATGATTGAATGTTGCGACTTGCATCTTGGTTGTTGGCTTGTTGCTTTTGCGGGCTGCGGCTGTGCCTTCTGTTCCGCTGCTTCTGCAGTAGACTATGTATAAATATAATGTAGAAAATTATATTGCAGACTTGCAGTTGGTGATTGGAGTTTCTTCTGTAAATTAGTCTGTTCTACTGCTTGCTTTTGCAGACATCAGACTTGTTTTTGATTGAGTGGCCTGGTCTCCGAAAGTTGGAGGCCCATTTTCTCTGTTTCTCGCATTTGTTCTCTCGAGTCTCGATGATCTAGTATAAATTGTAAATTACAATTCGTAATTGTATAAATTATAATACATATGAAATTATGAATCATGAATGTTGCGACTTGCGACTTGGTTGTTGCTTCTGAGGGCCTGTGGCTCTACCTTCTGTTCTGCTGCTTCTGCAGCAGACTATGTATAAATATAATGTAGAAAATTGTATTGCAAACTTGCAGTTGGAGATTGGAGTTGCTTCTGTTGAATCTGTTCTGCTGCTTGCTTCTGCAGACTTGTTGTTGATTGTTAATGTTGATTGTTTTTCGCATTTCTTCTCTCGATCTAGTATGTTACATATGTTCAGACTTCAGTTAAAATTATCGGAAACTAAACTTGAAATTGGTTGTTGGCTTGGCTTGTTGCTTTTGTTTTGCAGACTTGTAAGTTGCAATTGATTGTTTTTCTGCTACTTGCCTGCCTGTTGTTGCCTGCCTTGCCTTGCCTTCTTCAAAGTTAAAATCGATCCTCAATTCCTCATCTTGAATTCCTGATCCAGGCAGCCAAGAGCCAGCCACTGCCAGTCTGCCACCACAGTCGACAATAGTCAACAGACAACTAGAAGGTAAGATATTGTTTTGTTAAATTATTTATGTAATTAGGTAAATTTTAAATTAATTTTTAGTTTGTTAAATTATTTATCATAAATTTATAAATTTATGAAATTGGCTTGCAGTATTAAACTATTAATTGATTATATTTATTGTATTAATTGATTAAATTTTTTAGTTTATAGAACTTCTAATTTATGTTGTTAATGTAGAAAATAGAAATTGGCTTACTAATTAGGTAGAAATGAAAATTAGTTTGTAGAAATCAAATTCTTTAGTTTAGAGAAATTCTAATTAATGTTGTTAATGTAGAAAATAGATATTGGCTTACTAATTAGGTAGAAATCAAAATTAGTTTGTAGAAATCAAATTCTTTAGTTTATAGAAATTCTAATTAATGTTGTTAATGTAGAAAATAGATATTGGCTTACTAATTAGGTAGAAATCAAAATTAGTTTGTAGAAATCAAATTCTTTAGTTTATAGAAATTATAATTAATGTTGTTAATGTAGAAAATAGAAATTGGCTTACTAATTAGGTAGAAATCAAAATTAGTTTGTAGAAATCAAATTCTTTAGTTTATAGAAATTATAATTAATGTTGTTAATGTAGAAAATAGAAATTAGCTTACTAATTAGGTAGAAATCAAAATTAGTTTGTAGAAATCAAATTCTTTAGATTTATAGATTGAAGTGTTTAATTTATTAGTTAGTTTTTGAATTAGTTTGTTTTAAAATTATATTATCAATTAAGTTTTAGTAAATCCCTTTGTTAATTCATTAAATTATTTAATGACTTAATTAAGGATGCAATGATACTTTTTAAGGCGATTTAAAAATAGCTACTACAAATATAATTCTGTTAATCAAGTTGTATTACCAAATTTTGAAAATTTTGAGCGAATTCATTTAAACACCTAAAAATATTATTTTATTTTAATATCTATTTTAGTATATTATTTACTGAACGAATATATTAGGGACACCATGGATCCAAAACTCTGGCTCCGCCACTGTATATGTGTGTATATATATATATATATTTAATTTTTTTCTCTTAAATATATGTATATACATATACATATATGTGTATAGATGTATATATATGTATATATGTACCATCTCCGTTTCCTAGATTTTTTAAAAATGATATTTTTACGTTTTTTTTCGTCCCTATCTTCTTTGAAATCAAGAAACCGGTTTCTTAGACGTGTTTCTCCTTCCAAATACCCCGGCGTTAGAGTCCTCAGAGCCGGAAATATCGGATTCACCGACGAAAAATCCGAGCGAAATTTTGAAATCGGATGCGGAAAAAGCTTTCGAAAATTTTAAGTTCATGTTGTTAGATATTCTCAGCTTATGGGTTACCATGGCAACCCATGGACAATTATACTTAAACCCAAACTAACCCATGTTTAAATAATATGTATATGAATTCAACCCATAATAACCCATTTAAAATAATAACCCAACCCACTTATATTATAACTTAAGTTCATGGGTTGGATTATAGCTTACCATGGCAAACCCAACCCATTGAACAGGCCTACCCCTAGCCACCTTCGGCCGACCACCATCCCCTCGATAGCTCCGTGCATAACTCTCCCCCTCACGTTGCATGTAGTTTAAGCTTTACATAAGTATCTCCACCTATTTTAACATTTAGGGCATTTTAGTAACTTAATATTTGATAATTATTTTAACAATAAATTATTATTTTAAATATTAATATGGTAATTGTGATATTATTTTAGGTACAAAAGTTTGATTAGTGGTTCCTAATTATTTTTTGTAAGTTACCCGATAAATTATGCTTTTGTTGGAAATCAAGTAACCTTTTATAACAAGAAATAATACGTTGGGCAACCAAATATTTCGTCGCCCAAGAAAAAATTTTGTCTCCCAAACTTTGGGCCACAAAAAATTTTTGTCACAATTTTGTCGCCAAAAGCCCGTTGCCCTTGATTAGGGCGACAAAAAGAAAATTTTGGTGCCCTAAACCTCTTTTTGTGCAAAGAATATTTGTTGTTACCCTAAACCTCTTTTATGCGATGAATATGTTTTGTCGCCTTAAACCACTTTTGTGCGACAAAGTTGTTTCATTTGTGACCCTATTGCTTGTTTTGCAACAAAATCAATTCCTAGTCTTTCTTTCAAGCTACAAAAATATTTTGTAGCCCAAAGACCAGTATTATGTATTCATAATAATAGATTATGTTGTAATGTAGTATCATTCATATAGATACTCCACCACATTTCATCACCCTGTACAATCATATATCATTCAAACCATGCATAGATTACGATAAATGTCATTCAAATGTCAAAGTATATGACACCACAATATATAAATTGGAAAAATTCTTGCCTAACAGGTACAACAAAAATCAATTATGCTATCTAGCTTGAAAGACCACAAAAAAAAATGGATAATGTTATCTACAATTCTGCATATTCAGCTTCATCAAGTATATTATAGCGCCACAAAAAATGCTCCAAGTTAATCTACAATTCATGAAATAAAAAATATAAATTAAGATTATAAAGAGTATGCAATGCTATCTATTTATAATTGACCACTTCCCTTCAACTAAAAAAAGTTCTAAGCCATATTGCAAAAATTCCTATTTTTTTGTAGTATGTGTTTTTGAAAGACCTCATACCTCTTTTATACTAGATTTCTAATTCAATTACAAGAGATACATAAAATCAATGTCCAATTATACTAGTTGAAGTTCACATGAATATATAGTAAATCTAAGTAATGAAACTTGACACAGTTACCAAGAGAGGAAATTGGACACTTATTATCATAAATATGTTAAATAAGAATATTAATTGACATGTGCAAATGGATTCATAGAAGTCATACGATATCATTAGTGAATTCCACAATAATGACCAACCGAAGAACATAAACACTGATCAAGGTATAGGTAAAGGACTCCCAAACATCAAATTATCTTATGGCTAGTTGTATAGGGCAGGTTAGCGTCCAACAGACACAACAAACTTCACAAAAAGTTTTTAAAAGGGGGGCAGATTATTATATGCTCAAACATGCACATGAATATGGAAGGTATTAGCAAGTAATTAAAAAGGATAATGGTATCAATAAAATCAAATTGTATAATATGTTATCAGTAAAAATGAATACAAAAACTAATTTACATTTATAAGTCCAAAAAAGCACATTGCCAATAAAAGTCTATGTCATGATCTATGTCCAATTAGAACTCCCAGCTATAAAAGAGAACACATAACATAGTTATAATACCCTGATGTAAGGAGTCATCCATATCAATTTCAAGACAATGAATATCGCATGTCTAACATTGGCACAAACTACAAATTTTGGTTCCATAATTTGTCCACACTTATAGTGCAGAGTTCTGAAGTTCAAAACGTTAAAAAATAGGAAATTTTGAATGCATTAAATATACCTCACACTACTTTAGTGATTTGTGAAGATTTTTGTGCTCCTAGAAAGCCTACAATTTGATCTCTCACAACCTCCATCATTTCAGCCTTCAACTTCTGGGTGGTCTCATTAGCATTTGCTCTAAGTTTCCTTTATTGTTCCTCTGCTTCTTCTTTTAACTTTCTCTCTCTTTCTTCAGCAATTTCCTTCATCTTTTCCATTTCAAGTCTTAAATTTTCCTCCCTTAAGGAATTTGAATGTTTAAGCTCCTCAATTTGTTGATGAAGGATAACCTCAATTTCATTATCTTTTTTGTTCCTTAAAAGCATAGGTCCAGCTCCTAGCCGTCAAATATAGCCAAAATGATTCTCAAATGCCTAGGTATATGCTTCTTTCACACTGAGATTATCAACTCCATACAAATCCTTTTTCTTAGCATGAAGTTCGGCCAACTTTTTGTGTTTTCCATATGCACCATCTTCCCATGTACCATCTTTTTTCCTATAATAATATAAAATAAACATTTCAAAAACCCTTACAAATTTGTATAAATTAACTTATATTTGAGTACTTCTTCATATCTAACACACCTTTTGATCTTTTCCCATAGTCTAATATAATATGGTTCTTGCTTAGGCTCTTCAATCGACTCATCAACATTTTTAGCTCTTTTGATGGTTGATGTTCCTACATATAATGAATCCATGTGAATCTTTAACTAAAAGCACAAGATATCAAGAGTCATAGAAGGCAAGCATTTGCATTAACAATAACAGTTTATTCCATTATAACACTTTCCATATACAAATATATATAATTAGCCAACCTTTGTATTTTTGATAGAACAACACTTGTAGCAACAAAAATAGAACAACAAGAGCAAAAATTTTATTAATATACTTACAATTTCATGAAGATAGTGTGTTGTCGACTTTCCTCCTTTCCTAGGAATTTCAGTTTGTCTTGATCTATTTCTATGATTCACTTCACTAATATGATAATGATTTCGTAACCCTTTTACATCTCATTAGCCAATGCATATCCATCAAATAAACTAAATTTATAAATTAGAGTGGAAATACTTGTCATCATAAACTTTAAAAAAAAATAAATAATAGAACATTTTGCTTGGAGGAACCCCAAAAGTACACCACTAACCACCTCCATACAGTATCATTTATGGTTTGAGGTCGGTTTGCGATAGCATATGATGTTGAAAATCCATTAAAATATCACTCTTTTAACCTGAAATGCCATTGTCAATACAAAATTTTATATTGCACAGATAATACTTTGTCAACATAACTACCCTTTGGAAGTCTCCACTCAGCCTAAACCATATATAAATATCAAACCAATCAATTAGTTATGAACAAAATGAAACATGTAACTGATATGCAAAACTGAAACATTAGCTTTAAATTTCACCTTTATCTTATTGAAAAGCCTTTCTTTTGCGGTAGGATCCATATGTGTCCAATTTCTACACATATAATTCAATATTCCAAAAAAAATACAATTGATGAGAAAGTTTTGTCAAAATAGACATGTGCAAATAGAATTAGAGTAATAAAAAATATTTTTACCTTGAATGAAGAGGACAATAATTTTTTACCCACACTCCCAACCCCGTGATGAACTTGTTTACGTCATTGCCTACAATTCTATTCATTTCTTCAATGATTTTAGCATATGGCTTTGTGGTGTGGTCATTTAATTGTGAATTAAAATATTTTTTCCCACGAGTGGACCCCCGCTTTGGCCCTACATCACACAAGTATATTAGTTCAACAAATAATGATAGATATGTACAAAAATATATATAATTAAAAAACATATTACAGAAAATAGGCATTCTTAACCTAAATCTGTCCTTTGTGATTGTTGCAACTGACGGCATTGCCTATATGTCATATGATTGGCTAAGTTGTCAAATCGTTCATCATGACCATCCGGTGAAGTCTCCTAATTTACATGCACCATAGCTTGTGATGATGAAAGATTAGATTCCATTAACCTCCCAAATCTAACAATAATAAAATAAATTGATTGATATGCTAATTAAATAAATTAGGACACAACATACTTTGTTGCCTACAAATGATTTATAAGTACACATTTCCCTACAATAAGAAAAAATTCACAATTTTATGTTTTACATTAAAAAATATATTATATTAAAATATTGTAACTTTACATTTTCAAAGTGCCACATCGAATGATAAGCCATAGATCTCGCTAACTTTGCTACACTGGCCAAATGCACAATTAAATGCATCATCACATCAAAAAAAAAGAAGGAACAAATACTCATTCTAATTTGCAAAGGGTGATAGCTATATCTCTTTCCATTTGCTCCAACACATCAATCTTTAACGTCTTTGAACATAGTTACTTCAAATATCTACTCAACTCTACCAAAGGTTGAAACACCTTATCATCTAACACACCTCAAAAAGTTGGTAGAAGTAAATCTTGCATAAACACGTGACAATCATGACTCTTCATCCCATAAATCCTCCCATCTTCCAAGCTTACACATATTGAGACATTTGATGAATAGCCATCTGGAATTGCCAAATTTGCTAGTAGGGTAACGACCTCCCTCCTCTAAAATAATGTTAAACTATAAGATGGCTTCAAAATATGGAACTTTTTCCCCACCAACTTAGGATGCAAATGTGGATGCATCTTCATCTTATCAAGGTCCAATCTAGCATTCAAAGTATATTTATTTTTTCTAGGTATATCCAACAATGTGCCCAAAATATTGTCACAAATGTTCTTCTCCACATGCATCACATCTAGATTATGCCAAATTAACCAATGCTTCCAATATAGGAGTTCAAAAAAATACTCTTTTTCTTCCATTGATGCACCAAGTATCACTCAGATCTCTTTCGCTTAGAAGATTTACTTTTTCCAAATGTGACATTTATAACTCAACTCGATTCCTCCAAAATATCATGCCCAAAAATGATTCTGGTAGGGGCCTCTTTTAGTATGTCCAACACCAAAGTATTTATTGTTCAATCACCATTTATGGTCCGATTCCAAGAATCTCCTATGCCCCAACTAGCAGTGCGTACGAGAGTGCTTCAATCTTTGAGACCAAGTATCCTTATGGCAAATAGCTCAAGCAAGGGTCCCTTTTGTTCTCCATCCAAACAAATTAGCATAAGCTGGGAAATCACTAATTGTCCACATTAAAATAACATGCATATTAAACACCTCACCAATATGTGCATCAAATGTCCTAACCCCATTCTCCCACAATTCCTTTAATTCTTCTATCAATGGTTACAAACATACATCTATATCATTGCTTGGTGATTTTGGACTAAGAATTAATAAATATAACATAAAATAAGCACTTTTCATGCACATCTAAGGAGGCAGATTGTATGAGACAAGAATAATAGGCCATGTGCTATACTTGGAACTTAAGTGTGCTCCAGAGTTGAACCCATAACTTGCAAGTTCCAACCTAACACTCCATGGATCAGCAAAGAAAATGGGAAATAATTCATCCTGAAACTTCCAAGCTCTTGAATCTGCAAGATGCCTCATAATTGCATCACCTGGGTGATGCTCTTTATGCCACCACATATGTTCTGCCAACTTGGAGCATCTATACATCCTTTAAAGCCTAGGGATTGAAAGAAAATGGTGTAACACTAGTTGAGGGACCTTATTTCTCATATGCAACCCATCACCATCACTGCTACTTCCATCATCCTAATTCATGTCCTTCAATCTAGAGCATCCACAAACTGGACAACTATTATACTGAGCATATTCTTTCTAAAACAATATGCAATGATTAATGCAAGCATCAATTTTCACATAATTCAACCCAAGTTCCTTAGAGTATTTTCTTGCTTCATACGAAGTCTTAGGAAATCCTTTATCAAAGTAAAAGGCTCTATGCAAAACTTGAAGTAGCATATCAAAATATTTATTAATCCATTTATTACTCACTTTGATATGGGGTAAGTTAACCAAAAATTCTAATTTTGAGAATATCTTACAACCCGCATACAACTTTGTCTCACCATCTTTCATCAACTTAAAAAAATTCTCTAAACCAACACCATTTTCCTCAAGAGATTGACACCCTACCTCAGATCCGCTATTATCAACACCCATGAAAAATTGAACGTTTGTCGCATCTTGTACCAATGGACCCATATTATCAAGATCTGCCTCACCATCTACATTAACTCCAGTCTCTTCATCATAAGTATCATGAACACTAATATTATGACCCCTAATACTACTTCCATCACTTTCTCCATGAAAAATCCATGGATTATAATCATTCTTGATGCCACACATCATGAAATGAATCCACATACTATGTCGATTTTGGGATAAAATAAAATTACAATTCAAGCAAGGGCATTTTAGCTCCCTCTTCCTTTCCATCAAAATAAAATCCCAAAAATTCATTAACACCTTCAATATACTTCGACTTTCTCCTATCATTAATTCCCTTATGGTTCATCCAACTTCAATCCCTGGGCATTTTTAAAACAATAACTACATATGTATAAGCAAATAGAAAAAGATATATTAGGAAATTTTCATCGGTCAAATATAACCAATGACTATCTTCCATTTTTCTTATTGATTAAGGTCATTTATGTGTTAATTATTAGTTATTATATATATATATATATATATATAAACCATTTGAATAATATCTAAAGGAATATTTATATCTTAAAAGTTGATGCTTAATTGTTAGTATTAATTGACTGTATAAGAGAATATAAGTTTAAGGGTATAGACTCGTGCAATAGTTTCTAAGAGCTAATTTACAATGCTTAGGTAGCAGCATGATTAATCATTTGTAATATTTTCACCTAGATTAGATGAACTTATCCACCTAGATCCCCCCAACTTTCATTTTTACAAATGTTCTGTAAAAACAAATAAATAAATAAATAAATTGGTCACACCATGATCCATAAGATAATATGGATAAAGAGAAGAAGAAAAGGAATATGCATAACAAACTCTAAACCACTACTACAAACTTATACACGAGTATTTGGAAGGATGATTGGCTAGTTGTATCCACTGTCTAATAAAGAAGGATCCTCTAACTTGAAATTAGACTGTGGCTCGTTCTACTTTTTCACCATAAGTATTCATGTGCACAAATTTTGTATTTTTTTATCATTGAATTGCTGGATTAAATGTTATATGGATTGAAGGTTTCCCTTAGCTTACAATATAATTTTTATTCATGTAGGCATTTAAGATTCTTGGATTACAAGTGTGAGCTATTCACTATTGTCCTAGCTCTTTAAACATTGATGTCTTCCCCTTGTGTAATGTGTATTTAAATTGTATATTTCACATATTCACATAAGAGTATTTTTAAAAGTTAAGTAGCATACTACAATTTCCTCCTTTCTCTTTTTACCTTTTAGGTAAAGGTAAAACAATCAAGAAGAGCAAACCAGATCCTAGCAAAGAAGATTTGCATGTTGTAGTTGCAAATATTTTGAAAGAAGCAAACTTCAATACTGTAAGTGTCTACCATTTGTGTAGCAAGAAGTAGACTTAAGCTATTATTTATCAGCAACATAATATTGGAATTCTCAACAATGATGTTGTGAAGGAACAATATTAAAATAAAAAGCTATACATGAGTCTTGTACCAAGTTTTTCTTATTTTCATTAATTTTTAGTTCTGGTAATTGAATTGCAAATGAGGGGTGTAAAATTCCGACTAAAATAAGAGATTTTTCAACAAACCTGATACTAAAAGAAATTATGGTTAAGTAGACATCAATGAGCTTAGCAAAAGTAATATTTGTTGGAATCTATTTAAATGAAGTATAGGTCATGTTAAACACACAACCTCTTTCAGATGTTTAGACATATCCTAAGTAAGATTTGGTTGTATAACGTAAACCTACAGACATAGCATTTCATATGTGGTAAAACAGTAAGAAGTTCGATTTCTTTGTTGTTTGATTCAAGTAACATAGCATTTGAAATGCCCCAAAAATTCTAATTTTATTATTTATCATTAAATAAGTTTTTATTTTAAAAATTAATTAAATAATTTACTTTTATTAAAATAAGAGAAAATTAATTAGGGTAAATCAAGAAGAGAAATTTATAAGTGTTTTAAATGGAATGAATGGTGGTATTTTAAGCTAATTAAGGATTTTATTTTGGAAATTAAATAAATAAATTAATTTATTTAAATTAAGAAGAATGAAATAGTTTCAAATTAATATAAAATTAATCAATAATTTAATTGGAGAAAATTAGAGTGTGTTGTTAATTTAAAATGGAATTTAAGAAAATTCCTTCAAAAATCCCTAAATTAACCTAAAAATAGAATTTAATTATTATTTTGATAGTTGTATTTTATTAAACATCCCAATTACCCAAATCATGCTAATTATTCCAACCACTAATTTCCCTTCTTTTTCCTTTTTCCCTTTTTCCTTTTTCTTTCTTTCCCCTTCTCTTCCTTATTTCCTCCCCCCCCCCCGACTGGGCCGGCCTGCTAGGCCCAGCACCCCTCGCGGCCCGTCCCTCTCCCGCGCCCCTCCTTCCCCTTTTCTCCCGGCCGGTTCGGCCCGCCCCCTTTTCTTTCTTTCTTTTCTTTTCTGCTGGACCGCCAGTCCAGCCTTCTTCCTCTTCCCTCCCCGCGTCGTCTTCTTTCCTTCGTCGCCTGCAACACGAAAACCATGGCTGGGAAGGAAAGCCTGCAATAGCAGCCATTGCTCCCATCTTTTCGTCCCTCTCCACCTCGTTGTCTTCCCTGTGGATTTGACCAATTGGTGTAGTGTTCTCCCACATGAAATCACTCTCTCTCTCTCTCCCCGACTAGTCTCGGTCTACAACAGCAGACCTGCGCCGGCCAGGCCTCGCCGGACACGCAAGAACCTAACCCCCCTAACCTCCCTCGCACCCTTGTTGTTTTCCCGTCCCAATTTCCTTATAAATATCCCTAACCATTGCCTTATTCGGGTTCAAAATTTGGAACCCAGAAAACCAGAGTCGCACACCGCCCCACCTTTAGCCGCCCTTTCCTCCGCCTTCGGCCACCGTTGCCGCTTGCCCGCGCCACCAACATCTTCCCTGCACCCCCCTCTACACAACCAACCCCCTTAGCTTCCCTGCCTCGCGCCGCACGTGCCGCCCTGGCTGTGCGAAAACCCCTCCCCAAATCAACCCCTTCCAGCCCTGCGCCGCCGGCTGTGCCGCCACTTGCAGCACCTTCACCACCCCCCAAAACCACCATGACTTCCTGCTCTACCACCCTACACTTCCAATTTCCCCTAGTTTCTCCTCCTTTAGCCTCCATAGCCACCTTTCCCAAAATTCTTCTTCCTCCTCCGCCGCCGCCGCCGCCGGTGCCACTCCCCCCAGCCAGGTGAACCAGGTCAAACCCCAGGAGGTGTAGGAGCGTGTTCCAAGCCCAGCGCCGATTTAGGTAAGGACGTAACTAAGGCCACCTGTGTGTATTGCATGTTTTACCTGTCTTGTATGCTTTGTGCGGTTGTATGCTATAACCTGCATGTTATCTGTGTATGTGTTTAGCGCAGCATGGAAATGAGGTACGTTCTCGTGCTCTCGTCTGTGTGTCCTAATATGGTATGATACAAATATGATGTGATGTGATGTGACCCCTACGACATGCATGCTAGGTTATGTGAGGAAGTGTTGTGAGGTGGGGACTTGAAAAAGGAAAAATATGCAATTAAGATAACCAAAGGGAAGTACGTCGGTTAACATAGGTATGGACGACCTAAGGAATTCATAATTTGTGAGATGATGAGGAAAAGGTGGAATCAAATAAATAGAAGAGTGGGAATAAAATAAGGTTGCATGGGGGAAACTAGGGTTTGCATGGAAATGATAGAACTGGCATGGTGGAAATGATAGGGTATGCATGGGAAGGTTAAGGTCCGCATGGGGACGAACCTTACGTATGAAAAGTTACCTTGGGACGTGAGGAAGTTAGTGGAAGGTCCATTTGGGAGTCTGGAGACTCGAGGTGAAATGTAGTACGTAGGGTCATGTAAGGGACCCAATTAGGGTTTTGGGAAGAATTAGTAATCTGAAAAAGGCGAAAGAAAAATGATTAAGGGTGAGTGAGGTGCGGGTTGAGAGTGAGAGTTTATGTTATAAGGGATGATTATGGGAGTTTTGAGGGAGAAGAAACATTGGGTGAAAAGGAGAGGTTACTTGTGGGAAAAGAAAGGTACTAGAGTTGAAGTGGCCAACTAGAGTTTTATGGTCACAGGTAGAATCGATGGGTAAAGCGATATGATTTGGGGGATTGGACCTGAATGAGATGAGGTGTTGAGGATAGATGAATTAATGGTAGTGAAGTAAGAGGAGGTTGGACCACATAGGTCCAATTAGGGTTTCAAGGGAAACCCTAGAGGCTAATGGCGGGTGGAGTCCGATGTCACGAGGTGTTGTGCCTTAATTCATACTCTAGGAGTTGGTTTTATTATGTGTAAGTATAGAGGGGAAATGGATATCGAGGTGTGATAAGGGGTGCACGAGTTCCAAGATATGGGACGGGCCCTCCTAGGAGGATAAGTGTGGATATAGTCAGCCATGCATGTCAAGGGTAAAACACTTTCAAATAAGATACATTAAGATACTAATCACTTAAAGAGGAAGATGCTGAGCCGGGCCCAGACCGGTCCACCGGCGAATAATAGTGGCCAGGAGCCGGGGTGCCTTGGAGACCGTGCCACCGGCGAACAATAGTGGTCAGGAGCGTTTTGTCCTGTATGATTTTCAGTCCATCGGCTATAATAGTGGGGGTTTCCGTGCTCAGCAAACCAAACGTAAAACTTATAAGACATGGGAAAGATACTAAATACTTACAGTGGAACACCATGTGAGTCGGGGCCAGATCGGTCCACCGGCAAATAATAGTGGCCAGGAGCGTTCTGCCCTGGAGACCGGTCCACCGGCAAATAATAGTGGTCAGGAGCGTTCTGCCCTGAGTTTATATATTCCGGTCCACCGGCTATAATAGTGGGGTTCCCGCACTCACGTGGATTAATAAAGACTGTGGTGTGAAATGACTACTTTTAATGAAGACTCAAAGGAAATAAGTCTAATTGGACTACGGTCAGCTTTTATTATCTGTATTACTACATGTTGCTTACGTGAGTATGTCACGCATTGAGTATCCCGTAATATGGATTATTCCTACTTGAGGCGCATGAGCCACTTTATATTTCGGACATACCACGCTTATATGTTTAAATGTGACGTTACATATGTCTCATATGTTACTATAGGTGTATGGCTAGATTCATGCTGTGGGTTGTGAGTACGTATGATATTATATCAATGTATTGTATCATAATATGAACTCGATTCTATAGTTACGTCTCTCCCATAAGATAGGGTAGTGGGACTTATTCAGTATTGGACCTGTACTGATACTACGCTGGTTGAATGGGTCCTGTGATGATCCACCGACGGTGGGGAGCAGACCTTTGATGCAGGTTTTGATCGGTTACTAAATTGGGGTGGAAGGCTTGACTTGAGTGAGTAAGTGGTCCGGATATTTACCCTTCGGAATTTGTTTTGTTTAATCGTATTCGTCTTTGGAAGTTACAAGTGTTGTATTTAAATTTCCAAGGGTTTTATCGTACCTTATCCTTCCGTCATTTTAATTCCTCTGACATTTGGAATTTTAAATTGTACTTCCGAATATAACTCTTGACTTTCGTACTCTAATTTCCTTATCACTTATGTCTTACTAATGGTTTGTTTTGGTTCTATTATTTTAGCCTTAGCACTCAGTATCGGGTCGACAGTTGTGAATCGATCGGGTACTAAGTGTGGCGGTAATACCCCCGAATTTATAGTTTTATTTACTTGCTTCCGCTAAACTTCTTTAAAATTTAACGAAATTTTTCAGTAGTAAATTTGGGGGTGTTACGGCATTCATATGTGGTATGACTCAAACCTTACTCTTCCCAAACCACCCTGTCCCCCAACTGAAGGGAAAAAAATGCATACACACATATAAAACACTAAAAGAGGCACATTAAAGGGAACTGAAGCAATTAAAGAGAAAAATGATCTAGCAAAATAAGACTTACCACCGTTTCTTACCCAGAAAACTAGATGGAGGAAGATGAATGCTGCTGAACAAGACCTGCACCTACAAAATTATCAAACCAGAGAAGAAGATTTAGGAGATAGCACACTTTCTATAATAAAGTTGGAGAAGAGGGTAGAAGATTAATAGATGAATTGAAATGAAGAAGATGAACCAGAGATGCAATTGTGAAGGATTAAGGTTGGGAGAAATGAAGGGGAAAGTTTCTTCTATTTCGTTTATGTATGACAGCCTGGCGGCAAAGATAAAAATTTTGGGCGCTAGGGAAAAGTGTGCAATGGGCAACAAAATATATAATTGTAGCTACCAACTTCATTTTATGCGACAAAATTAATCCTGTTGCCCATAATATTGTAGCTCAAAATAATCCAGAATAGATCAAAGGAGCGCTGCCCCTTTGATCCCCGCCCGCTGACCGGCCAGTGAGACCATTGCCAAGGGCGCTGCCCTTGGACCCCTAGGGGGCGGTTTACAGCCCCTTGTTTAAAATAAAAATACATACATATTTTGAACAAACACAAATTTGAACATATTCCTTAAATTTTGAGTTTTCATTTGAACATTTAATGAGCACACTTCTTACATTAAACACACCCTAAAGTGCCTGATTTAAAACTTTCAGCAGCCATTTACTAAAGTATGGGCAACAAAAAAAATATTGTTACCCAACACTAAAGTATGGGTAATTAAAAAATAAAATCGTGGCCCAAAAGTGAAGTATAGGCGACAAAAAAAATATCGTTGCCCAAAATTGAAGTATGGATGACAAAAAAAAATAATATCATTGCCCAAAATTGACTATGGGAGACATAAAATGTCTTTGTTTCCCCGTATATTTCTCCACTGTAACAAGGGCAACAATATATTGTCGTCGCCCAAAATACAACCAAGGACAACAAAACCTATTTTGTTGCCCTATTATCATAGAAAATGTCACCCAAACTCACTTTTTCTTGTTGTTTTTATATCCCCACTAAATTATTTGGATATCGTATGATATCATATGAGGGTTTGACAAGTAATTTGTTTTAGACATGATTTATTACAGATAATTATGTGATTATTATGGTTATCATGAAAAATCAAAAAAGAAGGCATGTTATCCTATGTAAAATATCATGTGTACAAAAGTGTGATTAAAATAGGACTAATGGTGGGAAGTGATGTTGTATGATAAGCACATGTGAAAATTTTAGGTTAAGCATGCTTAGATATACTTGTAAAAAATAATTACTATCATGTGCTCTAGGAGCAATTTGGTCATTTAAGCATATCATGATATTTGACCTTAACTAGAATGATTAAATGTGCTATAAATATTTCTAAGAATGGTGGTAAGCGTTAATGTTCTAGAAACACATGTTTCAACATGATTATCAATATTATATGGTCTAGGGGTATTTTGATAATTTTAAATGTGTTATGATAATTACCCTAATAAACATACATGATAAGTACCAGCTAATGTTAAGTATGAGAATAGGGGTTTACTGTTTTAGAAACACATGTTTCGGCAAAATTATCACTATTATATGGCCTAGGGGTATTTTGATAATTTTGAGTGTACCTTGATGAATATTCTAATAAACATGCATGGCATGTGTTATTTGTTGTTAAGCATGAGAATAGGTATTTTGTTGTGTTAGATACACCTATTTCATCGTGATTATTATTATTATATGGTGTGCCATTATGCCCCAGTAAGGTTATACTCTACTCTATAGGTTACCTATGAGCCCTATAGGGAACATCGATACTTAAAAAGTAAGTGTCCTAGGTTGAGAGGGTACAGTGTCACCTTATACACTAGTATGATCATAGAGCTTTTATACCTCCAGGTTGGATGGTTGGAAGGGTATCTTGATGTCTTGTGTGTTGGCATGAACGATTTACTTTTTTGTCTCTGGGTTATTAATGAATCCCCTCGATTAAGCAAAAAAAAAATGGAAATGATCATATTTGAATCAAAGTAAATACTAAATTCTTTGATAGTAGACTTTGTGCCTACTTGTGATGCTACGAGTTGTTATTGGTATGTGCCTGTGAGCCTACCTGGGTAATGAGATTTGTTGGTATTGATAATGAGCTTTATAACCATAGTTATAACTTGAGTAGGATATTGATTTCTAATTATATGACAAAGAGAATCCCTTAGATGCTCTACTAGTAATTTTGGTTATTTCCAAATAAATGAGTATGAGTAGTTTACGACCTTGGTGGTATGTGGTTATATGAATGATTATAGGATTTCAATTAACATGTGCATAACTAATTGTTTCGTAACATGTATTGTTGTGATACTTTTATGTGTTCCATGTAGGCTTTTTATTTAAGTTTTGGATAATGAGTTACTTAGTACCGTAGTACTAATGGGTTCTATTTCATGATCCCCTGCCTATTCAATGGGCATTTTTTACTTTGGAGGACTACTTTGAGGGTAAGGTCTGATGGCTTCTTATATGTGCCGAGAGTTAGGATTGTCTGGAGGTTCATTCAACATCTTTTGACCCAGTCGTTAAGAACTCTTATTATCTTATGTATTTTTATTTTCACTGGATTTTGTTACCACTGACCGTTGGTTTACTTGGATCGATGGTTAATTTATTTGACTCCCTTTTCTCTCTGATATTTATAATTGTATTATTAATTTAAGTAGACAAATGTTTAGCCTTAGCACTTAGTATAATAATGGTAGTGGATGGCAGACTTATACTAGGTGTGGTGGTAACATCCCACTATTTTTGTAACTAACGCCTCTGCATAATGAAAATTTTAAGTAGTAAATTTGAGGGTGTTACACTAAAATATGACTTATATAAACTTTAATGACTAACTTGGAATAAAATTTTCTAAATAGAAAAAAAAAATTATAACCTAAACCAAACTAGTTTAACCTAAAATAGGAAAGAAAAGGTTTAATAACCTTGAAATCCTAAGAAACCTGACTAAATCCCGATAAAGCATTAATTAAAACCCTAAATAATTAATAATTAGCATTAAATTCATGATTTAATAACTGTTTTCTCCCAAAATTAAATCTCTACCAAGTTAGTTTTGGATGTATAAATACAACATCGCTAAAGGTAGTGGTGGTCGGTGGGGCTCTTGTAGTAGATGGTTCTCCTCTGAAGATGAAACCTTTTGTGGAGCAACCGATTTTTCTAATCTAGCTCTCTTTCTTTTCTCACTGACCTCTTTTCTTTTGCTCCTTTCACTAATAACTCTCTTTTCCCTAGTTTTAGGAGCATTCTTATTTTTCGATCCTTAATTCATAATACTAAACAAAATATAATGATCATATATATATATATATATATTAATAAGGTATAAACAATGTAATTTTAGGTATAACATGGAAGGAGAATGTCATTACCTCTTTAGTAATAAAACATATCTAGTCTGTAGCCCAAGGCACAAAGCTTCCATGATCTTTTAACATTGTGGTTACCTCATCCGCTTCTGTATAACATGGTAAGGGTAAATCTCTAATCATTGGAATGTCAATACTTACGTACCTTATATTTGGGGCCAAGATAAACCCATAGACCGTTAGCTTTTTGGTTCCATGAATAATGCGTAGTCTTCCTTTTGCCAAAAGAATTGAGGGGTCATTATCTAATAAGTCACATTTATGCAAACTCTATAATAAAATATTACGTATTTTTAATTATTGATTTAATACTTGATACATTTTATAGCAATTCATAGTGTTATATGCTTTCATTGAGAAGGGAAAAAAATATGTATAAGCTTTACAGCTATCTCTAACGCTATTTACATTGAAGACATGAATCAGATGATGTACCTCTAAATAAAATCCCTTATACCATTGAGGTTTGATAAATGAAAATTGATTTTTTCATTGTGGTCATCCATTCAAATTCCATGTTAATTTTTTAGGTTAGGAGAGCCACTTGATCATTAGTGTTTCGGTGTCCACAACATTGACTACACACATTTGTTCTCATAACCCTTAATCTATGACCCCTGTGTCTTCTGAGGTGTTCTTCAATTCCTATTACTTGTGACACGATGCAATGTTGAACTACAAACTCAAGAGAATATGATGTTTCAAGTTCATCCTGTAATGTATAAAATTTAGAATATAAGTATATACATAATATAATAGTTTGCTTTGAGAAACAAACTAGGGTCAGGGATATCTTCAATCTTACAATTTTTTTGGCAGCATCTTGTACATCTTCATTAAGATAATCATCTTTTGTTGCTATATCCTTCTTCTATAATGTACCAATATTGATGGATGAGGTACATAGATCCTATTCCTAGGCTATGAAATGTAATTCCAAAATACACACTTAAATTAACAATATGATTATAATACTCTATATATAAATATTTAAGCACATAAATAAAAATGTCATACCAACTCTTCTTCAAGGCTTGCACAGCCTTCTCAAGCCATATTATGGTGGTAAATATTGTACTTAGAAATTTTATTTATTTTTGGAGATTTTCTCCTATATTACAAGCCAAAATATTTACTCACCGCTATTTAAATATAAACAAAAATTTTTAATCAAAAAGTTCAATTGTTATGCAACAAATACCTTAAACCCCTCAAAAAGACAATACACAATACATTTGTCTGAACTATCTTGATCAATGAAACCATAACTGTAATACCCTAAAATATTATTTAATAGTAATCCCAATTAGTTTATATTTTAACATAATTCTTAAAATCTTCACTTAATTATTTTATTAACATGTGACCCGCAAACCTAGATAAATTCTTAAATTTATTTATCCTTCTTATTTTTTATTTTTTTTATTTAAATATAACCTTAAATCGGGTAAATTAATTTTAGTCTAATTTAAATCTAATTCTAATTCTAAACCTAAATTTATTTTCTCCTTTTTCCTTTTCCTTATCCTTTACCTTTTCCCTTTTATCCGTTTTCTTTTTCCTCCTCTTTTCCTCTTCCCCCCTCCCCGACCTGTGCCCAACCCATTTCTCCTTTTTTCTCTCATTACCGATCGTCCACGCCAGCTATCCCATTCAATATGTTCTTGTCTTCCCCACCCAAACTCTAGACCAAAACAACCCCTCTTTTTTTTTCTTTCTTTCCTTTTCCTTTTGTTCCTACCCGGTCAATGTTCCCTTATTCTTCCTTTCCCTTTCCCTTTTTCCCCTCTTCGACCAAACAAAGCCTTAGCCCTACACCCTGTCACTTTCCTCCCTTCCTTTTTTGGACCCTATTTCTTACCTTTTCCTTGCCTAGGCTACACCCCACCTAATCTCCTTTCCTCTTCAAGTCCAAACAACTCCCTCACCCACATCTCTACCTCCCTAGATCAGCCACCAACTCTGCCTGCACCCTTTCCATTTTTTTTATCCTTACCTTCCCCCCATCGCACGCTTAAACCAACCCATTTCTTCATCAGCTTCATTCCCCTTCACCCTCCAACCATGCACAAGCATGTATAAATAAATACACTCCACACCACTTTCCCTTTTCTTCCCCTTCTCCTCCATCCTTTCCTTCTCCTTTTCTTTGCCCCCACATCGTGCCACCCTACCCAACTCCATCACCCCTTCCTTTTCCATCACCCTTCTTTGCGTCGAGCCAACCACACCACCCCTCCCGTGCATCCCTATTCCACGCAACCCTTTCCCCAACCTTCCTTGCTTCCCTATTATGCCCCATTTCCTCTTGTTGAGCTGCCCAACACTAACAAATGTTGTCACCTCCTTCGGCACCGCCTTCAGCCACCATCGGCCAACCATATCCCCCCTCAAAGCTCCTTACAATTCCCCACTCACAGTGCATGAGCAGCGTGCATGTGTATACGTATAACATTAGGGGCATTTTGGTAATTTGCTATTCAAAATTATTTTAATAAAAATTAGTATTTTATTTGTTAAACATTAATATGGTTGGTGTGCTATTTTTTAGGTATAAAAATTTCATTAGTGGGGCCTAATAAAATTTAGTAGGTTACCCATAATTTGTGTTTTTGCTAAAAATTAAGTAACCCCTACACTCTACTAAAAAGTGAGACATCAAATGATAGCACATTAGGTTTTTTTATGTATAAATTGTATTAAGCATGTTCGTTATGTTATAATTCTCTTCCTAAAAATGATAATATAAAATTTGGTAAAATAATGCTTGTTGATGTGTGTAAATTATTAGGTGTATGAAAGTATGTTAAAAATTTTTAAATGTCGGAAATAAATAAAATTGTTAACCATGATGCCTTGTGCGCCAGTATGACATATGTACTTTTATGTCTTCGGATTGTTATTGTATCCCCCTCAAGTAAATAAAAATTAAAAATAATTATTATTGGATTTAAATAGTTTTTAAATTGGTCGGTAGTAGCCTTTGTGCCTACATGTGTTTGGTATTGTGCTTTTGATCCCTACCTGTGGTATTATGGGTTTTATTGGTATTGTACCTTCGAGCCCTACCTATGGTAGTATGGATTTTATTGGCATAGTACATCTGAGCTCTACTTGCGTATTACAGATATAATTAGTTTGATACTGAGATATAAGATATATCATGATTATGTTTATTATGTTGAGATTGCCTTTAATTGTTACTTTAGGAGGCATCTCTTGTGAGATTAGTTGGTAAGTTTCATTATGATCTAAATAAATGAGTATAAGCAGTATGTGCTTTTTGTGATTATTTTTTATCTAATATGATTATTGTATTGTATTAATCACATGTAAATTTTAATATCTTATACCATGTTTTGTTGTGATGCCTTTTATGTGTTTCATGAGGAATTTTCATATTAGTTTTATATAATTGGTTACTCGGTACTCTTGTAGTGATAAGTTCCATTTCATGGTCATCTGCCTATTCAATAGGAAGTATTTATCATGCAGGAGCAATTTGAGTGTAAGATATGATGGCTTCTGGTATGGGTTGAGAGTTAGGACTATCCGAAGATTCGCTCGACATCTTTTGATTTAGATGATTCCATACTCTAATGTTCATATATATTTCTTTCACTGGATTTTGTAACCACTGGCATTCGGTTTATTTGGAATTATGTTAAGTTTCTTTGACTCTCTCTCTCTACTCTGATTTTTATAATTGTGTTATCAATTTAAGTGGAGTAAGGTTTACCCTTAGCACTCTGATAGGCATGAATTATGTCAATCATATAGACTTTAACATGAAGATTTAATGTGATTATATGATCATTTTTTTCATACTTTAGTCCAATTGTTCTTTTTTACTATTCTTGATCATATTTTGTAGGTATTTTAAGAATATAGGATGAAAAGGAGCTAAAACACAATAGGTGGAATAAAATAGAAGCAAACGTGAGTGCTCAAAGTATGAAAAGGAATAAAGACTTATAAAGACAACCATGATGCGATATGAATTTGTAAATGTGTTGAACATGAAAGTTGTAGATATATTTGTTATCTTTCCAACGTATCAAAAATCGACTAAATATAAATTCAAACAAAGAAGTTATGGACAAAATAAATAATATGCACAAATAACGACACGACACTGCCATGTTGATTTACACAATATTGTCGATGGGCAGTTACATATATATATATATGTATATATATATATATAAACTTATTTTTCATTTATTTCAAGAGAGAAGAGAATGGGATAAAAAAATTGTGATTTTGGGAGCACTAAGGGGAGATCTAGGGTTATTAGTTTGGCATCATCCAATCCAATCCCACCTCTAATTCATCCACAATCTTCCATCTCTTGATCTCAATTTCTTATTCTCGATCAGATGGATAGAAAAGTAAATTTCTCATCTTGAATAAAGAGGTTATTGTATTTTTCCTTTGGATTTTATTTATTTTTTTCAATTGATGCAATTCTCTATGTTTAAGATATTGAGCTTAATGAAAGCCATGATTGGCTAATTGATATGTGCCAAGGTGAAGGGAATAATCCTGATGTGTTGAGAATCTGAACCCTACCCAATCTAATTCCTTGTCATATGTATTGTGCTAGTGATTTAATTGGAATAATAGAGAAAATTGATCACTTTTCTATTATTATTTAGAGAAACCCAACGAGATTTGAGAGATGAGTTGGAGTGGGCTCCATTTGCATGACTGCAGATCAAATCACAAAGTCGAGAGATATTGTTTGGCTTCTACAATTAAAAAAAGGGGATATGATACATAATAATGTGTTGCCAATTTTTTCATTCATACTAGAGATAGATGAGTCTTAATAAACAATAAGGTGTAGTGCCTCGAGAGAGCATTACACTACATACTTTGGTTGGCATTCATGACAAAGTATTTTGATTCGGGATTTGGGGTTAATGTTCAAATATATTGGGGTTGAGGAGATTGACCAAAACCTTAGCCTTTTCTCTAATTGAATTTCACTTGTTCTTATATTATAGTTGGATTTAGTTTGCACATTTTCCTTTCATTTTGCCTTAAAAGGTGTAGGGTCCGTTTCGCTAGACGATAATAGTGGCTAAGGTATGTTATCCCTGAGAGGTACTTCAAACCATTCCACCGGGTTAAGAATAGTGGGATCTCTGAAGTCAACGTAAATAAAAATAAATGTATCATGTTATATTCTAATAATGTAAATCTAGACCAGTATTTACCTTCTATTGTTTTTTGTATCTAGCATATATACTACTTTCCACTATGAATGCTTGTAGTTATCTTCTTTCTTATCTCGAATGTGTTTTTACCTTACTTAGTACGTAGTGTACTAGTCATCCTTTTCATGAATGATGCTCATTCCCACAAGCAGATGACCTGGATGTTTATGTGCAGGCCGATGAAGACCTAGTTGACAATTTTTCAGCTTTTGATGCTTTGTATGGGGTAGAGTGACTTTTTGGATTGGGGCTTTTGGGGCGTAGAGTCTTTTTATCTAGATGATGATTTTACTCGGATTCACTTTTTGACTCTTAGATCCATAGTATCCCTTTTGTCTGTATTTTAGATTATTGCATTTGGAGTTAATCTCTAAACTTGTATTTACATTTATAAAACTCCTCTAGTTTTCTTTTTATCATGTTTAGCATTTTAAATTGCTTTGTCTTGTGATTGACATAAAGATGTGACAATAAGCCAGACTTATGCTAATTACGGCGGTAACACCTGATTATTTTGATTATATGCTTCCGTTGTAAAATAAAAATTTT
Source organism: Tamarix chinensis (assembly GCA_030549775.1). Lineage (NCBI taxonomy): Eukaryota > Viridiplantae > Streptophyta > Magnoliopsida > Caryophyllales > Tamaricaceae > Tamarix > Tamarix chinensis. Next base: position 89,795,277 of record CM060178.1, read on the forward strand.
CAGTAGTAAATTTTAGGGGTGTTACACCTAAGATTACAATTGATGGAAAAGTTAAGTAAAAAAATGGTGGAGATGGAAATAACCAAACCTAATGGGAAGCTCAAGCTACGTGGAAGTGTGGTAAAACGTATGGTGGCATTTGAGTGGAGCATGGGTGTGCTAAAAGGGAAGCACGACTGTACTAAAGAAATGGCAATAGCACATCATGCACATGATGAGAGAAAGGAATGCACACGATCACACTATATGAGACTTGCACGGTTGTTTGTGAAGTGCACTAGTGAGTGGAATAGGTGCACACGGTTGTTTGTGAAACACACGAGCAAGAAGAAAATGAGTGCTCATGGCTATGCACGAGACTGTGAGTCAATTGCGCGAGCACACACGACTGGTGTATGCGAGGTTGCATAGGTTGTGCAAAAAATTCTGGGAGAGGGCACAACTGGGGTGTACTAGGTGTGCACGGTCATGAGTCTCAAAGAAAACAAATAGAGAATGAACAGGAAAAAAAAGGAGGAAAAAGTGGAAGTGTGGGGTGGCGTTAGCAGGTAACGTTAAGGGGGATTGATGGGGTGGTATTGGTGGTTGATTTTTCAGGAAAACTGTGACACTTGGTGGTTGGTTGTGGTGTGTGCCATGAAGATGATTGTTATTAGTGTCGAACAAAGCAGGGAAAGAAGAGGATAAAAGGAAGGTGGTTGGGGTTGTTTGCTCGATAGAATTAGAGGGAGAGAAGTGGTTTGTTTGGGTAGTAAATGAGGTAGAGAGAGCACTTTGGGAAAAAGGTGTGTGTGTGTGTGTGTGGGGTGCAATAGGAGGAAATGAAAAAGGAGGAAGTCAGGGGCATGCACGACTAAGGTGAGGCACGATTAAGGAAAATTTGGCAAAAATCAACAAGACACATCCCTTAGATTAAGGGAGATGATGGTTGAGGTCAAACAAATAGTAGTGTGTTGCAAAGGCTAAGAAAATCACTCGAAAGGTAGGAGAAATGAGAAAGGAAAGTCAGTGGGAGGAAGGAAAGGAAAATGAAAATGAGAAAGAAAGGAAAGAGAAAAAAGGGTGAGTATGCTGAAGGTTATGATCAAATTAAAATTGTGATTAACTAAATTAGGTAAGGTTAGGATATTAAACATTCGAGATCAAGGTTAGGTTAAGGTAAAAAAATATTAATTTCTTGAGATTAAAATTGAGTTAAGGTATTAATTATTTGCGATTAGGATTAGCCAAAATTTTGGGTATTATAGCAACCCTGCTCTATTTTCCTCCCCTCCTACGCCACCCATCACACCACTAGCACACCACCAACCTTATCGACCTCTCCCTTTGCCTAGCTGTGCCTCACCACTATCGTTGCCCTCCTCCTAATGCCACCATCCTCTCTATAGCCTTTCCCTCGTCTTAGCTCCAACCACTAGCCTCTTTTTTCTCCTTACATTGTCCAATAGCCCATCACCACCACCGAAGCTCCACCATCTCACCACCTACCTCCCTCATCACCGCCAACACCACCACCGAGCACCCCTCAACCCTCCACCGACCAACCAACATCCCCCTAAAGCTCCTTCTTTTTCACCAACTCATGATGCTTATGCAACATGAAATTTAAAAAATATAGTTTTACCACCATTTCAACATTAGCAACATTTTGGTAATTTTCTACTTAATAATTATTTTAATAAAATACATTATTTCATTGGTTAAATATTAATATGGTTAATATAATATTATTTTTAGCTATAAAATTTTAATTAGCAGAGTCTAATAAATTTTAGTAGATTACCCATAATTTGTGCTTTTGTTGGAAATCATGTAACCCCTATATTCTACTAAAATGTAAGAAATCGCATGATAGCACATTTGAGTTTTTGATGTATAAATTGTATTAAGCATGATCATTATGTTATCATTATTTGTCTAAAAATGATAGTACAAAATTTGGTAAATTGGAACTTGTTAACTTGTGAAATTTTATATGTACGAAAGTAAGTTAGAATGGGTTTAATACCATAAATATGTTATATATGTCATGTATGTCTAATATGATAGGTTGATCATGCTTAAGACGTAAATTTTAGCATACTTATTACTATTATGTGCCCTAGAGACAATTTGGTCATTTAAGTGTATTGTAATATTTATTTCGGTAAGAATGTCTAATATGTCTTAATTATTGTTAAGTATAAAGATATGTTATTTGATGTTTTAGATATGCCTTAGAGTTATTTTGGTCATTTTAAGCATATCATGATAATTATTCCTGTAAGTGTGCCTAATATGTGTTAATTATTTTTAAGCATGGAATGATGAAATTTGATGTATTAGAAATGCGTGTTTTAACATGATTATAATTATTATATGCCATACGAGTATTTTGGTCATTTTATGTTATATTCCATTGCCTATTTAATGGGCAGAATTTACCTTATAGTAGTACTTTAAGAGTCAGTTTTATGACTTCTGGTAGGGGTTGAGAGTTAGGAATATCCGACATTCGCCCAACATCTTTTGATCCCATTTTTTCTTGGACTCTTATGTTCCTTTATATATTTCTTTTCCTTGTTAGATTGTAACTCTTTGCCGGATGTTTTGGACTATCATAACAATGTTATTCTGTATTGAAATCTATATTTGTATTTTTATGGCTGATATTAATTTAAACGAAGTAATGTTTAGTCTTATCACTTAGTATAAGAATGATAGAGGATGTCAGACTTATTCTAGATGTGACGAAATCACCCATTACTTATGTAACTTTTCCTGCAAAACGAAATTTTAAGTAGTAAATTTGGGGGTATTATAAGTTGGTATCAAACGTTTTGGTTCTACAATCCTCTCTTTTGTTTTCAAAAACTGATATTCTTAAACATTTTGAGAATCTGGTTTAGTCTTATGAGAATTGTAAGTTGATATTTTTGTTTTTATTGTTTTGCATTAAACTTGGTCTTTCGATTTAGTGCCCTAGTTGAATCTAGTTTGTTTTTGCGTTTTACCTTGTTGAACTGGGTGTGTAGATGGATTTTTATATGTTCCTAGTGTATTGGTTGATGAACTACTGTATAAAAAATTGAGTTTGATATTTAATAGAGGTTGGTGGATAGTTTAATGAGAAAGTGAATCGGTTTATGAGTTTTGAGTTGAATTATTATATTTTTGTAGGACTTTCAAAGAAAGTGTCGTGCTTTTGAAAAATATATAATATATCAACATTTTAAATTATTATTGCTTAGGTATACTCTATGTTAATAAAGTTATATCAACTTAAAATTAGTGTAATAAAAACTATTGTTTATAATAAATACTAAGAATTATATACAATTCCTGAAAACTATTGAAAAAGTATGATTTTTTTCAATAAATTGACAAAAAATAAACTAAAATATTCAAAATTACAATGTTTAGATTCTTTTTAAAGTCTAACAAGTGGTTTTAAACATTTTTAGTTTATTTTACTTTTTAAGCCTTTTCAATTAGTTATTAGAAATAAGAATATGATATAAAAAATATTTTTATAAAAACACCAAAATTTTAATGGTTTTTTTATAGAAAACTTTAGAATTGTTTTATAGAAAATTTCAAATGTTTAAAAAAATAATTTTTTTAGATTATTTCAAATTTTACAAATATTGTTTTAGCATCTATTATCAAAAAATACCTTTATTACACTAAATTTAACATAACATAACTACATTAATATAAAAAGTAGTTAAGTGATAATTTAAAAAAAAATAGGAAATAACTAATTGAGTTTTTATAAAATTAATTTATAAACTAACAAAAAAATCAATAATTGATTAAAAACTATAAATTATTTTAAATATAATTTTGAAAAAACAAATTATAAACTAGTAAAAAAATGTACTCATCTAACGATTTTTTTTAAAAATGGTATCAAATAAACTAACTTATCTCACACCTAACCTGCCGAAAGCTACAACTTATGCCGTAGCACATTTCCCAACAAAAATCCTTCTGCCTTCGTAGGTTAGTCCACGAAAGTGCCTTATCAGTTATCAGCTAATAGAAAACTAATTAATAGGGAAGGTCCCTAAAACATCCCAACCGAACTGAGCTTTTCTCTTAAATATCCCAACAGATTTGAGTTTTCTCCACATCAATGAAATCAAAGTGCACAATACCATCACGCATCCTCCCTCTGCCTCAAATCATAGCGTACAGTACCATCACACATCCTCCCTCCGCATGATGCCAATGGTATGATTACACCTACGAAACTACAAATAATTTCCTATAAAATGAAACTAGTTTCACTTTCAACTCCAGTTATATATACCTCATCACGTGACAGATTTTAAAAACTTGCATTGACTTAAAAATAAAAAAATAAAACATCACCACCGCTACCACCACCAACTTACCTGATATGGCTCTGCGCATATGGCTTGTCAATATCATGGTAGTTCTCTTCATCTTGGATCTAGGGACACAGGCGGTGCCGCCTGCACATCCCCAGCACAAACAAAAGGGGGAGTGTCTTATTGGTTGCAACAACCAAGTATCACATTGCCATGCTGACTGTCTCATGCCAGACGGGAGCATCGAAGCATCTAGAAGACGAAGAAGACGTAGAAGACGAAGGTGTCTACCGACGCCACCGACGCCACCGACACCCCCAACGCCACCTGGTAAACCAACGCCGCCGACACCACAAACGCCACCAACGCCACCAACACCACCTTGCGCATCGACACGGCAGATGTGCGTCGAAAGTTGTACGAGTCTTAACCTCAACTGTATGGGCACGTGTGTCGGAATTTCCCTGTCTGGTCCGTATCCTTGAACGCTGTACGGCTCTAGAGCAGCCAGATAAATAAGAAGTATCTCAAATGCTATCAAGCGTAAGATTATCTATAGAAGTTGTTGTCTTTTGTGTGTGTGGCTTTCTCTGTTCTGAGCGGTCTGTAATTTGCTGTATTGCATATCCGTCGCTGAAATTAAAAAACGAAGGCCCCGACGAAAATACTAAATAAATGTGGCCCGTTATATTTATGTTTATCGTTGTGTTTTAGGTAAAATATGATTTAATATTCTTGTTCTTTTAATATATCTTAATCTACTAAACAAAACATCCCAAATTTAAGTTTTCTATATATATATATATATATATTATAGACGCATTACACAAACATAATTTTAAGATAAAAGTTAAAGTTAGCGCCATTTTTTTATTGAGAAACAAGGTTTAGCTCTCCTCTTAATAAATTTACGTATTGTCTGAAAAATTCTAGTCCTGCTCCTTTTTTCTAAATATATTTCTTTTACTTTTATTAAATTATGCTAAATTTGTAATTCTAAGTTTACACCAATTGAAAAAAGCAGGACAAGTTACGTGCGGATTGCTGTAGGAGAAAATGGCCGTCTCTCTAACGGGGAGAGCACACGTGCTCGAGACGTGTTGTAGCTCTTGCAGCCGACAACAATACCTCAAATAGTACGTATTACCGATGATGAAAGGTGGCGGAATAAGACGGGAAAATGTCAATCTTAAAAAAATTGGAACCAAATATATATCTAGTTAATCAATATATTTTTATTATGATTATAATTTTTTTTAAATGTACTCGTATATATTAATGTACAAGGATACTATATATATGTATACATATATATTTTTTTGTTTTTTAAAATTTAGATTAAAATATTTTCAACCAAAATTTAATATTTTAATTGTATTTTTATTCTTTAAAGCTTTACGCTTTTTAAACACGGGATTATTTGATCATAATGCTTTTTTATAGGGTTCTAAATGAGCCGAGTCAACTTAGTATTCTGTTCGACTTAATTCGTTAAAAGTTTGATTAATTTCGTTCATTTAGTTAAATAAATTGAGATCGAATTATATTTTTAGATTCGTTTATTAAACGAGCTCGAAAAAGTAAACTACGGTTTACTTTAAGGTTTTAGCTCGTAAGTTTGGCTCGTCTTATTAAAAATTTGGTTTAGCTTATTTGTTTAGTTAAATGAGTTGAGTCTCGGCTCAAGAATATTCGACTCAATTCGATTCGGTTACGACCCTACTTTGCTAGTTTTTTTCCTTTTCTTTTTACCAAATTTAATCTACTTGCTATTTACCACCAATGCCACGGAGCATCTCTGTCATGGATTACAAAACTGTCTTATTTTAGTTGGAAATATTATACAAAAAGACAGCCCCATCTTTGCAATGAGCATTTTTTTATATTCCTAATAAATGTTCTTGCTTTTACTTTATGCACCGAACCTTTTTTTTTTCCTTTCAAAAAATTAACAGTAATGATAATAATATTAATTACACATATATTATTACCAATATTTTTAATCATTTTTATATAATAACTACAATTATATGGATATCTTAAAAATCATTTTTGAATGGTCGAGATAAATTAATTTGGTAACAATAGTAATAATAATGAATAATCATAATAATAATAATATTAATAATTGTGAATGATAATTATTAATAACAATTAAATTAATAATCAATAATGATGATTAATATTATCAATAATATTAGTGATAAAAATTAGCATAATAAAAGTGATGATGCTAATTAACAAGAATATTTAATATTAATAATGAAAGTAGTAGTACTAGTAGTACTAGTAATAATAATAATAATACAAATATTGTTATTAGTAAGAAGATATGAGAAATAGATATGAAAATTAATAATTATTGTTATAATAATAATAAATAATAATACAAATATTGGTAATAGTAAGAAGATACGAGAAATAGATATGAAACGTCAGAATTATTGTTATAATAATAATATTATTATTAATAATTTACTTTACTACTATTGTTATTATTTTTATTTATTTTTATTAATATTAATAAATACATATTAAATATTATTATTATTGCTATAATTACTATTTTCAATTACTACTTTTATATCATTGCTATCGTTTTCTTTATTTATTTATATTAATAATATTATTATAGCCATTCTAATTTTCATAATATCAAAATATATTATTTTTAGCATTATCTTCATTCTTAATGAAAATATTTATGATTAATATTAATTATTTATCATAATTTTTAATAAATAAATCATTATTCTATTATAATTGTTGTTAAGCAAACAATTTTTTTAAAGTATCACAAATTATCGTTTAAATTGTAACATTTTCAAAATATTTGTACTATCTTAGATTAGTGGTGGATAATGGAGGCATAAAATTATTATTAGTAATGTTTATATCAATAGCATATACTTTATTTTTGGAAAACATATCTTTATAGAACCTTATAGTTAAGTGTATTTGACTTGAAGTAATTTACTAATAGGTGACCTCATGAAAAGTTTTCAAAGATGTCATGAGATAATAATAATAATAATAAACACGTTCAAAAGAACTTGTCTTGATATATGGGGAGGTAACTATACACTACCAGTGTGTTAGGGTGTTATAAATGCTATCAGAGTGAAACAATGACAACTAATATAACTTAAATGTACAACTAATTTTATAGTGTCATTTTGAATGAAAATATGACTTTTATCATTCAAATAAATTCCGAGTGGAATAAAATATGTGCAAATAATCCTAACTATGTCATAACAATAGAAAATAATTTGTTTGGTATGCTATTAAAAAAAACTACAATGGATATTGATTTATATTTCAAGTAATTTCTAATGTAATAATTAGTTACTATAAATTCAAATTCAAACATTAAGTACATCTAAAATACTTATATTTTAAGTTCTTTATAGAATGACCTTTTAGCCCCTAATATTTAAAATTCATTAGTAAATTGAGATGATCAAAACTCTGAATCCCTTCAAAACACTAAAAGGTTTTTTGAAATAGTAGTAGTAAAACATCTAGATCCCCCCAAAACACTAGGTTTAGTGAGTAGTCGTAGTACTAGTACCATTGTTATTGAAGTAATGTTACTATTATCTTTATTATTATTATTATTATTATTATTATTATTATTATTATTATTATTATTATTATTATTATTATTATTATTATTCCTAATATGTTATTTTAATATTACTAATGCTTTGTTATTATAATAATTGTTATTAAAATAATTAATAATAATATAATTAAGGATAAAATTTATTTAGCTAACTTCACATTTAGTCTAATAGTTTTTGGGTATCCTATAATTTTAATTCTACTTGTACCTTGATATTTTAGTTTAGTTTCACTTGGGGACCAAAATGGACACAAAAAAAAATCCATATTTTTTAGTTTCGTCTTAGTAAACAAATGAAAATAAGTTAAAATATAAAATTACCTAAGTGAAACTATTAAAAACACAGGATATCCAAAAAACCATATTTAGCTATTCATTTTGAATTGTTAGAGTTTCCATTAGAAATAGAATAAGTAACAACATTTATTTGGACCCTAGTTAATTATTTTATAGATAAGTTTTATTAACTCTTTTTAGTGTGTGTGTGTGTGTGTGTGTGTGTGTCTTTATACACACACACACATACACATAGTATTTATTATGTTTTAGCTACTCTAAAAAAACCATAAAAAATTATTAATCCTATTGTTATAATATTTTTCTTCAATTAACTACTCAAAAATGTTAATAGATAACTCTAATTTTATGTCTTATTCTTTATTAAATAAATAGAATATTCATACCTTTCATTTATTTTAGGACTTATATGCACTGTCATATGTAATCTATTTGTTCAAATATGAACTAATGCTTTATCTATTTCTTATGTTTGGTTTATTGAGAAAGGAAGGAAGAAAGAAAGAAATATAACTTCTTGTGCTTGGTTTATTAAGAAAATGATATAAAAAAATAATAAGGAATAAAATTGTCAGAGACTCACTATTTGATTTTCCTTGAGAGAGGTTTAGAAGAAAATCTTTACTTTTTATAAATGATTAATAATATCTTTCATTCAAGGATAAAAGGATAGAAAAATATGAAGGAAATGTCTCACAAGGAAATTTTAACCCCACAAACAATTTACATTATTATTATTATTATTATTATTATTATTATTATTATTATTATTATTATTATTATTATTATTATTATTATTATTATTATTATTATTATTATTATTATTATTATTATGCAAAGGAAGTTAAAACAACCTAACATAAGCTTATTTTAACCATAGAGTTTGACTAAATTAAAATATAATTTTCAAGTAAATAGGTAAAAAAATTAAATGTACGAAGTATACAAAATACTCTTATCATTCCAAGGATGATAAAAATGTTGTAGGCTTACCACAAACTAGTAGTTTTACTAACAAAAGCTTGAAAGCTTGGGTCAGAATGATCAGAAGGCTGTAAGGCTTACATTAAGTTGGAGCTCTACAATAACTCAAAAACATGCACCTAGAGTTACGTATAACTAGGAAGCACATAGTAAATTCCTTGTTCTCTTACTATCTAAGAGAAGGACCGCAAAAATGTAAGACATCCCTGTCTATAATATGGGGACCATTTTCCAACGAAGCCTTATAGATTTTTCACCTCCTAAATTCTTAAAACATCCATAAAGTAGGGTGGATATGATTTAAAAGTCAGGAGGGCCACAACCAACATCTAACCAATATAAGAAACACATCATCCATAAACAACAATTTATCGATCAAATCATACCCAAAAATGATAGTAAAAAAAGAAAAGAAAAGAAAAGATGATTCAAAGGACATTCCAAATCCATCAAAACAACGTGAGCTAAGAGACTTGCTTCTTACAACCAAAGAAGCCAAAAGAGAAATATCAAGTGCAATCCAATAGTCTTGCATCATTTAAGTATATATATTAATTTTTATTATATTCATGAACTTGTTAAGTTTGGTCACAATGAGATCCTGTATTTTATTACTAATTCTTTTTGGCGATTTTATGTAAATTAATTTAGTTATCAATTTTTGATAATTATTAACTCTTCATTATATTAGTTACCATGATATATCTTGGTTGACTAATCTTATTTCCATGTAGTATATTTATTTTCATTTAGGTTGATTGATGCATCACTATTTATCTTCTAATTATTTTTAGGGTAGTACTTTGTATTATGAATAATTTATGTGTTTATTATATATTCTTAGACGAATCAATCTTAAATATAAATAATTAATATAATAAGAATTGATAACGAATTTATTGTTATTTTACCAAAAAATTTTGTTTTTTTTTCTCTTCCACTTTATTAATGTATTTCATAATACTACATCTGATTCATAATAAGTATTATTTTATCTTCATACATACAAATTACAAAATAAAATTAATGTGAAGCTAAGTTAGTTATGTGTGTCCACATCAACAGTGAAGAGGGCGGCCACATCAGCAGTAGATGAGCCAATAGAAGAGCATTTGACTAGTGTTGTACTCTTATAACATACTAATTAAAGCTATGTCATTTTTGGCTTATGTGTGTGATTGTGTTAATTAGCCGGTTAAGGAGTTGTTAGGCTTAGGTGGCTAAGTGTATATATATAGAGAGTTTTCGTTTGACTGAGATATACAAAGAAGAAAAATACACACACAGGAAGTCTGTTTGGGAAAGAGAGAAGAGAGTGCTCGATCAAGAACTAATAAAGACAAGTTCTTGAGGATAGCTTGTAATTGATGATAGTGAAAGATGAATAAAGCTAGAAGCTCTTTTCTACTTATTCTCTAACGTGCTTAGGAGAAGGTTGTTCTTCTTGTTCTCTATTTTGTCCAGTGAGATAGTTTGTGAACGAATCATTTCTTCTCTATAACTTCACAATTGGTATCAGAGCGATCTATGAAGATAAATAGGTTTAGCTAGGTTTAACATTGAAAAATTCACGAGAAAGAATGATTTTTCAGTGTGGCGTGTGAAGATGAAAGCCCTTATGGTGCAATAAAGGCTAAATCTAGTGTTGGATGATAAGAAAGTATTGGAAAAGATAGATGAAAAGAGCATAATAGAGATTTTGAAAAAAGCACACAACACACTAATCCTATGTCTTGAAGATAGAGTGGTCAGAGAGGTTTCAAAGGAGATTTCAGTAGAGATCATATGGACAAAGCTTGAAGCTTTGTATATAACCAAATCTCTTACTAAAAGGGAAATATTGAAGCAGCGTTTGTATTCATTCAAGATGCAGTCAAAAACGAATCTTGAAGATCATTTGGATAAATTCAATAAAATCGTAATTGATCTGGAGAATATTCATGTGAAGCTTGGTAGTGATTATGTTAAACTCTTTCCCTCTTGACAAGTACAAGAATTTTGTTGATACAATATTGTATCGGTTAGAAGAACTCACCTTGGAGGATGTTGTTACAACACTGACATCAAAGGAATAAAGAAAAAACAGGCTCATAAGGAGGAGTTCCCAGCTGAAGGCTTGTATTCACAGGAAAGGTATGAAAAGAAGGAGAAGAAAGGTAATCAAGGTAGGTCACAATCTCAAAGCAAGTTCAATAGAAAAATTTTCCTTTGTCATAAAAGGGGTGATTATAAAAAGGAATATCCTAATAGAGAAAAGAAAGGTTTGGGTATGAAGAAAGAAAATTCAAGAAAGCAAGATTCAGGAGATGTTGATCTGGTTAGTGATGGATATGAAAGTGACAAAGTTCTAATGGTGTCAATCGCACAAACTGCAAATGGATGGGTTCTTGATACAAGTTGCACATATCACATGTGCCATGATAAAACTGGGTTTGTAGAGTATGAGAGAACATACGGAGGGCACGTTTTTTTAGGCAATAACAAGTCATGTCCAGTTTTTGGTGTTAGGAAAGTCATAATCAATTCTTCATCGGGTTTTGATTTTGTGTTGAATGGGGGTAAGACATGTGCCAGAGTTAAAAAGAAACCTTATTTCTCAAGGAACTTTAGACAATGAAGGGTTCTGCATCAAGGTGGAGAAGGGAGTGCTAAAGGTGATTTGTGGCTCTATGGTGGTACTAAGAGAGGTTTAAGAAAATGGAAAGTACGTATTAAGTGGTGGTTTATCCCAATAGTTGAATGTGTCTTTCAGTATCACAAAAAGGGAATTCAATGAAACAATGCTATGTCATCATAGGTTAGCACATATAAGTGAAAAAGGATTAAAAATTCTTGAAAAGAATGGGTGTTTGGAAAGATTAATCTGCCCGACTTTCAATTCTATGAAGATTGTATCTATGGGAAAGGCAGTAGGTTGAAGTTCACCTCAAGTACACATAAGACTAAAGGAATTCTGGATTACATACACTCAGATCTTTAAGGGCCTGCTAGAGTGTCATCTAATGGAGAAGTAAGGTATTTCTTACCTTTAATTGATAATCATTCTAGGAATGTATGGATATATTTTCTAAAAACCAAAGATGAGGCCTTTAATCATTTCAAGGAGTGGAAGATTCTAGTTGAAACACAAACTGGTAGAAAAGTCAGAAAATTGAGAACAAATAATGGGCTTGAGTTCTGTAACAAGGAGTTTGATTATTACTGTAAACTGAATGGTATTGTAAGACATTTGACAGTAAGGAGAACTCCACAACAAAATGGGTTAGCAGAATAAATGAATAGGACAATCATGGAAAGAGTTAGGTGCATTTAATGAGTGGAAGATTCTAGTTGAATCATTTCTTTTCTATATCTTCACACTTAAAGGAATAATATATCCCTAACAATTGTTTAATATTTAATGAAAAGTTTAAAAGAATATAAAAATCCATAGAGAAACATTTAATGATAATAAAATGATAAATTGGGAAAATTTATTAATATTTTACATTGAACTCCCAAATTGACACTTATTTTGTATAAAATTAAAGTTGCTAAAATAATACTTATTATAAATCATAGTAGTACTAAAAGTGCTTAAGTGTTAATACAAACATTTTACTCCTTGTTTGGAGCTAATTAAAAAAATAGCTATTCAAAATACTTCTTTTTTTTTTTGGTTAATTTTTAGGCTTAGAAATTTTATTTTATTTTATTTTTGCATAACTATCTTATTTAAGTAATTCCAGCTAATAAAGGGTTTAGTTAATTTGGATACTATTTGTTATATAATTTAAAATTTTTAATATGCATGTTGAAAAATTTTAGGTTATTTATTGTGAAAGAGAGGAAATACAATATTATTTCATCTGATTTCTTATTTAAAAAATTAATTTAATTTAAATTTTAAATTGGTAAGTAATATAGTTTTATTACTATGATATTAGTGTAATACCCCAAATTGAGCGAAGTGTTATAAGGATTGATCTGGCTACTTATATTAACATGGTATATCATACTTTTGGTGATTCCGTCCTAAAGAACTCCACAGTTATGCGTGTTGGCCGTTGATCAATTTTAGGATAGGTGACCTCCTAGGAAGTTTTAGAAATTTTCTGAAAATTTCTCGGGAAGTGCATGAATGAAGACAAAGCGTGCTGAAAGGATCTGTGTTAATCTGTGGGGCCAGTCGATTAATCCGAAAGTGCTCCAAGGTAGCCCCGTATAGTCGTATCGACTCGGAGTGTTATAATTAGTTACTTTCTTTTAACGACACACCACTAGTCAGATATTAATGCCATATTTACTATAGCAATAATCATTTTCATTTATTATGCTTCTTTCCCTAAACCCCAATCCCCATGCCCATAACTCTAACAGTGAACTTCACATCCGCGAAGTACTTACCTATTCTCAAAATGAGTTTGAGAATAATTAAATGCATGCATTCTTCAAAAAGGTCAAAATAAACTAATTAATTGTTGCTGTAGTGGGAGGGGTTGACAACTTACGCCAAATATTTTACTATCTTTTGTACAACTAATTTTATTTCTTTAGATGCCACTGTTAATCTAAATAATAATCTTTGATAGTCAAAATAGAGGGCATTTTAGAAAAATCAAGACCAAAGAGGTCAGAAGGTGCTAAATATTGGTATCCCAAATTTAATTATTTAGCATCAGCCCACACTAAATTTGAGACGCACGAAATTCGCAATTGTGCTGTTTCCCCCATCAATGTAGGTTCTCTAAGTAAGAGGAAAATGAAGAAACAAAATTAAGGAAGCGAAGGGAAGAGGGGAAAAATAAAAAACCTGGACTCAAAGAAAAATAAACAAACAAAAACAAAAAGACTAATACTGCAAGTAAGAAAAAATTAATGAAACAAGAATAAGAGAAAGAAAACAGCATGAGACTTCCGTACGGGATTATGCAGTAATAAAAATTAAAATGAACAGAAGTTATACTTGGCAAAAATAAAATTTAAAGTTTTTATTACATTTTAACAAGAATAAAATTTAAATGTTTATGTTTTTACAAAAAAAAATTAAAATATTTATATCTTTATAAAAATAAATCTAACATATTTATGTCTTCAAATATTTTTTGTTCATCGATCAGTAAAGAAACTTAAATGTATCCCAACAACATATAGCAAAAAGTTTGTCCCTGTAAATCAAAAGACAAAAGTAGAGAGTGAGCAGGGGAACAAAAAAAAAAAGAAAGCAAAATAAAAATAAAAATAAAAATTAGAGTATGATTAAACAATAAGTAGGAGTGGCTAGGGCCATAAATGAGCCGAGTTGAGTTGAATACTCTTGGGGTGAGACTAGGCTTGTTTAATAAATGAGCTTGAAATAAGACTTAAATTTAGTTCATTTAAATATACAAACAAGTTAAGCCAAATGGTTAGCAAGCCAGCTCGACTCATTTACATCCCTAGTAGTAGTAGTGACCTAGTAAAATTAACCAAATTGACCTAAATAATTCGATTTGAAACTAGATCTGGATTTGAAAAATTAAAGGTAATCTCAACCCGAAACTTTGAAACAACTTGAATGAATTTGAACCCGATTTGAATTTAGCTAGCTTGATAGTGACCCGTATCCAAAATGACCAAAACTAAAATAACCTAACACAAGAGGAACCCAACCTGAACCTAGACAGAAATCCAATAATGACCCAATTTGAATTTGCCCAAACCAAAATGTCTAGACTCAAATTCGACCCATAACTAGATATAATTTCAAACTTAATAAAAACTAAAGTCAAATTTGATCCACAAATATAACATTTTATCTCGTATAAATTGATACATAAACTCTAATAAACTATCTTATTAATAAAATTTTATATAAAAAAAATACGCAACCCATATAACAACAAATGAAACAAAAATAGTAAGACTATATTTTTCTCACTTTATTTTAATATCATATTAGCATCAATCAGGTTAGATCATATAAATTTTTATTATTATTATTATTATATTTGTAAATATAATAATTATGTAATAATCGTAAAATTTATTTTTGCTTTTTTACTAATAATAATGATTATTATACTTCTAAAGATTATGATAATAATTAACTATAATAATTATAATTAATTTGATAACTATAATTATTATAGCAACCATTATACTTATGTACATAATAATATTTATAATCGCATTTATAACAATAACTATAATAATAATATTAATAATGATTATAATTTATTATTATTATTACATATTTTATGATAAGAATTTTTTATATCACTACATATATTATGATAAAATGACTATAATAAAATAATTACAACAATAATAATAAATCACAAAAATTCAATTTATTGATTATATTAAATTGATAACAATAAATATTAACAAAAATTGTAAATTGAATTAAATTAGCCTACACTCAATCGGACTTGGCGTCTATCAACCACAATCTACCTGACTCAAATCATTGTCACCCGATTTAGACCCGAATCCGAAAGACACTTGAACTAGAACTCGATCCAATTGTATAGCAATATGATTTTAACCTGAGCCAAATTAACATGTATGATCTGGTTGTCACCTATAGGTAGGGAAGCATGTAACACCCCCATTTTTATCATTTGAAAATTAATTTTAAAAGGATGGATTATGGAAACTAAACCAATAAAAACAAAGGTTGTTACCGCCACACTTTATATAAATAGGGTTCCTATATCTTTCTTACACTAAGTTTTAAGGAAAAAATAATTATACGCTTAAATTAAGAACAAAAATTAATACGAATCATATAAAGATTTTATGATATTATTAAATTATTCTAATAATAAAAGATTAAACAAAAGAGTTATAGGTGACAAGGGAAAAAAATACAAAAGGGGACATAAGAGTTCAAAAGATATCCACATCAAATGATGCTGGAATGGACACTGTATATTCTTATCTCTCAACCCCGACCAAAATCCATCAAGGTGTACTCTCAAAGTACTCTTGTAAGATAAAGGCACCCTTTGATTAGGCATGAGACCATAAAATAGAACCCAATAGTACAAATGGTACTGAGTAAATCACACCACAATACTAAGCATGCAAATATCATATGGAGCACAAAGAAGGAAACACAAATTATCATGACATAACAGGTTAAATAGTACATACCATAGCTAAGCATCCCATTTATACTATAATTCATAGCATGTTCATCACATCAAACTTAACCATGTTACGACTATTTAATTAATCTAATTATACCAAGGATTTCCCATGAAGAGGAACCACCAAACCATGCTTAAGGCCTTTTACAATAACCACCTCTATATCACTTATAACATGATAAGAAAAGCATTGAGAAAATTACCAACCAATATACCAAATCCAAATATTGCACGTATGCAACTATCAAACCAATATACCAAAACCAATTAGTGCGTGGAGGTAACTACTAAACCAAAAAACCACAACAATCCATCTGAATCTTCATACAATAATTATTTATAGTTTAATTATTCAAGGGGATACAATAATAAACCAAAGATATATAAAGTACACCGGTCATACCAGCATACTAAAGTAATATAGTATCTTCCTAAGTTGTAGCCTAGAGACATACAAGTACTCTGATCATGCATACTGGTGTAATAAGGCAACACAATATCCTCCCATCCTAGGATGCCTAATTCTTAAGTACCGATACCCCCTATAGGGCCTGTAAGTCACTTATATAGCAGACTATGGCCTTAGCTGAAATACCAAAGCGTCCTACAAAAACCACCAAACCAAATCGAAGGCTCCTACCTCGTCTCTAAGGTATCTAATCCTAAAAAACAATAATTATAACATCTTGAGGTCTTCTATTTTAAATATTTATATCTTAATAAGGTGATCATAAAATATCACATAATACATAATAATTTTAATTTCATACTTAACTGTTTTTCCTCTTCTTCTTTTTTCAATTATTCAAGTGGACCATAAGGCCAACAATCCAATCCAAAGTTAAAGTCAAACTAGGAGTTCATTAAGGTCATCATAGTCCAATTATCCATACTTTTAGGAATACTTAGTCATAAATAACCAAAATGCCCTTATATGTTATTTACTCGATAATTTTCTACTTTAATACCAATTGTTATTAGAGTTAAGATAAATTCATGGTATTAATAAATAATATTAAAATATGCACTTCAATATAAAATTACAAATCTAGTAATATTTAAGAAGTGATAAAATTACCATTTTGCCCCTAAACACATAATTAGGCCCATTTAGCACATAAAATCGTCATCATGTGTAATTGTTTTACCACAAATATCCCTATTTTAGCATGCTATCATACATATATTAAAATTCATAAATTTAACATACCCTTACATAAAAGTATATGGCACATACTTAGAGAAATTAATAACAATACATTGTGCATGCATATTTTCTTATGAGATTACAAGAAAATGTAAATTACACTTAGCATAAAATAGAAAATCTCAAACATGCTATCACATGATTTTCACATATGTATTAGGAGCATATGGATGACCTCTTTCCAAGCAGAAATGACAAAATAAAAACAAATAACTGCTAAAAGAATTTTGACATTTTCAAAAAATGGAGTCACAAGAGGAGGAGACAAAATATGACAACTTCACAATTTAACCAAAATCCTAACCTTCTTTACTTGTTTAAAAATAAATAAAGTCTAGATAGAAGGAAATGAAGAAGTGAAAACAAGAGGATAAGGAGAAAGAGAGGAGGATGGGTTTCAGTCATAGGCTCAACAAAACATTTAGCAAAAATAATCAAAATGAAGAGAGAGGTGAGAGCAACCAAGAGGAGAAAATGAGAGAAATGTTAAGTGTAAACAAAGCAAGACAAATGGGCATAAATAGAGGATGGAGGAACCAAAAATCTGCAGCCAAAAGAGGAGGATAGATAGCTTATTTAACACTTGAATGACAAAGTATAAGGATGTTGAGTGGTAGAGTATATTTAGGTTGACGAAGTTATGAAAAAAAAATATAAATCAACCAAGGTATGGGGGAGGTGATGGTGTGCATGTCCAAAGTTAGATTTAAGCACGGGGAATACAAGTGAAGAAGGATGGGTGCAATAAAAGCCAAAAAGACACAACTAGTATAGGTAGAAAATGTAAGAAAGTTAATTTGACTCAAATTTTGGTTGAATGAATAAGAAAATGATCAACTTGATACAAAATTTGATCACAGAAGTGTAAAGAAGGAATTTCACATGTGAACAGTATTTTTAGAATTTATAGATTATTTTTAGTGGTGGACAATTCAATAAAGATGATAAAATTAATAAAAAAGATAAAAAGACTCATAAAATTACAAAAATTATGTAAACCTTAAAATAATATTTTAAACTAACATGTAAAATTTCATGAATTTAAAGCAATGTTTTATATATATAAAATATTGATCAGACGATGAACTAACAAAGTTACAAGGTAATCACAAAAATAAATACGAAAAATATTCCTAAAATCATTAAAATTTCCCTATCATCCTACTTACTCATTGCCAACCTAAATATACATATTTAGAATTTTTAGCACACACTTGATATAGTTTTTAGCCAACATACATGAAGTATATATTTTGCGTAAAAAAATTCAAAAAAGATAACGAACACAAATAAAATTAAGCCAAAAGTTATACATTTACATTTAAACACATTTACAACCTAAATAAAAGTTTTATAAGAATATTTTGTAAGGTGTCGCTTAAAAGTTCACAGATATGAATAGTATTTTATAAGCAAAGTGTTTCTAGCTGTAAAATCGTAATTATTATAGAATCATCCAAAATCATTTTAAAGTTATAAAATATCCTACAATTATTTATGTAATTAATTACACATTTACAAATAGTTAAAAATAGGATATTATCCTATAAATGAGTCGTGCTGAGCCGAACACCCTCGGACTTGGCTTTTTTAATTAAACCAACGAGTTAAGCTGAGTTCAGGAGACTAAACTAAAATTGAGCCGAGTCAAAATTTTCAAAATCAAGGTTGGCTCATTTATTATTAAACGAGCCTGAAAGTGAGGCTCAAGATCGGTACGACTTGTTTGATTAAAGAATCAAGTTGAACCGAACAATTTGCTAGCCGACTCACCTAATTTACGGCCTAATTGTAGGTGTAGTGGTCATATTGAGTAATTACTAATGAAATGAAATCTGAAAAATAATTGGGTAAGTCGATGGTTGAAGAATTCTTCCTAAAAAAGGCAGTACACTTCCGTATCTGTCCGAACTATTATATAACTGCAATTAATAACAAGAAACGGAGGGGGAACCTAAACTCTGGCAGTTATGAGGATCAACGAGCATGCTACGGTAATGTTAAAGGGCGCGGGACGATAAGAGATTTTCAAATAGTAGCAATAAAGATCCAAACCCTCGATCAGAATGAGTTTGTTGAAATTAGTCTTCTGGGAGGGGAAAGGGTTTAAACAACCACGCCCCTGTTTGGTTTCCCGTGCAAGTGTGATGGGGAGTTAAGGGCTTTTTTTAATTTTATTTTTGATAAATCCAAGCAATTATATTAATAAAAAAAAAAAGAGCCTAACTTGTCCGTTAAATATTGCGGTGTATAATTTTTCCATCCTTCTAAGAAAGGTATGGAAACGATCACTAATCATATGCTAAAGTCAAACCAAAAATTAAAAAAATTAAAAAAAATTTACAAGGTTAAAAACTCGTTGGCCCTATTGATAATGCACACCTATGCCAGTGGCTAACGCACTCTCCCTGTGCTTATACAATCGCAACAACAAAATTAAACCGCATGCCACTAGCACCTAATAGAAGGAAAACAGATAAGAGCAGCAAGGCACCATGCGTGTGAGAAAATCCAACAACGCTTATGAAAAAAGGGGCGCCATCACCTTTGCATGCTTCGCCCTGACAGATTGTATCCTGAGGATCAGAAGCACTACTATATAATATAACTATCTAGGTCCATGCCGACTGGACAAGGCAAAAATCAATTGCTTAGATCATGTAAAGGAGATTTCTCTTCAAAGATTACTTAAATTTTTGTTGCATATTGGGAGGGGTATCAAACCATACTTTTTTTTGTTGGTTGGGGCCGGTACACTACAAGCTAGTATAACTGTATTCGGTGGTTTTTTTTAAGTTTAATAGAAAATACTTTTATCTTTATGTATGAAGTTTCGGATTCGAATTTCGACGCCTTCGACGTTCGACGTATATCTTAGATGTGAAAGGATGTGTGAGGTTGTTAAAATAATATAATTGTAGTAATTCAGACAATTATAATATATAAATTTAATTTCTGTCAGTAATTTAAAAAAATTACTAATTAGAAAGCTGATTTTTTAGGGACATCTAAGATTCTTAATACATACTTTTTTAGATTAGCTGCAGCAACTAAGATAAAATAAGATAAATATCTTAACTTTTGAGCATAACTAAGATAAAATAAGATAAATATCACCTTGCATGCTTCGCCTTGACAGATTGTATCTTGAGGATCAAAAGCACTAAATAATATAACTATCTAGGTCCATGCCGACTGGACAAGGCAAAAATCAATTGCTTAGATCTTGTAAGGGAGATTTCTCTTCAAAGATTACTTAAAGTTTTGTTGCATCTTGGGAGGGGTATCAAACCATACTCTTTTTTTTTATTGGTCGGAACCGGTACACTAGTATTACTTTATTTGGTAGTTTTTTTCTTAGTCTAATAAAAAATACTTTTACTTCTATGTATGAAATTTTGGATTCGAATCACACCGTCTTTAACGTATATTTTAGATATAAAATAATGTATGGACCTGTCAAAATAAAATAATTATAATAATTAGGATAATTATATTGTGTGAGTTTAATTTTTGTCAATAATTTTAAAATATTACTAATTAAAAAGCTTATTTTTGCCGACATGCACGATTATTAATACATATTTTTATAGATTAGCTGCAGCAACTAAGATAAAATAAGATAAATATATTGACTTTTGAGCATAACTGTCCTCAAGCTTTAAAATCAAATGACGTACTACTTGGACCAACCAACCTCTGCTCCAAAATGCCAATCTTCCATTTGACAATGTGGAATAGGTGTATCCGGTCCAATGATTACTTTATATATTTCTACAGTCCTATACTGTAATGATAATCGTCACAAAGCATGAAAGCAGGTCCGCCCCAACTTCTTATTCTTCTTTTTTGCATTTAACGCCATTCCATTCATTATCTAAGTTGTACGTGTAAGGGAACGAATACCAAGGATAAATGATATATATATATATATATATATATATTTTAAATTAGAAAATCAAAACAAATTGTCAGTGCTCTTCGGAAGCTTGGAGGGCCATCTCATGGATACACTAATCTAATTTCCACCACTTTAAGTGCATTCGTACCAAATTATCCACGCAATCTCAAGCATACACTAATCTAAATTATTTTCTCACAAATTTTCAGTGCCCCTCGTAAGCTTGGAGGGCCGTCTCAAGCATACGCTAATTAATCTAGTTTCCACCACTTAACTACATTCCTACCAAATTCCCCACGCAATCTCGCAGTGAAGAAATAGATGATTCACTATTTTCTAACAAGATGGACACATGGGACGCCGTCTATTGCTCTGATCGTTAACATTTAATTAAATTAAAAAAATATTCGGTCTTGATTTTCTATTATATCACAAGATGGACACACTGACGTTTCAAATAACCAATATGTAAAGATAGTTTGTGATAAGGATAAAGTTTAGCCTAGAGATAATATAGGAAACTGCTGTACCAAGCTGAGATATTCTAGAAATATTTGAATAAGTAAACGAGAATATCTAGCTACAGAAAAACATTTGTTAGCTTAATCTATGGCAACCTTGCACTATATAATTAATGCTACTGTACTGTAATGATTAATATCTAAAAATATAATATAATCTGTCATTTCATGGTATCAGAGCCTTTATGATCCAAAACCCAAATCAGTAATATTCTTCGGCAACGCAACTATGGCCAACACTGACCAAGCTATCATCCCAAACAATCAACAGCCAGAAAACTCCTTTATTCTTGTCACAATCAACAACTCAATTAAACTCACTCCCACTAATTATCTCTCATGGAAAACTCAAGTTGAAGCCACTCTCATTGGGTATGATCTCTACAAATTCGTAGACGGTACTTCTCCTTCACCCCAACCTACCATTAATCAAAATCAAGCTACTATGTCCAACCCTGCCTATCATACCTGGCGTCGCCAAGATAAGCTCCTACTTGGTGCGCTTGTGGGCACCCTCTCACCAAACCTTGTTCCCCTTGTCTCTCGTGCAAAAACCACAAAGGAAGCATGGGATATTCTTGCTCAGACTTATGCGTGTCCCTCTCGAGGTCATATAAAACAGCTCAAAGACCATCTCAAAAATCTCTCACAAGGCTCTCAAACAATTACAGATTATATGCAATCTATCAAGCGTTGTGTTGATGAACTTGCTATACTTGGCAAGCCTGTGGATCAAGAAGATATAATTGAAAAAGTTCTGGACGGTCTTGATGATTCTTATCAGTCCGTTATTGATGTTGTCAATGGGCGTGACTCACCTATTTCCTTCGAAGAATTATAAATATTTCCAGAACAAAAATAGAAAATCAAAAAAAATTTCAGTGTGTTATATCACTAGATGAACACACGGGACGTTTCAAATGACGAATATGTAAAGATAGTTTGTGTCGAATTTCGATTGCGCGGATTAGTGTGCTTCTATTTCGGTTGACTATCATCCCAGATTTTTGACAGGAAAAAAAATTGAAACATTGAAAATTACAAGTTTTTAGATTCTTTTTAAAATCTAATCGGTGTTTTTATACATTTTTTTAGTTTATTTTAATTTTTAAGCCTTTTCAATTAGTTATCAGAAATAAAATTATGATTCAAAACAAATTTTAATTACAAGAATTAAATAGAATTTTAACATATTTTTATATAGAAAATTTTATATTTATTTTATAGAAAATTACAAATGTTTAAAAAAAAGGTAGTTTTGGATGTAAAAAAAATTGTTTTTATTATTATTATTATTCCAAATGTTATGAGTATTGTCAATTTTTTAGTATTTATTTTTTAAAGATTACCTTGGTTACACTAAATTTAACATAATCTAACTTTATTAATATAAAAGATATTTAAGTGATAATAATTTTAAACGTGAAAATAGCTTATTGAGATTTATTTTTATTTTTTAAATATTTAGTATATAACTAAAATATGAAATCAAATGTCAGACATCTAAATTAAAAATATATATTTTTTTATGTAAACAGATGTTTAAGTCTTAATAGTTGATCATCCGAAATCTGTTAGATATCCAAACAATTATTTTGGGGAGATGGAGGGGAATTAGAGAAAGAAAGTATATAATGCAGAAAAAAAAAACAAACGATGCAAGAATAGCTGTGTCATCACTCATCCGGACTATATTTGATATGATTAACTTAAAAACTAAATTAAAGCTTAGTTTTTCTCTAAAATAAGCCTTAATAAGTCAACTAAAGTGTCTCATCAACCGATAAAAAACTCATTTTACAAATACGGAAGGTTCCTAAAATATCCAAACAGAATTGAAGTTTCTCTAAAATATCCAAACAGAATTGAAGTTTCTCTAAAATATCCAAACAGAATTGAAGTTTCTGTAAAATATCCCAACAGAATCAAAGTGCATTACCATCACGCATCCTGTCTGTGCCCACAACATTAATGTCAATGGTACCGAGTTCATGATTACACCTACGAAACTACAAATATTTTCCTATAAAATGAAACTAATTTCAACTGTCCACAAAAATTAAACATCATCACGCGAGAGATCTTAAGGTTGCATCGACGCATAAATAAAACACCACCAGATATGGCTTTCCGCATATGGCTTGTCAATGTCATGGCAGTTCTCTTCATCTTGGTTATAGGGACACAGGCGGCGGCGCCTGCCAAACGAAATGGGAAGTGTCTTGTTGGTTGCGACAACCAAGTATCACGTTGCCATGCTCGCTGTCTCATGGCAGACAAGAGCGTCCAAGGATCTGGAAGGTGTCCACCAACGCCGCCCACACCACCAACGCCGCCAACACCACCAACGGTACCTGGGCAACCGACGCCACCTACGCCACCGACACCACCAACGCCACCAACACCGCCTTGCTCACCGATGCGGCAGCCATGCTTCAAAAGGTGTACGACTCTTAACCTCAAGTGTATGGACTCGTGTATGGGCAAGTGTGACGGGATTTCGTTGTCTGGTTCTGGTCCACATCCTTGAACGCTCTGGACTTCTGGAGTAGATAAATTAAAAGTACCCAACTGTTGTCAGGCGTAAATGGCACTTTTGTGTTGTGTGTGGCTTCAGTTGCTTTCTCTGTTTTAACTTTTAAGCAGTCTGTAATTGACTACTTGCTGTATTGCATTTACGTCGGTGAAGTTAAAAATCGAAGGTCCTGACGAAAAAATAAATATGGCCCCGTTACATCTATACTTATTGTTGTGTTTTTGGTATATCTATATATATAACTACTAAACAAAATAATCAAAATTGGTTATTTATAATATTTGATATTTGATAGAGACTTTCTTGATATACGAGTTAATTATATCTGAAAAATATAATAACCAATTTAATATATTTTTAAATTATATAATTAATTCAATTAATTAAAAATAAAACAAAATTAATGCGATAAATAAAAATAATATTTAATTTGATAATTTATATATGTATACATATATATTCTAACAATTATTTATTTTTTATAATATTTTGGTGCATGGGTGGGTGTGTAAAGAAAATATTTATTATAGTTAAATGTTATATTTTTTATTAAATATTTAAATATTATTAAAAAATTAGAATTATTAAGTGGATATAATATAAGTTAAGATTTGAATCATTTAGTAGATAAGATCTGTTTAAATTATCTTTTTATGGGAGATTTTTTTATTTCCAGCCTTTTTTTAAAATTTTGAATATTTAATTAATTATTTATTATCTGATTCAAAATTTTAAATTGTTAAATTTTTTATTTTTAGATATCTAATTTTTTTAATATATATATATATATATATATTTTACTAAATATCTGATCATCAAAAATTCAAAATACTAGATATCCTTTTAAGATTTTCCTTAATTAGTCATTCAATATATTTCGGACTCCTTTTCCCTGACTCTCTGTATTCATCTTCTATACTAACGTAAATTTTTACATCAGGAAAACACAAATTCAAATTTGAGTTACGGACGCTAAATGCTTTTAAATTTGATTTACAGACGCCGAATGATGGAGAGATTGCCTAATCCGTATATATTATAAACCTAATTTCTCCCACCCTCATTGTTATTTATAAGCTATTTTCGAACACAAACATGCAAGCTCATCTACACTACTTGATAAAGTATCCAAGACCAACAAATTAAATCCAAGCCAAATATTTTAATAAAGAGTATAAGTAAAATTTTAAAATTATATTTATTAGCTTTTAAAAAAGTACATAAATTATTAAAATAATTGTTTTTTGATACTGTTAGGGTACTTATTATTATTACTTTTTTGATGATTTGAATATTATTTATTAGAATAGGGTTATTAGGACATTCAACTAACATATAATTTAACCAGCACAACACGCAATTGAGTGACTAACATAGAATAGGGTTATTAGGAAAAAATAAAGTATAGTGACTAATCAGGACAACTTAAAAGTTTGGTGACTAACATAATAGCACACATAATTTAGATAATAGTTAAAGTTAGCACCATTTTTCATTTAAAAAAAGTTTAGCTCTCCTATTATATTTCCAACATTTCGCCAAATATTAGTAAATTTAAATATTGACTGAAAAATTCAAGACCTGCCCTTTCTTAAATTTTTTATTTTACAACTAATTCTAATATTTAACAATTTAGTTTTCCCATATATAAAGTAAGAAAACGGAAGATAAAAAGAAGGAGGCTTGGCAAGAGCATCTACGTTACTACGTACTACCCAGTTGTCTTTTTATTATCTCTTTCACTTTTATCTATTTACATCAAGTTTAATTATTTTATGCACTAAATTTATCTATTTATATCAAATAAAAAAGTTAGGACAAGTTATGTGGGGCCCGCTGTTGGAAAAAGCAGCCACCAGCGGGGGAGCACACGTACACGAGATGCGTCGTACTCAATACATTATATTTATCAGCCGGCCCTACTCAATACTCCCTCCATCATCAGTAAGCATAGTAGTAAAAACCGGACCGAACCGGCCGGTTAAACCAGTAAACCCGCAAACCAGTGATAAAACCGGTTGAAAAGGTAGGCTAAACCAGTTTTACAAAAAAACCGGGTGATATGGCAAAAACCGGCCGGTTTTTACAAAAATCGGGAACCGGCTGTTTTTTAAGGAACCGGTGCGGTTTTGTTTTTCACCCAAAATTACCCTTTCGCCCTCAAATTAATTATTTAGTATGTTGTGTCTTAAGGGGTAAATATGTCTTTTGACCAAATAAAATCCTAACCCTAAACCGAACCAAACAGAGCATTGCTGCTGCGAGCCTGCTGCTGCGTTCGTCTTCACAGTTCGAAGTTCTTCGAACTTCAATTCATCTTCAACCTTGGAAATTAGCTTCGCATGACTGCCATTACTCATCTTGTTCCGTCTGCCATTACTCATCTTCAAACTTCGATTCAATACAAACAGAGCACTACTGCTGCGAGCCTGCTGTTGCGTTCGTCTTCGCAGTTCGAACTTCAATTCATCTTCAACCTTGGAAATTAGCTTCGCACGACTGCCATTTACTCATCTTGTTCCGTCTGCCATTACTCATCTTCAAACTTCGATTCAATACAAATCTTGTTCCGTCTGCCATTTCTACTCTGCTAATTGCTACTCAATTTTCTTGACACTGCTAATTGCAATTCGCAGCAGAATTGCAATTCGATTTTAATTTTCTTCGAACGCTGACATTGCTAATCAGGTCATTATCTCGATTCTCCCATCATAATATGCTTAATTACTTGTTATTTGTTATTTCAATTTTAATTTTGTGGCTTCTGTTGTTTAGCTGAAATAATTTCGTTTTGAACTTCTGCAGACTCTGCCTGTTTGTTGAGGATCGACTGCCTGCTATCAATCGGTAAGGGGAAGGCAATTGCATACTGTAATGCACGGTGCACCTGTTCTTTATCTTTGCGTTCTTGTGTTCCCTGAAATAATACCATTTGAACAAATAATTTTGTGCTGTTAATTGCTGTTTATTTCGTCTGCCTGAATTCATTTTTCTACTCTGTGCTTCGATTGTCTATCTATCATATTTGATCTGGTGAATATTTTATTGAGCATGTTATTTTTCTGGTGAATTCATTTTTCTGTTGTGTGCTTTGATTGTCTATCATATTTGATCTAGTGAATATTGTATTGAGCATGTTATTTTTCTGCCGAATTAATTTTTCTGCTGAATTCATTTTTCTGCTGTGTGCTTTAATAGCTGCTGCTGAATATTTGATCTGGAAGATGAGTTGGTGTGAATGTGATTCATAATTTGCAGTCCAAGTAATTAAGAATGAAGTTGCAGGTTGCTACAAGTTACAATGTATAAGCATGTTATTATACTTTTCTGTAGTTCAGAAGTTTCTGCTGCAGCTATCCAATTATGACAAGTTACAATGTATAAGCATGTTATTATACAATGTATAAGCATGTTATTATACTTTTTTGTAGCTTAATTCTTATACCATATTTTATGACAAGGTTGAGGGCCTGGGAGAGATTGCATTCTTCTGTCAATATTTCTTTGCACTGAAGCTCTTGGTGATTGAAATCATGTTCAATTACATAAGCTTGGAAAATGCCGAATTGGACATAGAATTGATGTTATTTACAAAAAATCTTTTGTTTCAGTGCCTTCTGAATCCCCTGGATGAGAGTTTATAAGTATTGTCTTCCCTGTCTTCTCAAGTTCTTTTTTATTGTTCTGAAATAAAATTGCTAACTTGGATGATTAATTAGTAACTTCTAATTTCTTCTTTGTCCCTTAAAGATGTATGCGGAGGCTAGTAATACCGGCTCTACGCCAAATTCTTCTCAAAGTACTTCTAGAAGAAAGAAGGATCCAGCATGGGGTCATTGTAGAGAAGTTGAGGATGCTAATAAGAGAAAAAAGTTACAATGCTTATATTGTTCTAAGCTGCTTTCTGAGGGTGGAATCCAGCGTGTCAAACAACACTTAGTTGGTGTTAAAGGTCAAGTAGAGAGGTGTAAAAAAGTTCCTCCTGAAGTTGGTTTTGAAATGAACGAAAGTATTGAAGATTTTGCTAGAAAATAAAGAAAGACACAAGAGCTTTTAGCCGAAGATAACCCATATTGTTCAATGGACTTTCCTTCACACCAAGAGCCATGTTTGATACCTTCTCATATGGTAACTAGTAGTTTCAAATCAGGTGAGAAATTAAGGATTTTAGACAAGGGAAAACAAAAGACTATAGGGCATCATTTCATGCCAAGAACAACTCCAGGGGCACAACCAACACTAAAAAGTGTGTTACAAAGCAAAGATGCTGTTGAGAAAGTTGATGTTCTCATTTCTAAGTGGATGATTGATTCATGTATCCCATTTAATGCTGCAACTTCTAATTATTATCAATCTGTTATTGATGGTATAGCTCACATTGGTCCTGGTTATAAGGGACCAAATGTTCATGCTCTTCGCGGTTATTTGTTAATGAAAAATGTTGAAGAGGTGAATAATTATGTTGAGACTTTTCGTTCTCATTGGAAAGAATGTGGTTGTACTATTATGCCAGATGGGTGGACAGACCAACATAATAGAACTTTAATTAACTTCTTAGTTTATTGTCCAAAGGTACTGTGTTTTTAAAGTCTGTTGATGCTTCTGATGCTTCAAAAACTGCTGAACTATTGCATAAGTTATTTAGAGATATTGTTCTCTATGTTGGTGCTGAAAATGTTGTGCATATGGTGACTGATAATGCTGCGAATTATGTTGCTGCTGGAAGGTTGTTAGAGCATGAGTTTAAGTCACTTTATTGGTCTCCTTGTGCTGCACATTGTCTTAATTTGATGCTTAAATATATGGGTAAGTTGGATGAGGTGGAAGACATTGTCAAGCATGCCTAAAAAATAACCAAGTATATCTATAATCATTGTTATGCATTGCATTTGATGAGAAAGTTCACGGAAGGAAGAGAGATTATTCGTCCAGCTCCTACTCGGTTTGCTACTAATTTTATTGCTTTGCAAAGCATTTTGACACATAAGAATGCTCTTAGGACGATGGTTGTGTCTAGGGAGTGGACCTCTTGTGCTTATGCTAAGGATAGGGAGGGTAAGAAGTTTGTGGAGAATGTGTTGGATACCACATTTTGGAAGGAGTGTGCTATAATTGTGCAACTTACCGAACCTCTTATACGTGTTTTGCGATTGGTGGATAGTGGAGATAAACCATGTATGGGTTATTTGTATCAAGCATTTCACAAGGCTAAAGATGATATGGTTGCTAGATTTCATAGGAGAAAGAAAAGAGTAGAGCCTTATCTTCAAATTATTTCTTCTCGTTGGGATAATCAACTCTCAAGGAACTTACATGCAGCTGGTTATTGGTTTAATCCTCGTTTCCAGTACTCATCTGAATTTTCTCAACATCAAAATACTGTGTCTTCTGTTATTGATGTCATTGAGAGATATGCAAATGGAAATTTCACATTGAGGTCAAAATTAACGAGGGAGATGAGTTCTTTTAGAAAAGCAGAAGGTGATTTTGGAAGATGGTCTGCTGTACAAGATCGTTGTGTTTTTGCTCCAGGTATGATTTTGTTACTTATTTCAAGGTATTATCAAAATTTTATATCTATTTACATTTTTTTAGTTTGTTTGGTAAATTATTATAATGATTCTGTAGATGAATGGTGGGCATTATATGGATGTGGTGCTCCAAATCTACAAAAGCTTGCCATTTGTGTTTTAAGCCAGACTTGTAGTGCTTCTGGTTGTGAAAGAAATTGGAGCATATTTGAGCATATCCATTTGAAGAAAAGGAATAGACTTGAGCACCAAAGACTCAATGATTTAGTTTTTGTGCACTCTAACTTGATATTGCAACAAAGGTGTGAATTTAATTTATTGTTGTCTTACTATTGTAAATCATGTGTAAAGTTATTTATTTTATATGATAATATTACTAAGCTTGTCTAGTTTTGTTTTCTTTTGTGTAGAAATCGATTTAAGACGAGTTATGATCCAATTAATTTTGAAGAGTTTGATGCAATAGGCTCTTGGATTCTTATGGATGAGCCATCTAATTTGAATAACGAAGAGCTTGAGTTGCTTAGAAATGAATTAGCTTCTGTCACTATTCAAGACAATCCTAGTGAAGGTACGAGGCTCATACCTTTTATAGCTTATATAAGTTGATATAATAATTTAAGTAATTATTCTTATTCCATTTTTGTAGACGTATTGGATGAAATTGACGGAAATGAAGATGATGAAGTTGAAGGGGAGAGTGGAGATGATGATGATGAAGATAATCGCATGCATAAAAATGTCATTCCTATATTTTCTAATGTTGGAGATGATATAGATAATCTATAGGATTGTATGTAATCGAATTGTAACTTCTAAACTAATATGTTTTATTTTAAGTTATTTATGAATATGTAAGTGACTTGATGTTGAATTATGTTATTTTGTAATTGTATTTGATATGTAGGAGACTTTTAATATGGAATTATGTTATTTTATGATCTTATATGAATATGTAATGATCACTTTAATTGACTTTAATTATGTTATTTTGTAATATTAAGTATTAAATACTTAAACTATATTTTTAAACAAATACGGATAGATTTGACTTTAATTGAGTGAACCAGTTGAACCACTGGTCCGACCAGTTCGAACCACTGGTCCGACCACTAAACCAGTGAACCAGTAATCCGACCGGTTCGATGACCGGTTCGGTTTTTAAAACTATGTCAGTAAGTCATTAATTATCGTGCTTAATGTCATTAATGTACTTAATATAGCTTAATAAATAGATAACTAATCCGGTAATTAGTTATCAAATATTTTTAGTTTGAATTTGTTAGAGTTGTATATGAATACAATAATGTATTCATTCTGGACGATCAGTCCTTCAAGTAATCTATAAAGAAAAGCTTGTCTCTATTTCTTTCTTACAACCAAAACTCTCATTTTCCATAATTTCCTAAGATCTGATATGGTATTAGAGTTGCGAACCTCTGATATTCATTAAATCCTTTGAAAACCAAAATCCACAATGTAGCGAAAATTAATACCAAACCAATCTGACGGTAATCGATGAAATTGATTCAAATCATGCCCTGTATCTTCATCACTCAGATCATCCGAATTACAATATTGCAACTAGGCTAGAGAAAATTACCATCATTGGAGACGATTAGTCGATATTTCCCTCAATGCGAAAAGCAAATTATCTTTCATTGAAGGGAATATTCTAATACCAAATGCATATTCGCCATTATTGCAGTACTGGGAGAAATGCAATAGTATAGTGCTTTCTTGGATCATGCACTCGATCAATGCTGAAATTGGAAGCAGTGTTTTGTTTTGCAAGACAACCACATAGGCATGTTGAGAACTTGAATCTTGTTTTGGCCAATCATCAAGCATAAAGATCTTCTATATACGGAAAGAAATTTGTCTTATTTCACAAAAAAATCTGTCTATCGCCAACTATTATACCAAAATAAAAAAAATTTTGGGATGAATACACAAACCTAATCGATGTTTCTGATAGCCCAAAGTTTCTTGAATTACTTAAAAATCAACAACTCATGTAATTCTTGATGGGACTCAATAAGAGTTATACTCCAGTTCGAGGAAACATTCTGATGATGAAGCCACCACCAACCGTGAGTGAGTTTTACAATATGTTACTTCAAAAAGAAAGACAAAGGTCAGTCCAAGCAACTTCAAGCTTAACTCAAGAATTTTTTGCCTTATACTCTTAGTTTCAACAATAGAACACTCAATCTCAGAAAGGGATTGGATATAATAAGAACAATTATTACTGTACTCACTGTAAGATACTAGGACATTCTAATGAATGATGCTTTAAGATTCATGGTTATCCTAACAATAACAAGGGGCAAAGGAACCAAGAAATTTGTTGCACATGTCGACACAAATGTGATTGAGTCAGCTAAACAAAACAACAGTGCACATGGTCCTATTTTTACCCAAGAACAGTATGATCAACTTTTACAGTTGATAAATCAACCTAATGCAAAGTCAGAATTGGGTGGGAATTCAGTAGCCATGATGGCAGTTAAGCATAGTACTTATTTCTTCCTTTAAGAATAATCTCGATTGGATCATAGAGAGTGGAGCTACTGACCACATTACACCTCATTTACATCAATTTATTTCTTATACAATTGTTCATCCTACCAAATATATCACTATACCTAATGGCCATCAAGTTCCTATACGACACATTGGGAACATCCACCTCACACCCTCTATCATACTAAATGATGTTCTACATGTGCCTGATTTTCAATTTAGTCTTCTATCCATAAGCAAACTTACCACACAATTGTAATACCTCCAAAATTTACTACTAAAAATTTCGTTTAATGAAAAGGTTTAGCAGAAGCGAAATAATAAAACCATAAATTTTGGGGATATTACTGTTATACTTAGTACCAGACCGGTTCACCCCTACCGTTCTAGTACCAAGTACTAAGGCTGAATAGGATTAACATCAAACACAAGTCGATAATTAAAATAAGTATTCATAAAAGAACAGAATCATTCACCATATAGAAAATCAGAGTGTGGTAAACAAAAGAGTTACCTTGTATACTTGATATATAATTTCATATACGCATTTTGATTAGGAAAAAATTGGGGAAAGAACCTAATGAATTGGAAATGTGGTTGAAAACTCACTAACCGAAAAAGGGTTCTAAGCTTAATGATGCTTCTGCTGCAAGAAGAGTATGTTTTCAATCTATTTTGATTTTAGGGTTATATATATATATGCAAACCTACCTCATCTACTGCCCATTAATAACATCAATTTGTACTTTATAGAAAGCAATTCTGGATGAGATGGCCGCACTTCTAGAAGGATTTGATGCTAATGATCGACGTGAAATATTTAAAAAGGTGGTGGGAGAAGATAGGAATGGATATGCAAAAATATTTGGTCTTAGTAAAAAATTTCCATGATCCCACAAAAAAAAGATGTACTATTGAGGAGGAGTGAGTTAAAAGGATCAAATCTGAGTCTAGAGTTGAGAGGTTGGAAAAGGATCTCCTTAAGACTAAAGACTAAGTAGGATATCTGACTAGTATAATGCATACATTATTGGAGAATCAAGTAAGTTCCTCATTAAATGTTGATAATTTTTTTACATTTCTTATGCAACACATCAATTTTTGGTAAATCTTTTTTTACCACTAAAATAGTGCAAAAATGAATAAAAAATAACATTAGGGGTCACATAGTGATTAGGTTGGGTTGCTATGGTGTAATTTCACAATACCATAATGCCTAAAAGACATAAATTATGTTTTGTTATTAACTTTTTTTTTAGTCCGAGTAAAAGTATTATATATATATATACTACTAATTACAATACCAACCAGGCATACCTAGAGTAAAATAAAAAGAATAATTATATTAAATTTATAACATATGGTAGAAAAAAGCCCCTTTTGTCACAAACAAGCTAAATGAATTTGTATCACCAATGATAACTACCATAATCAGTAGCCATTGGCTATTGCTACAAAATGTTAGACAACAAACCACCATTTTATATGTTTAATGTTATCCTAGAAATAAAACAGTCTCACAAACATGTCTTGCCCATCCCTTACATTCCATCATTAGAAAATAGTATACTACTACTACACTACCAATTGAGTTGAAATCTTGGTATTAAATTCCTCATCTATTATTTATGAATTTTCTATAATTATAGTTAAGAAGATATATATATTATTAACATAATTACTAAGAATAGAGTGTATGATATAATCAAACTTTTCATACTACTGGTATAGGTATTAAGACTTAACTAGCTACAATATGTTGCATTTGTATCAAACATTCATACATATTGTAGATGATTTCACTTGTGAATATATTATGTGGCTCTCTAAATTACTGGTTTCACCTTCTCTATCTCCAACTATATAAAATATATTTTTAATGTAATATATTATTTTCTTAGAAAGCTTTAAAATACCCTCATTGTCTAGCTTTTTTATACTAATTTAGATTAATATGATTAAGTTAAATGCATATATATTTTTAGGGAAAACATATTGATGCTTAGTATCAAATAGAGGATGAGAAGAATGAAAAGGATGACACTGAAGATGAGAATGAAGAAGATGATGTTTGATCCATTTATAAAGATGCTTTTGTGAGTCAACTTATGAAGATGATCAATGCTTTTGTTTGTTAGCTTATGAAGATGATCGATGTTTTTATATATATGTCAGCTAACGAAGATGCTCGGTGCTTTTACTTGTCAGCTTATAAAAATGCTCGATATTTTTGTATAATAGTTTATGTTATAAGTTGTATATATAGTATTGTAGTTACACGCTGTCATGGTTTTGGGAGCTAAATAACCAACTATTGTATACTATACAATGATAATTATATATGATGTAGTTAATTTTATATCAAGATAAATTGTTACCATAGGTGGATATTGTGGTAACAGGTAATATCAATAAATCTTGTATGTTTTCATAAAGGTTTTACCAACATATATATATATATATACAGGGTTAAAATATGTATAACCAAAAATATATATGTTGGCAATCGTTTTTAGTAATAGATATAATATTATTTTTAATACTTTAAGTTACAGATATGATTGTGAGGTCAATTCTTTTTATCACATATATAATTTTGTGGATAATACTTTTAGTCACAGATATTATTTTGTAGTTAATAATTTTACTTACAAATATAAGTGTGAGCATAAGTTTTACTAAGAGATAAATATCTGTGGGAATTATCAATTACTTCCAATAGACTATACATATCTATAGATAAAAATTTTAAGCATAGAGTTTTTACCCACAATTTTGTCACAAAAAAATCTTGTTGGTAAAAGCTTTTGCTAATAGAAAAATAGCTTTTACCAACATATAAGGCCCTGTTAGCACAAATCAATTGATTTAGTAGTGTCACCATTAACTCTCTAGCTATCCGATCATAATGCCTTGTGAACACCTTACCCTCAACAAGTCTCAGATGTGGCACATTAGTGATAAAAAAACTCCATATAACTATCCATGGCTCCATCCAAGGTAGGGTCAATGGCAAGTGATACGATCTAAGCATATATGGATGAAAGTACGAATGAATCTTCACCAAGCAATCTAGCTCCCCATATAACTAGATCATATGAATCCTTATATCTGTATAGGGTGACTTCCAAAAATGACGTAGATGGTATGTAGTAGGTAAGTGCAATATCTCAATGCCTACAAAAGATAACAATCACTCAACCTATCATCAAGCTTACTCTGTAAGCCTTCTAAATTCAAAAATATTTAAATTCCTCGATCAAAGTAATTATAAATATAATTATATCTTAATCGACTATGTAAACGTTATAATGTTAACCTAGCCTATTTTAAGTAGGTAGCAGCAGCTAAATAATAGAACAAGCAGCAAAAACAATAGCTGACCAACAATGTGTGTGTCTAGAATACTACCAAAATAGTAGCTAACCAAAAACCATTAGATAAGCAAAAGATAACACCACCAATAGTTTTTACACATACAATCTTACAATTTAATTTTACGATTAAATTCTAATAACCCCTGTCGATTCTTGGTAAAATTTTAATTCCAAAAACCTTAGTCACTTTAAGTTGGTACATTAGTTTTTAGCTAATTTTTAATTATTTATGAACATAGCTTATAGCATTATAAGTGTAATTCCTTATAAGAGGAGAGAGATGACAAATGCTCCAGCTAAGGACATACTCATAAAATAACATCCCACAAAATATAGTGATTATAAAGTCAAACTCTATGTTTCTGACAAATGAAAATCTCTATTAATCAACAGAAAAAGAAGGCAGAACATGGGTTGCTTATGAACAACATTATTCTTTGTGTTCATACATGATTCTCAACAATTTGTTCTCTTTTTGATAGTACTGCTAGAATATATATTGCTTTTGTGTACTATATTCTCTTTTATAACAGTACTACTAGTATTTGCTTCAATGGTTGTTCATTTATCCCTTCATTTACTATTTGTTGTGGTTTAAAGTTCTCATTTGCACTTTGCCCTATTCTAAAAGACCTAACATATAGGGAGGAGGGGGCAATTAGATTTACGGGGCGTTGCTATTGGTTAATTAATTCCCATTGGATTCAGAACACTGTTATCTTATTTGTAGTGGCTTCCACATTTTGGTGGTATCATCGCCTTTGCCTTAGCTAGCTAGTTTTATTATCAAAAAAAAAATTCAACCTAGTTATTATTCAGAATCTTTGAGATGAGGGAAATTCTTGGTTTTGTGTATACAGAAACAACTCATTCAAAATAAGTGATTATATTATTAAAGTAGTACTAAATGACTAATTATTATAATCTTTATTGTTATTATTATTATTATTATAGAAATGTGATATTCGTAGTACTACTTTTGCATATTGAAAGAAAGAGAGAAGAAGAAGAAGAAGAAATAATTAACTAAAATTGAACAAATAATAATAATAATAATAATAATAATAATGACGACAATGAGAAAGTGAATTAGGTTATTAGGTTTGTAGTACTGGAATCCAAAAATGTAGAATAAAAGGAAAAAAAATAAAAAACCAAAAGAATCGAAGAAGAAGAATAATAAGAGAAATAAATTAAAAAAAAAACTTACCGGATAATAGGCGGCTAACTTAAAATGGAACCTACAATGAACTATATCACGAAAAATTGGCAGCTAGGGAAGAGTTTGCACTGGATGGATTTGCTACTGAGAATAGGCGTTTAGGAAAGGTGAAAGAGATTTGAGAGCCGAGAGCAAGGATAAAGAAGAGAGAAATGAGTTCAAAATGTTCGCTATAGGGGGTGGAGTAAACGTTAAAAAATAGATGTTTTTTTAATTTATGTTTTAGTTTATAAAATAATACTACTACTACTAATAATAATTTTATATATTACACGCTAATAATTCATGGGCTATGTTGTTGGGCCTAAAATTTTTGCGGTCTACAATCCAACCCGATATTTCTCTTCCAAAAGGGACTGCACTAAAATTTCTTAACCAACCTCTCATAACAACTTCACACTCCTTTACTCTCTGCCTCTTGTATTTCTCTTCAAAATGGGATACACACTAAAATTTCTTAACAAAGTGGAGGATGGCATGTATATATAACAGAGGAAGGGACGATGTTCGTATCTTAAAAAACCCTTGTCGATTAACGAAATCTTAGTTGATAAGAATCTTTATGAATAGTTGGCTATTCAGAAAAGCGAAAGTAGCTATGATGATGTTGGTGGTTCCTTATTACTATTTACTAGTAGCTTGGAAGGTTTTCTTTGACTAGCGTGTATCATTCAATTATTCTATAAAATGTGCCTACCACAATCAGCACAACGTACATCGTAAGTTCAGATACTAGTAGTGTAATTTGCATCTCATCCTACCAAGAGTGACTTTCAAACGGGGAGCAAGATCCATAAGATAACTATGATGACTACCCAGGA
Organism: Tamarix chinensis; assembly: GCA_030549775.1. Lineage (NCBI taxonomy): Eukaryota > Viridiplantae > Streptophyta > Magnoliopsida > Caryophyllales > Tamaricaceae > Tamarix > Tamarix chinensis. Next base: position 89,833,259 of record CM060178.1, read on the forward strand.
AAACCAGAGCTCCCGCTCGCCCAAGAAGAGCTACTGTTCAAGCCTCGACACTATCGGTATTATACTGCAATTCATATCTTTTAATCTTCTCTGTGTTTATACGAGTATACAGTGTTAAGCTATCCTGTCTAAATACGCTCTTAAACAAATCAGTATTGTAATTCTTTTCTGCAGGGTTGTTAGAATACGTCAGAGAGCATCCACCACCGCACTATAGATTCAAGGTTGGATCATTCTCAAAGCTCCATGAAGCGTTGAGGGAAAGTGATATTCATCATTTTGAATCAAGTATATTTTGGTCCTGCGGCTTGCAATGGTGATTTATACGTGTTTCTTCTTTCTTTCTTTCTTTGATAAGGCGTTCCTATTACTCGGATTACTGGTTTGGTCTGTAAAATCAGTCGGTCTCATGCGCCTACTTTTCCCATATATATGCTCGTTTGCTAGCTTTTCCGTATATGTCTTGTTTCAGGATGTTGCGTATTTATCCAAGTGGGAAGAAGAGTGAAAATGGTGATGGTCACATCTCTCTATATCTCAAGTTATTTTCTGAGCTGAAAGCTGGCAAAGAGATTTTTGCTACAATCAAATTTTTCATGTACGATCGCCTACGAGATGTATATTTGACCATCCATGGTAACCTTGCAGAATTTTTTTCTTCCTTCCTCCAATAACCATGGTTCGATTACTTCTGTTTGGAATTGTTACTTTTGTTTGCACGGGGTAAAAATATGGAAAAAATAGTGTGGAGTCCTGCTGGCCCAAACTAATTAGGCATACAAAAATATACGGTCATTAGTTGATGTATTAGGACTTGGTAAGTTATAAAGTAGTGTACAGTTACCAAACCTAAGGTTCGTAACCAAATCTAACTGTGTACGTAATTAATGAAAACGTACCTGTTCTTCTCACTCCTACTGCTCCTGTCCATCTTCTTCCTTCTTCGTTCTGACTTGGACTCTGACCGGCGGTTTCTTGGCATTTTCGAACTGTTGACAACAGCAGAAGTCGTCCTCCTGTTCTACTTCCCTGGACAAGAAGAACAGACGCAATCCACTCGTGACGTAATTTGGTGTTTCAGATAGGGCAATTTTTGTTGCAGATTGATAACTTCGGCTGAGAAAGATTGTGTGCTTGGTAAGCCATATATTTGAAGTGTGGACATCTGTTTGTTTTTTATGGTGTTTTCATCAATATAGACGGACACTCGCACCGTTGGCGAGTTTGATTTGTTTCATAACGAATGCTGAAGTCTGATTTTGATAATTTGATGAATGAATATGTTTCGAGAAGTGGATTCAAATATGGATTCTGCTGAATTGGAACCTTATATTGAGTATCCTCTACAATGGTTAAGTTGACTAAGATTATTCGGTTGTCTTGTTCCCTGATTTGCTTAATTTCCTGCGGTTGTGAAATTGTTTGGTGGATATAATTATTCGATGTTTATGACTGTCATGTTTCTGATTGGCTTATTGGCCTGCCCTAATTTTTATGCATTTATGTCAATGGCTGTTGGGGTACATTTTGCTATACGTGGGATATGTTGTTTGATATATTTAGATGTTAATCACATGTTGCAACTCTCATGGTTACTATAATTAATGTTCTGTTGTTATGATAATATTTGAAATGCTGACAATGTATTGTAGTTAATTGTTGTAGGTAAGTTATAATGTTGATTTTAAGTGCTTTTGATAAATTAGTTTGTGGTGTTGTGAAGTGATGATATGGTTTTTTATTAGAATTTCTATACAATTTAAATTACATATATAGTGTGGTTAGTTGTGATTTAGTACATTTTGCTAACCTGTAGAGAATAGTAATTGTATTTGGTTTGTGAAATGAAGATAATATGGAACCAATCGATCGTAAGAAGCGGAGGATTGTACGTCGTCTCGCAAGCGATCATATGGGCGTTAGGTCCATTGATGAGAAGGTACATATTAGTTTAATTTGTTTAATAACGCACTCTATCATTTGTTTGTTATAATGAAGTTATTAAATCATATGATAAAGGATTGAAAATCAGAATATTTGTGGACAATTGTGTTACTTTGAAAACATTTTTATTGACAATTATTTTTAAGTAGTAATGCAGGTGTTAGGAAATTTATGTTTGAAGTCAGCTAGTATGAATATTACATACAAATCAATGTCCACAAACAGTATTTGGTTCCAAGTAGAAAATATTATGTACAAATAAAGATATTATATGTACACGTAATTATGCAGTAATGTACACATGATTTTATGAAAAAGTACATGTAAATTGGATACTATTAAAGGTGGCCTGAAAAACGAATAGACTGTACACCCTTAAATAGTTTGTCTAAGTTCGATTTTATACTAAATTTTCCCCTCATAAATCATTGGTACATTTAGTTTGAGGTGAATTTAAGAGAAATGAATAGGTTAAAAGTGAATATTCTCGTATAGTATTTGGTTGAGTACAAATTATTATGTACATATAACTATATAAATTATGCAAAAAATGTACACATCATATTATCTATATGTACATGTAAATTGGTAATCGAACTGAAGGTGACCTGAAAATCGAATAGATTGTACAACCTTAAATGGTACGATATTGTTGTAGTTTATAATAATTTTTCCCTTGATATATGGGAAAATTAGTTTTAGGTCATTGGCAGATAAATGAGTAGGATAAAAATCAATATCCACAAACAGTATGAAAATCCAAGTACAAAATATTATGTAGACAAAAATAAGCTAATATGTACACCTAATTATGCACTAATGTACACATGATATTATTAAAAAGTACATGTGAATTGGATACTAGTAAAGGTGGCCTGAAAACTGAATAGCCTCTGCACCCTTAAATGGTTTGACTTTGTTGGAGTTCATACTAAATTTTCCCCTCATAAATCGTTGGTAAGTTTAGTTTGAGGGCAATTTAAGAGAAAATAATAAGATACAAATAAATATCCACAAAGCGTATGGAAATCCAAGTAGAAAATATTATGTACAAAAAAATAAGCCAATATGTACACCTAATTATGCACTAATGTACACATGATATTATTAAAAAGTACATGTGAATTGGATACCAGTAAAGGTGGCCTGAAAAATGAATAGCCTCTGCACCCTGAAATGGTTTGACTTTGTTGGAGTTCATACTAAATTTTCCCCCTCATAAATCGTTGGTAAGTTTAGTTTGAGGGCAATTTAAGAGAAAAGAATAGGATACAAATCAATATCCACAAACAGTATGGAAATCCAAGTGGAAAATATTATGTACACATAAATAAGCTAATATGTACACCTAATTATGCACTAATGTACACATGATATTATTAAAAAGTACATGTGAATTGGTTACCAATAAAGGTGGCCTGAAAACTGAATAGCCTCTGCACCCTGAAATGGTTTGACTTTGTTGGAGTTCATACTAAATTTTTCCCCTCCTAAATCGTTGGTAAGTTTAGTTTGAGGGCAATTTAAGAGAAAAGAATAGGATACAAATCAATATCCACAAACAGTATGGAAATCCAAGTGGAAAATATTATGTACACATAAATAAGCTAATATGTACACCTAAATATGCACTAATGTACACATGATATTATTAAAAAGTACATGTGAATTGGATACCAGTAAAGGTGGTCTGAAAACTGAACAGCCTCTGCACCCTTAAATGGTTTGACTTTGTTGGAGTTCATACTAAATGTTTCCCCTCATAAATCATTGGTAAGTTTAGTTTGAGGGCAATTTAAGAGAAAAGAATAGGATACAAATCAATATCCACAAACAGTATGGAAATCCAAGTGGAAAATATTATGTACACATAAAATAAGCTAATATGTACACCTAATTATGCACTAATGTACACATGATATTATTAAAAAGTACATGTGAATTGGTTACCAGTAAAGGTGGCCTGAAAACTGAATAGCCTCTGCACCCTGAAATGGTTTGACTTTGTTGGAGTTCATACTAAAATTTTCCCCTCATAAATCGTTGGTAAGTTTAGTTTGAGGGCAATTTAAGAGAAAAGAATAGGATACAAATCAATATCCACAAACAGTATGGAAATCCAAGTGGGAAATATTATGTACACATAAATAAGCTAATATGTACACCTAATTATGCACTAATGTACACATGATATTATTAAAAAGTACATGTGAATTGGTTACCAGTAAAGGTGGTCTGAAAATTGAATAGCCTCTGCACCCTTAAATGGTTTGACTTTGTTGGAGTTCATACTAAATTTTTCCCCTCATAAATCGTTGGTAAGTTTAGTTTGAGTGCAATTTAAGAGAAAAGAATAGGATACAAATCAATATCCACAAACAGTATGGAAATCCAAGTGGGAAATATTATGTACACATAAATAAGCTAATATGTACACCTAATTATGCACTAATGTACACATGATATTATTAAAAAGTACATGTGAATTGGTTACCAGTAAAGGTGGCCTGAAAACTGAATAGCCTCTGCACCCTTAAATGGTTTGACTTTGTTGGAGTTCATACTAAATTTTTCCCCTCATAAATCGTTGTTGGAGTTTAAAATAGTTTTTCGATGAAAAATTATGTGTCCGTAATTAAAGAAGATTTTGTATTGGCATCACACCAGAAATAGCTAAATTATTATGCAATATATATGTGGCGGTACAGTATTATGCATTTCTTTTGTATAAATGTATTTCTCCTTTGTGGTTGTAGGCCCCCTTTAGCACTCGTTGCTCGCCTACCCATTTTCTAAAAGTGGTTAGCAAACATGTGTTAACCAACGAAGCAAAGGTTGATGCATTGAAAGATGTTGGTTTTGGGGACCTCCTCAAATTATGTACACCAATTCTACAAATACAACTTTGTAAATGGATTTGTGTACATTTTGACTTTGCTTATAGTCGTCTAGAGGTTGGTGTTGGGAAGAATTTGATAAAATTTGAGGAATCCGATGTCCATCAAATTCTGGGTATCCCACAGGGTGATACAGCTGTAAATGTTGAAGGCCCATGGGTTGATATTCAAGACATGGCTGCAGATTTTGGTCTGCAGAATGTCAAAGGAATGACGACCTCGTGGAATCACATATTGGGATTTATTAAGGAAGACCGATCTGACGGGGTCTTTGTTCGTGCTTTCATTATATATGCTATGGCTGTGTTATTAGCCCCAACTTCTAGAGGGGAGATTCATTTACAATTCTTGCATTCGTTACGAGATTGTTCCAAAATAAAGAGCCTGAACTAGTGCCAATATGTACATAGATCAACTGTGAATGGCATTAAAAAATGGCGGTAGGCTCGAGGGAGAGAGGGGAATAGGAGAACCTATGCCGCTGGTTGCATGTATGTCCTCATGGTATGGGAAATTTTTCCTCTACTTATTAATATACTTATACTGGAAAAACGATGGCAAAGGGTATCCACATCTACTGCAATTTTTGTTATTGTTTGATTTAAATATGGTACATGGAGAAGACGTACATTGAGGGGTTCACTGTGCCGACCAAATTTCCCCTCCCATCTGCATGGACGGAGGATCTTGTTTGTGAGAGATTAACGCTGGAGCTGAATTATTTCAAAAATTTTGGCCTTGTCGAGGTGAGTCCAATTATAAATTTAATTATTTAAATTTGTTAGTTGGTTTTGTTAGTTGGTTTAAAAATTTTACATTTCTTGTGTAGCCGAGACCAAGCAATGTCCGGAATCCAACATATTCTGCTGATCACAGTCGTTTCCGTAAAGACCATAATGACGCATACCCAAGGGAAATCCCACATGAAGATGTGCCTAGTTCTTCATCAGTAATATTAACCTTTGCATGCTAATTTGATTTTATTTCTTCCCCCTTTTTATGTATCTGTTTCTGCTAATTGGTATCTATAATTGTATGATATTTTTGGTTTTCCTATTTCGCAAGACCCATACACAAAGATTTATTCAAATGTTCAATCATTGAAACAATGCATCCAATCACATGATGTAGCTGTTTGTAATTATATACCACAGATAGAGGAACAATTAACGCTGTTGAAATCTCAGCAGAAACCTCAATCCACTGAGCATCATCCCAACATGGGGTTTGATACAGCGGAATCACCGTCTGCCTTTACTTCAAATCCACCTCAGCAACCAAATGAATCACCGTTTGTTGAGTCACCTAGAGCATCCCCTACCCACCATTCTTATGACGGGGAACAATCAATTCCCCCTGATCACAATCAATCCACATCTGATAATCGATCAAGTGGGCATGGTTGCAGTGCATCCCGTGATGAGGATGGTGATCCTGTACATGATGTGGAACATGTACATGTTGCTGCCGAAGAAATTGTTTCAGAGGATGTACGAAGATCAATTGTGGCTATTGGCAAGCGTCGAGTGACTAGATCCGCTGCAATTAAACCACCTTTCGTTTGCTCCGTCCAGGCGAAGACGATGATTCCAAACCCTTCATTGAAGAAGTATGTTCAGAGGCTTAATGATGCATCAATTCAGTCAGAGTGAGAACATAATCTTGAAGGCTTGGTTTATAAACTTTTCTGATATATCCTATATTGATGACGTTTTCATCTATATAAATGGTTGTGTGAAGTTAATCAGTTATCATGTTGCTGTTGTTCAGTGAAATTGTGTGCCCAATGGCGAATTTTCATCTTACGAAGGATGAGTTGTTGTCATTGATGCCTAAACATTGGGTTAACAAGATGGTAATGTTATGGCTCATATTCTTGGATATCTATGTACATTATGCTATGATATTAGTAAATTGGATACTATTTTGTAATAAGTATACTTTTGCATCATAATTACACATATGTCTCTGTCTTTGTAGGTTATTCAGATGTTCTGTGCAGTTTTCAATCAGAGAGTTGATTCAATGGGAAATAAAACTCGAAAGATATACGTTACCCCTGCACAGTCCGTAAGTAATAGCTGACCCTGTAACATGATGATGGAATATTTTCAGTTGTGATGATAAAAACCTTTGATGAACAAGTAGGGAGGAATCATAACTCAACGTTTGTCTCCTAACTCAAGAAAGCAAATAAGGACAGTTTGCAATCCCATATTGAGGGATTTTCCACGAACTGATTTATCCGTAGTTGAAATGGTATATTCCTAATCACAAATCAAAAATGTTACTCTCATCTACATTCCGTTGTTACTATTTGTAGGTATGTGAAGCTAATATTTATACATCATCTTGTAGGTGTTCTTCCCCATCAATCAAGGAAACCACTGGTTTGTCATTGTTTTAAACATTCGAGATGGCAGATGTGACATCCTTGACTGCCGAAGTGGGAACCGTAATTTCCCAGGACAATCTCAGCTTCTGAAGAACTTGGTTTGTCATGCTTTTCGTTTTATAGCATAATACTACTTATTACAAATACTAAGACTATGCAAACCACACCATGAAATAAGACAAAATGGCGAAACCCCACCGATGCACATAATTTCCATGTATACACTTGCTTAGTCATATATGTTACATGATAATCATTACTAAAGTCAAAGCAATCATGTTTGCATGTCACATATACATTTGTGGTGGGTCCCAGCAACCTTATTTTGCCTAATAGTTGGTACATTTGTTTATGTTGCCATTTCTAACGTCGTTTCTTACGTTGCACATATGACAATTGCGATGGGGTGTGTTCTCCAAAAAGCAAAACACGACAGAGCAGATGTAGTATCACACTTCAGAAGACATCATGGTGAAGTACCAAAGTGTGCAACAACGTAATACTTTCTTTACTATGCTCATATTATATGTGCTTACCTAGTATGACCATGTGTGTAGTTGGAAACTACTAATATTGTGGTTGATAAATATCATGTATTTATAGGGACGATTGCGGACTATGGTCAATAGCTTATATGGATTTATGGGATGGCAGGATGACATCTCAACTTGATATAGTAAGTTACTTTTATGTAATATAATTTCGTGTTAGTAGGTTTGAATCGTTTTGGGTGTTTTACGATTTCATTGGTATCCTCGTCCATATTGAGATATGATACATGTAACTTCAATTTTTGGGAATTATATCCAAAGTATTTACGAACTGCAGATTGTCCGTACCTATAATTTTATCAAAGGAGCATATAATTTTAAAGGCAATTTCATACACCCTCAAAAATATCACACTTCATTTTCAATTTAATTTACGGATGTTGGCCGTAGTGGGACAAGGATACTATACAATATGTTATAGCCTGTGAAATATTTTGGAGCTCTATAATTACAGGCTGCTGAACATTTCTTCGGCCATATGCACAAACCCCAAATCAAGGGTTAATTTTCCCAAGTCGCCAACATCAATACGGGGGATGATAGTATCTGTATTCCCAAACACATGCAAGCATTCAAATTAAACCTGAAGGGAAGATTAAACACCAAAACAGGCGACTTCTGTCCAACAAGGGTGGTGCAGCAAAATTTTCATACAATTTTCAGAATATGCAAAACAGTATGAATTTTTTCATTCCACGAGGCTGTAATCATATGGCCTCCATATACACATTAACTTTCAAACTACATACACAAAAGTAACCATATACAACAGATTAACACTGCCAAATCCATTCTAAATGTACATAAAAATATTGTTATACAGATGGAACTAATAATGGAACACCAGGGGAAGCATCGAAAACAAGCTTGTTCAAATCCATGAGCGTTCGGTCTCTAATAACGTCGGTTTCAAAACCAGCAGTCGCGTAGGAAACTAATAATGCCAATAGCTAAATGGAGTATTCTGTTATCTGCATCAACAGTACAAGCAGACAACATTGTCCCACCAAATGGACCACTAAGATGCCCGACATCCACAAAAATACATGGTCTACAACCGAACAAGAATCCTTGCATACATGAAGCAAAAGATATAAATAGCTGTGAAAATTTGCAATCTTCAACAACAACAAAGGCAACAGATCCAGGATTGCTCTTCTTCACACGATCACATATCCAATCCAACATCTTATAGTGATCCTTTGGATCACCATGGATATAAGATTTAGCACATTCAACTGCAGACCAAGCTTGAGCGTAATTAATCTGAATGCCAGTATCCCTCTCAATATCCTTGCGGACTTCGTTAGGTCTATAGTTAGACGTACTCCTAATCTTACCAAGAATAAGGCCCCCGACTAACTTAGAAGAGAAAGGTGGCTTATGTAATGCACAAATGTCACCCACCTTGTGTTGGTGAGAGTCATTAAATTCCCTAATTTTAACCATTGATGTATTCCGAATAGCATATGCCTTAATGATGAAAGGGCAGTCCTCTAGTGAACATTTCACAATCAAACAGGTTTTTGTATTCTTAACCCATTTATAACGGAACTCACATGCTATAGAATATTTGTAAAGGCCGCTGCGGAATGCATTTGTACTTTCAAATATTTGACCTTCACCAATTATAACATTGGACATCACACTACCAACCCAAGTACGAGTACCACAAGCAGCACTTCAAACCCCCATCTCAACACCCCTTGAGTTATCAACATGCTCATTTTCATAACTATTGTCATTTACTTTCATTCTATTAGACCCCATATCAGATTTCGAGTAGCCTGGGTTATCTTTGATTATGTGGGATGACCTTCAGATGAAATCAAAATAATCATTATTATAAATAACATTAAACTAAAGAACACAATTCACAAAATATTAATAATATAAATTAAGCATTGTAAAGAACTTACAGCAAGTTATCATCTGTGATCACTTCTACATTTCCTGCTACAATATAGGCAAACCCATATTCTTCATTGAATTCGAAAATCTCCACAAGGGAAGCATCATCAACCAGTGGCATAAGGATTGACCTATCAAATTTTAAGCTATACCAAACATTTTTCTCTTCGGAAGATATATTAAACCTCTTGCAACAAACAGAAATAACCTCCTCAACACTCATACCATCATCTATTATCGCTCCACTTTTACTACCACCATCATAATCAACGGATTTGTTACCCTTAACAATAAACGACCCTCCATAGTGCAAATACATATACATACGCCTACATCCACACAACTCCATAAACCTATTCATTATTAGCCAACGTATAAGTTACAAAGGTTTAAAACAGCAATAGCAATCTTAATTATCCAATCCCAATCATGTGTATCTATATCAATACTACAATTGAATGGCAAACTATCCTTATTAACTTCCCTCTCTAATACACCAACATTTTATATAAAAGAAATCATCAGAAAATATGAAGAATTTTAAATTATGAGCACAACTACTAACCAAATCTTCAAAAAAAATCTAACACAACAACCACCATTCAAGGAGGTTTCAGCACAATACTCGCACAACCATAATTCTATACCTTCCCCCCACAATCAGTAATGAATACCGAATGGGTGACAATAATCAAACCCCAAACCGGCACAACCATACTTCAAATCCGCAGAAACAATAATTTGTTGCAATCACATATCTTTAAATTGTAATGTCAGCTACAAATTAGCATCTACAAGAACACAACAAATTCAAATTTCACAAAATCTCACAAAAACTATAAATAATTAAGCCATTGTACACAGAAACCGAAGTAGTTGGACAATCATTTACCAGACAAACAACATCTAAATTGTACATATATTATGTCAAATTGCAAGGTCGAAGGGTTAAGCCGTTTTACTTCCAGCACAAAGACAAAGAGGAAAGGGACGGATTCAGGACAAACAACATAAGGGATGAAGAAGGAGAAGAACGGTTGAGGACTGGACTGACATTCATTATAAACGGGACAACATTGGAGGGTTTTTCACTCAAGATAAGGGATGAAGAAGACTGCCAACAAATTTACCCTAACAAAGAATCACTGAAAAAACAAATATTTATACACGGTTAATTCCCAGACACACACCCAAGTGGTTTGGAGTAGAATACACTGACGTATTTGGACATATACGTGCTTGGTTCGGGACAAAAATAAATTCCACTCAATACTAAAACACATGGACCCTCAGATGTGGATTTTATGAGGATGCGCTGCAATCTTTTTTTCCATTCAGATTTATTAGAAGAAATATTTTCAAATTTTATTATCAGCAAATGAACATAATAAGAAAATACCTAACAAATACCGTTTTGACATGCACTTGTACATATATCTATTATTCATTGTACACTTATAAACTTTTGATGTACATTCAGGGATAATTATATGTACTGTGTGTTGTTCCATTTCGTACTTGAAACTAGTGGGGAAAAATTAGGTCATATTATGGACAAAATTTAATGCAATTCCCTACTTAGTGAAATCAAAAAAATTTAATCTAACTCTATTACAATTTACCTGTGGCAGAAACTCCAAATGTCCACCTTACGTTTACAACATAGAACAATTACAACTCAACTCATGGAGATTCCTAAACCGTATATATATATATATATATATATATATATATAATATATATATATATATATATATATCATTTTTTACTATAAAAGATCGAAGACAATTCAACATATCTAAATTCATACAAGTTGTTTGACATATACAATACATTCTAGGTTCCCTTATCAATATGTTCAGTTGAAATAGATTTTCTTGTTTTAGTATAGTCAATTTTTTGGTACTCTAATATATATGTACATATAGAGAATATTACATGTACATTTATATATAATTAGGTGTACATATTAGTGTAATTATATGTACATGATATTTTGTACTTGTAACTAAATACTTTTGGACCATTTTGATTTTTAACTAATTAGTTTTACCTAAATATACTACAAAGAAATTTTTCCCAATTTTTTTTCAATAACTTATAACTAACATCATGTTAATCATAATAACATTTAATTCACACAATTTTATCTAAGTTTCAATAGGCTAAAGATAGGTATTTTGTATTCATTCCAACTATTGTTGCATAGCAGGACATACAAGGCTGCTGAATGCGATTAAAAAAATGTATGGTCCTTCTCCAATTTTTTTTCGGTTTATAATGAACCAAATAAACTCCAAATTTTTTTAATAAATTTTGGCCTTCAAAATTACATTTGTTGCTTACTTCAGATCAATAGACATTTAACCGCACCTGCTCAAAGCGAATTACTATAGTCGCAAATCAAGTACGTCGTCATAATCCAAAACTTACGGTTCAGATACACATGATATTTCGCAACCTTATCAATTAATGATAACATGTGCGAAAGCAATCAGCCGCATGACTTACAGTTACGTATTCTTTGTCCACGAAAATGGGCTTGATAATTCTTCCTCAAACTACATTACAGAAGCACACATAAACTCAGCTTCCTAACTTGATTATAGTTTCAACCAGAATGAAAATTAGGAAATACGTAAAAAGTTTAGCACCTGGATACTCTACCGTACAACCCCCAAACTGCAACGAAATGTTTGAATTAGATTTAGACGTAACATTAATTTCAATAACAACTCAAAACTTAGAGCAGACAAGCCAAACGAAGTACAGTACCATTTTTACAACAGGAAAGGTTGAGCAACAAAAAACGACGGGCAGGAACAAGCCTACAAAGACAGCCGTCAGCGAGCTTCAGTTCACAACGCAAGCATGGACAACTTCGATGCTACGAATAGAAACACAAATGAGGTAAAACGCTGTCAAATGGTAGCAAAAACATGCCCAATCAAGGAGCTACAGCCACAGACGCAGATGAGTTGCAGAACTTCTTCTACCTCTAGTTTCCAATCAGCCAGACCTGAGCTTCAAAATTTACAGACGTAGAATACCACAGACGATAAGCTTCAAAATATCTTCCAGGCCATATTACGAACCAACAATCTGAGCGTGGCTTGAAAAATATTAACCTATGGTATTCTACGTATAAAATGATGCTTACGTAAAAAAATAAATGGACTCAATACTAGATCTGGTGGACTGAAAATAATTACTTTCAGTTGGGTGGACCACATGTTTTTTTTCCCTAAAAATATTGCAGATACTAAAATGAGGAGATTTGACGCTGTGATTACTCAGGGGGATTCCACAAGTCATGGATCTAACGACGTTTATGGATCCTGCTAATGGGTTTGTCATTGATGACTGTTGTGTTTTTGGGGTCGAAGTTTCTGCTCTCCGTGACGACAAGCGAAGGTCGTCACCCTTGTACACTGCAACAACGCTCTTGGATATCGATGATACATACGTTTGGGAAGTTGAAAAGGTTTCAGAATTGAAGGAAGAGGAGCCGGCATCGTCCTCAGTTTTTCATTTGGGAGGATGCTACTGGTAGAGGCTCAGTTTTTCTCGTGTTTTCAATTTTATAATCTTGCTATATAAATCTCTATGTTCATGTATTCTTGGACGCATGCACCTCGGTTCTTTCATCTTCATTTTTCTTCCTTGTACCCAGGATGCTAGAAATGTGTCCCGGTGATAAGAGATCATCTCTGTCCGTGTTATTTCATGATGAAGACCCTGAAACGAAGAAGCCCTTTGCTATGTTTGAGCTATGCTTGGAAGGATGAATTGTCTAGCAACCATAAAAAAGTGATTGGTATTTTACTCATGTCCAACAAGTTGCTAGTAGCATCGGCATTAAAGCTTACCAAAAATAAGTGTGTAATCTAATTGTAAAGGTTAAATGTGTTTTATTACTCTGATGCAGCTTCACAACAATGGTTCTCCTAGGAAACCAGCCGCTGGAGCTGCCTTGATTTCGTTTCGCTTCGTGAACTCAGCGATCCTTCTAATGGTTATAAACAGAATGATACTATAACTATTGAGTTCAAAATTATTCAAATCTTTATTGTTGAAGGTACGCAGACGCCGGATGACGAGTAGTTCCTTTTCAAACATTCCGTTGTGCTAAATAAATGGAGGAGAACAGTACTTGCTTACTGGCCGTATTCAACTAGTTCTTTCTGGCTATATATTTGTCTTGGGATTGGACCCGTCATGATGATGTACGCTGATGCCAGCTGTTAAGACTTTGCTCGCTCTGAATCCCAATTCAGAAGCGTGCTCTTATCTTTTCTTTTGCTTATTGTCGTCTGTGTTATTGAGGAATTTAGACATTCCAATTCCCCACTCGTTCTCATATGAATAAATCTAAGGTAAGGATGTGTACCGTGTCGTTCTTGGCATAGCGCCGTCCGTTTTCCCCTCTTGTTCCTGCAACACTTACTGTAGAACATGCTCACTGATTAGTTTCTACTGTAATTGACTAGCTTGTTGGACAGAAATAATCCGAACACTAGAAAGTAGAAAGTAAGGTTCTTCCCTAAATATTAGCAGCAAGAATATAAACTCCACTATTACAGGAACTTAGATTAATTATGATAAAATATGAATGATGGGGGCTCATGATGAATGTCTTGGCACCGACCAAATAATATAGGCTGTTGGATTGGTAATACGATCAACCACTGGTTCTTGTTTATGATGCAGATTTTGCATCATTGAAGATAAAAGTCTTTTACTAATAGGTTTCACGAGGAACGAGGTGCAGTTATTAAATATTAAGCGGCGGTTAAGGATTGTGGAAGAGAAATAACATGGGAAATGAGATGAGAAAATGATGATCGGAGGATGATAAATACTACTACTATTTTATAAAGAAAACTCCTTCCGTTCTATTAAATTTTATTATTTTAGATAAAAATAAATATTTATTTTTTTAGATTAGTCAATGTTTATTTTCTATTTTTACTTTCACTTTTTTCTTCTTCTTTCATATATTAATTATTATATTATTTTTTAATTAAGGTTGTAATTGTAATATTAGGGATATATTTATTACCTTATAAAATAGTGTGTAAATTGTTAAAATATTTTTTTTTGGCTATAAAATAGAGGAAGTACTATTTAATGATAAATGAAATTATATAAATTTCAAAACTTATTGACTAAGAAATTATGGTTTGGATTTAACATTTTTCTCTTATGCCGCTCAAGACCAAGGCTTGTGTGTCTCAAAGTCTTTGGTTTGAATCCACTTTACGTGTTGTGCATAGTTATATAAGCTCATGTAATTAGGATATCGATCTGATTTAAAAATTCAAAAAATTGGTTTGATTTTTTTTATAAATTAAATAACTGATTTGATAAATAAAAAAATAAATAAGTTGGATATTTGATCCGAAAAATATAAATAATATGTTATCCAATAAATTATATACATATATACTCCAAACACTATTTATTTTTTATAAAATTTTATTTTATATAATAATGTATGTGTGTGTATATGTGTATAATTTGAAATGAGTGTTTATATATTGTATGTAAATTTTATACTTTTTAATTATTATTTTGCTTACATTTTTAATTATTATCCAAAATTTAGAATTACTAATTGAATATAATATAGTTTAATATGCAAATCATATCATTAGATCATATTTATTCAATTTAGATTAATTTT
This sequence comes from Tamarix chinensis, assembly GCA_030549775.1. NCBI lineage: Eukaryota > Viridiplantae > Streptophyta > Magnoliopsida > Caryophyllales > Tamaricaceae > Tamarix > Tamarix chinensis. The sequence goes on from CM060178.1 coordinate 89,848,643, forward strand.
TTTTTTCAATTGAATAATTTTTTACCCAATATTTCTTATTTATGACATTCACTACCCCAAAAAGTAGTTTTAATAACGGTTATTTTACAGTTTTAATAACGGTTTTCAACCGTTATTAAAACGCCCGTTATTAAATCTTTAATAACGGTTCATAACCGTTATCAAAAATATAAAAAAACCCGCCAATATGAGCATAAAATGAATTTTTCATAACGGTTTTTGAGAAAAACCGTTGTTAAAAAATAGGGTTTTAATAACGGTTCTAAAGAAAACCGTTATTAAAAAGTAGGTTTTAATAACGGTTCTTTCGTAAACCGTTATTAAAATACAAGAGTTTTCATAACGGTTCTAATGAAAACCGTTATTAAAATGCCAGAGTTTTAATAACGATTCTTATGAAAACCGTTATTAAAATACCAGAGTTTTAATAACGGTTTTAGAAGAACCGTTATTAAAACATTTTTTAATAACGGTTCTGATGAAAACCGTTATTAAATCCTGCCTTTTAATAACGGTTTTCATCAGAACCGTTATTAAAACTTCAGTTTTTTTTTTTAGTTATTGCAGTTTTGTTCCTGCCCACATACACAGTTGTATGTTCAATAATTACCAAATCTGCATTGTAAAACAACATCAATTGATAACATATCTGCAATCACACCATAATTCCATTCAATCCCTTGTTAATACACCGGACATATATACTCAAGAACAAAATTAGTAGGCATACCACAATTTGGTAGCTCTACACACCAAAGCAAAATGTTTATAAATCTAGCTTAATTACAAGACTTAAAGACATAGACAAAATACAAGCCTGCAGAACATATATGCATGTAGATTATATAGATCTCTACCTAATACCGAATGAATGAATGCACATGCTTGGCCCATTGCTCTCTCACTTCATCAATTTCTTCAACACTGTATTGCTGGCCTTGTGCATAATCATCGGTGAAAAACTACAAATCCCAAGTTTTGATTAATATACAGTTAGCACTTACGTCAAGTATCAAACATATATGTCATGATTCATTAATTAATAGAAAAATATCGAAAAGAAAACATACATGGCTTGGATCTATGTTGACCGATCTATTTTGGACTATCAGATCCATTGATCTACATACATAGTATCCACAATCTTTGTCGTTTTGCTGTTGTGGACACTGTCATATAAATTCAGTTAGCTCTCTAACTATTAGATATTAATTTTAATTAAAATAAAATACGAAATAGTTGCCTTCCTACTTACTATGACAGGCTCGTATTGAACATTCTTTGGGTCTGGGACACCATTCCCACCTCTCCTTTGATACGCTGTCCGTAGTGCCCTAATAAATAGAGTTGGATACACAATATTGTAAGTACGCATATATACCTCAAATAATGAAAGCTAGCGAGACAAATATATGTATAAATAAGCTAATGAAGTAAGAAGTGAAAAGTATACTAACATGTCGATAAATTCCTTCCCACCACGACGAGCGACTTCAAAAGGCACGTCATAGGTTCGAAGGGAATCAAACACATAGACTTTATTAAGATCAGGTCGGACGGCGTACAAAACCCAATGTTCAGTTGCGAGGTGAGGAATGAGATAGAGCTTGTTGTGTCCCTCAATCAAAATGCGATCCGCTAAATAGTTTATGTGCCTACCCTCTCTTATTGTACTACCGTCAGCTATGTAGTATGGGCACACAAACACAATAGAGGACAGCATTCCCTCCATCGCAGCTCGAGTAGCTACCAACCTATGGACAACAAAAACAATGCATATTTGTTAATAAATAATAACTCATATAAGTGGTCATAAAAATTCCAATTGTATAAGTTAAGAGTACTAAAATCTCAAAATGAAATTATACTTACGTGACATAGACGGCGACACTTATGGTTGACATCCATTCTTGATTATAAATGTCGCTTATGTCAGCCGTCGATACCATGTAAGTAGCATCGTCCCTCCCAACATACTCAGGACGACAATCAATGAAAATATAATTGTCCCTGAGGTAGTTTTGGGCATAAAAATATAATAACGCTAATGCTGGTGGAGGTTGGCTTTGCTGATCTGAAGAAGGAATCTTTTGTGGGGCAACTGATTTTTCAGATTTAGCTCTCTTTCCTTTAGCAGCGCCCTTTTTTGTGTTGCTCGTTCTGCTAGTACCTCTCTTGGTTTTACTAGCAGAAGCAGTACTCTTCTTTTTTGATTCCTTAATTGATAATATTAAACAAAATATATATTGAGCATATAAATATATATATATGAAAAAGGTATATATAGTGTAACTACTAAACAAGGTCTAATGAACATGTCAAATGTCAATACCTCTTCAGTAGTGAGACGTATTTGATCCGCAGGCCAAGCCACAAAGCTTCCATGAGCTTCTAGTACTGTGGTTGCCTCATCGCCCTCATTATAACAAGGCAAGTGTGCACTGCCAATGATTGGAGTGTCAATACTCACCGGCCTTGTATTTACGGCTAAATTATACCCGTGGATTGTCTGCGTTTCAATACTGTGACTAATGCGGACCCTTCCTTTCGCCAAAATTGTTGAAAGGTCATTCGCTAATAAGTCACATTTATGCAAACCCTAAACAAAAATATTACACATTATTAATAATTTATTACACCGAATACATTTAATAACAATTCATAGTTTGTAATGCTTACCTCGGGAAGAGTAGAAAGAAATGCATCAGCTTCACAACTATCTCTGACGCTATTTACATTAGGTATGTGAAGCTGATCATGGTCTACTGAATCGGATGGCTTATACCCTTGAGATTTAATAAATGACAACTCTTGCTCCATTGTTGCCATCCGTTCAAATGCCACGTTCAATTTTTGGGTGAGGATGGCGACTTGCTCATTAGTGCTACGAGAACCACGAGATCGACCACATATGCTCGTTCTCGTAACACCCAATCCAATGCCCCTGTGTCTTCCAGGGTGTTCTACAATTCCTGTAGCCTGGGCCACAATGCTATATTGGTCCACCTCCTCACCTTCTGACGTTTCAAGTTCGTCCTGTAAATTTAACTTATAGGAATAAGCATAATATAATAGTTTTCTATAAGAAAACTAAGTAGGGTTCTAGATATCTACAAACTTACAATTTTTTTGGCTGCAACATCAACATATTCATTAATATATCCATCTCTTGTTGCTCTAGCCTTCTTCCATAATGTACCAATATTGATGGACGAGGTACATGGGTCCAAGTCTTGGGCTAGGAGCTACAAATCAAAAAATATTCTTAATTAAGAATATTATTATAAAATTCAACATTTACATATAAATAGATAATGACAAAATGCATACCAACTCCTCTTCAAGGCCCGCATAGCCTTTGCGAGCCATATTATGCCGATATTTATTTTGCTTGGCAATCTCTTTATTTTGGGTACTTTTTTCCTATGTGACAAGCCAAAACATAATGACATGGTTATTTCAATATTAAGCATAATACTGGGATTGATACAAAAAGTTTAATGGTTATCTAACAAGTACCTTAAAATCCACCGTAAGACGATAAGCAATGAATTGGTTCCAACTTTCTTGATCGATGAAACCGTATCGTTTGGGTGGGTTCTGTCGTACAGAACCATCCTTCTTTCTATACATTTTTCTACGAGCTAAATATGACCTAAATGTTCTTAGACGCTCCCTAACCTTAAAATCCTTCTTTCTACGAGCTAAATGTTCTTACATGCTATTCTATATATATATATATACGAATCATGTTAACACGTTTCCAAAAAGATATTAATACTAACCCTAACCCTAATTAACCCTAATTAACCATAATAAACGATAAACCCTAACCCTAACCCTAGCTAATTAATTAACCATAATTTATTATAATAAAACCTAACCCTAAACCACAAAAAAAACCTAATCCCTAAACCTAGCTAAATGTAATTAAAGCATAATATATAAATCATATTATTAATTATTATTATTATTATTATTATTATTATTCTTATCGATCATATACAATTATTTCTCTCTATTTAATTATTCACTTTTATATATTCCTTATTCTCTATATCTATTTAATCCTCATCAAATAGCAATCATTAACATATGCATATATAAAATATATTTGCATTTCATTATATGACATTTCCTATATCTTATTGCTAGTGATCTCCTATACTTATTAATGAAAATATGTGTGTGTGTGTGTGTATATATATAGTTTTTATGAGTGAAAATGTATATAATTCTACACTCACATTCATATTATATATATATATATATATATATATGTAAAGGTCTCGGCCAACACATGCATTTGTTAATATATAACAATAACGCAACAAATTCAACCAAAAACAGCAAAATTTTCAGCCAATACATTAAACAACCCATTTTCGAACGACAAACCACAATCTTTCAATAACGTACAAACAAACGAAACCCTGTACCAACATGCATGCATTTATATATATATACATACATAAGTAGATAAAATGTTACGAGAAGAAGAACAAACACATACATAAAGTACAAACACGACGGTGAGAAGGTTGAGAGAGGCAAGGGGCTTCAAACACGACAGAGGATGGTGCAAGTGCTAGATAGCTTCGGAACAATGACAGCACGCACATGCAGAGCCGGCAATGGCGGAGGCGTGGTGGAGAGTTGGCGGTGCGAGGGTTTCCTTACTTGAGAGGAGCCGGCCGGTGTGGTCGTGCGAGGGTTTGCAAGGAGAAGGAGAGCAAGAGAACGAAGGTGCAGAGAGTCTGAAATTTTTGGCACGAAACAGAACTGAACGAAATATAAGTTTGATTTTGGGGTTTTAATAACGGTTCCTGAGAGAACCGTTATTAAAAAGATGATTTAATAACGGTTCTCTTAGGAACCGTTATCAAAAGATATTTTAATAACGGTTTCTGGAAGAACCGTTATTAAAATATTCTGACGTTTGACAACGGTTTCTGGAAGAACCGTTATTAAAAGATGTTTTGATAACGGTTTACCTGAAACCGTTATTAAAACATCCGTCCAAATTTTACGTTGCCCTTTTAATAACGGTTTTTAAATAGAACCGTTATCAAAACTTCCCGCCGATTAATTTCCACGCGTTTGACAACGGTTTTCGAACTACCGTTATTAATGTCCCGTTATTATAACCCGTTTTCGTAGTAGTGATTCTTGAAAGTTTTAAATATTCGATGAATTATTTGTTATCTAATACAAAATTTCAGATATCTATTTTTTTTTTCGATATTCAATATTTTAAATATCTAATTTTTTTTACCGGATATACTATCCATGAATACCCAAAGTAAGTTTTATGCGCATCCATTGATCAAACAAAAGCTAAGCCCACTTAATAATCATAAATTGTGTTGACCCAACCTTTCCTTTTCCTGCTTTTGTGTTCCCATTTCACAAGACAAACATAAATATACTCTTTATAAGTTTAAAAATAGTTGTTCACCCCATTTTGTCATATTTCTATTTACCTGTCCCTGACCTTAAACCCATACATCACTATGAGAAATTAAATTTGGCTGGTCCAAAACTTAAACCAACTTCGCCCATAAGAATATGCACATGCAATCCAACCCAATTCGAAAAGGACATTACCCAGACCTAAAGTTATCAAATTCAATAAGAGTCAAACATGACGTTGATTAGGGTGTGATTACATCGAGCACTTTGATGATTGAAATCTGAAAAGGCCCTAGGTTTAGGTTATACAATACATATCATCACATTGAAGCTAGCCCTTGATTTTTCAATTCTTGTATTAGCTCTATTAAAGAGGAATATGCTAACAATTTATTATCTTGATTAAAATACCAAAAACATAAATATTTAATATCGAAAAAATTATCAAATATATTAAGAACGCCACCTGCTAATCCTCTGCTACACTGCAAATGTCTTCATGCATTGTATATTTGTGTAAGTGGGGCATAAAATAGGCATGGTTTGAGGGTGGTTGAGGCATTGTGATCTTCTACGAAGTTTTTGAATGCGGTAATTACATGACCCGAATGAGAGCCTCTCTTACTAAGCAAAGGATTAGAACCCGCCGCCCAGGACGTGGAGGCGGAAGAATCACGGGACTCATGGGTGACAAACATGGAGGAACCTCGTCCAATGAGCACTAATATTTGCAAAGAGAATAAACACATGGGACATGTTGGTCCGATGTCGGAGATTTCTAAGATGATGATTATGATGTGGATGTTTCGAGGTGTGTGGATGCTCGCAAGGATGTGGAAATAATCATTGGGTTTTAATTCTTAGAATGTACTGTGGATGTAATCGGAATACAGGATGATAAAACGGCAATCATATGCAGCGTGTTCACTGCATACTTATGTACAGTGCTAATTTAAGGTTTAATTCCCCTCACTCCTGGGTCCTTAGTTAATATGTATATATATATATATATATACATACTGTCTTTGCGAACCCACATTCCCTTGCCCACTGCAAAGAAGCCGACGATGGTTATGGTGACAAGCTGAGGAACGGTGGATGGATATGTGAGTAGGGTTGACAATGCATCGGAGAAGATCACTAGTGAGGTTGAACCTAGTAATGTAATTGAAAAGGGATTATTATCTAGGAAATCAAGGTTTGAAAAGTTTGTTATAAATGCTAGTACCCAACAATTAAATAAATCAGAGTTGGATATATACATAGAGGAGGTTGTGTATATATGTAATGATGGCTTATGTTTTTCTTTTTCTACGGTTGCCTAGTGGAAAGAATATACCTTGAAATTTCCTATACTATCTCAAGTTGTACATGATATTTTATCAATTCCTGTCACATCAGTTGCTTTGGGGGTTATTTTTAGTGCTAGTGAGAGAGTAATTGATACATATTGGACATCTTTAGATCATAAAACAGTTGAAGTTTTAATTTGCATTGTTAATTGGGTTAGTAATAATGAATTATCTAAGAAAAAGATAATAGTTTTACTATTATTTATTTGAGTTTAGTTATTTAATCAATATTTCCTATTTAAGTGACACTACTAAAAAAATTTATTGGCTTCCCATTTTATTAAATACACACACACACACAAAAGAATATGAAGCTATGTAGGAAATATATTTATTATAATTTAGTTGGTAATGTTCTAATATAAGATACTTGGCTTTATGATGACTCCAACTTTATTGATTTGTTGATTTGTACACAATAGTCAATGATATTTTCATTAAATATGACTATTTCAAACTTTTGTTGCTGGATTTAGATCATGCTTTTTTTTTATGGGCACTGGAGCTTAGAGTCCATTTATGATTTCTTTTGGTTTGTTCTTTAGAACTTGTTGATTGTTGTTGTTAAGTGTGATTTGTTGTCATTCAAAATATTATGCTTCTAAATTTATGTGTAGAATTTTTATTCGGCATTGTAAATATTATGCTTCCGAGCTATTCTAATATTTTTTTATGCTTTTAATTTGATTAATGTTATTTTTCAATTTCCACAATGAATTGATAGATAATTTCACCCCAATGACAATGGATGTGGATGATGGAGTATTTTGTAATGGAACTTTTTAATTCATTTTGTTAATGTGTATTAATGTACCTTCTCTCTTTAGATCTTAATTTTTTAATGGATTTATTATAATATTATATAAGTTTTGGGGAGATAATTCACATGCAAATTTGTGTGTAAATGGTGCATAAGGTGAAAAATATCATTTCATTGAAACAAGTTAATATTGATTGAGATTATAATTGAGATAAATTACGTCTAAAGTGAGTCAAATGTTGAACAAGCCTTAATGAGCTTTAAATGAGCCTCTATATCAGGTTGATTCAGATTATTAATGAGCTCTATATCAGCTTTAAACGAGCATTAACGAGCCTCGCAAGCCTTAAACGGGGGCATAAACAAGCCTTAATGAGATATAAATGAGGCTTAACAGACTTTAAATGAGTTAGTTTAACTTAAAAGAGGCTCGATGAATATACATGAGTCGAGCAACTTGCAAGTCGCGAGCCAAAATCAAGCCAAACTTGAACAACCTTATCAAAACTCAAAACGAGCTCGAGCATAAAAAAAATAGATGAGCTTGAGCTTAAAAAAAAGTTAACGAGTTTACCTAAATGAGTCTAAATTAAGACTTAAGCTCTGCTCATTTAACTAAGTGAATGAGTCGAGCTGAGCTCACTAGCCAAAGCCATAAAATGAACCAAACCTCACTTTTTCGCTCTTGACTCATATAATAAACGAGCCCAAAAGTGAAACTCGAGCTCGCATTATTTAACTAAACAAACGAGCCGAACCACACTTTTAGTGAGCCTAGTCGAATACCGAGCTGATTCAGCTTATTTATAGCCCTAGTAATAGCAATGTTGGCAAAAGAAGTGAGGGATGATGGGATAGAGGAAACTAAAGAGATGGAGAACATTTGGATCAATAACCTAATTTAAATATATAACATTTATTTATTATATAACTACTTGAATTGATATTAATAATTTTTAAATAATAAACTTAATTTTGTTAATAATATAAATCTAATGGCTATGATTAATTAACAATCTAAAACTAAGAGCCAATGTTTCTCCATTACGGTGGGCGACAATTATTTGCATATCACTACAAAAAATTTTGGTTACCACTTATGTATATAAGTTCTATGATGACTTCAACTTTGAAGATTTGAAGGCTTAAGGGTCCCCATCAATTTATTGTCGAGTATTCCACTCACATACACATGTTTATATGTATTATATTATATAATATTATATATATATATATATATATATATATATATATATATATATATATATTAATAAATATACTAACAAATTGAATGATTTATAGTATTTTTTTTATTCCTTTCTTGGTTTCTTCACTATCTCATGTGCATAAAATATACAGATAACTATACTATCCTATTTTTTTAATTATTTTTTGGACTAATTTATATTTCATGCTGATTAGAATAAATGTAAATCCAATTTTATTATATAATACAAATATCATTAAACTAAATCTACTATATTAACATTATTACTACTATAAGAAATTAAATAACATGCTATATTTGCCTTACGTTATATATATATATATATATCATGATATGTTTATTTTAAACGCATCATAAATATCATAAAAGTTCCATATATGAGTGATATGACCTAGGAATTAATTATGGAAGTTGTGTTAGACATCCAACATTCACACAACTTGGGTAGTCATAAATCTCCCTATAAAGTCGCCTATAAGTTAGGGATCAAAGGGTATTTTAGGCCTACTACAAATGTTAGGTGAACCTTGAAGGTTTCACATTAGAACAATTTAGATTTAACATAATTATATTAAGATATTTAGTTCAAACTTGTTCAACTTGTTTAATACCAAATCAAATAAGGTTTTAAGAGAATATGTCGTCTTCTAATAAGAGGAAAGAAAGCCACATTGAGAACATATGTACAAAAAATTGGTTTTTTCTAAAGTTGATTCTACAGCGACTATATAGGAAGAGAAAAACACTTTTTTAGTGCTAATACATCCTATATTGGATCAAACTTGTCCGTATGGATATCAATAGAGGCATCAAGTAATTTGTTCTTACTATTCACATGGATTTTAGGATTTTGATTGGATCCTAAACCTAACAATATGTAAATGCATCATAAATATCATAAAAGTTCCATGTTCTTGCATATTAGTATGGTAAATTAAAGTTATCATGCAACTTAATTGACATATGAGAAATTAAAAGAATTACAATATTAGACCTCTATATAAAATCAAAATGACTTTCTTTGTTATTTTTTTGTTTTACTTGGTATGTGTTGTGAAAGTCAAATATTTATAATATTTAATTTTTCATATGCCAATTAATTTTCATGATAAATTTAAATAGTTTATCATAATGATATACCATAATGTGGAAATTTTATGATATTTACAATGGATTTAAATAATAGAATGAGAAAATAAACATACCATAATATGTCAAAAATCAAGACTAAAAGAATAATTTTTTAATTATTATTACTAGCAGTAGTAAATTGTATTAGTTATTTTGGTACGAGATTGCGGATAAAGTTTAACGCTATCTATAATATATAATAGATTTTGATGTACGATATTCTAGTTAGCATGAAATATGCATCCCTCCCCTAACACCACGTATCAATAAAAAAAATATAATAGTATATAGCGATCTTGTATATTTTATGCACATGAAATAGTAAATGAAGCAAAAAAAATATTTTAAACCATTCAAATTTATTATTATGTATATAGATATAATACAATACATATAGAAATGTGTAGATGACTTGAATACTTGTGGGAAATTATGGAAAATCTTTAAACCTCCCAAAAAAAAAAAGTTGAAGCCTTCAAATCATCAAACCTTACAAGTTGATATTTTCATAAGGTTTCCTAACAAGTGAGTAACTTATTGAACTTTTAATTTATATTGAAATAATGTATATAGAAAAATGAATAATAGATATACATGTCGGTTGATATTATTAAATATTATATTTATTTTTATATTATTGCTTTATACAAACATATGCAATATATATATATATATATATATATATATATACAGATTTAAGCTTGACCTGAGCTTGCTTTAAATAAAGAGATAAGCGTAAGCAACTTATCCTTTGATTCAGCTTCACTAAATTACAACCCATAAAATTAAATATCCATGAATTTACATGTGCAGGTACTCAGCATCGGGTTTTGTTATTAAAGAATGGAATGAAACCACGAAAGAGAGACCGTGGTTCACGATAATGGGCACGGAAGTATGAATTTTTAACAAATAATTCATTCAGGGGGCAAGATCAGCCAAGTCAAAAGTTCTTGAAATAGCTTTGCACCATGACTCCACCTTCTTCTTACTCACGTCCCTGTCCATTGCTGGATGGAATGTGATGTCAGTCTTAGTCTTCTCCCCAGATGCAAAAATGTCCTCCTCTGTCCAGACACCCACTGCCAAACCAGCTGCATAGGCAGCTCCAAGCGCTGTTGTCTCTATGTCAGCAGGTCGTATGACTGGGCTGCCCAACAAGTCTGCCTGGAAATGTCATGAACAGAGAAAATCAGGTCAGATCTGAATGTTTCATGTTTAACAAAACATTTTCTTTTAATGACACATCAGTGCAGGTAGGTAACGTTTGTGTTTGTGTATCCGTGGGTGTAAAAGATCTGTTTTCATCGGTAAGCAGATAAAATGGATTTTCGAGAATCAGTTGGAATTAGAAAAAGCTAAGCAAACTAATCTGTTGTCGAAATGACTAATTTTACAACGAAAGGACAAGAGATATGGAGAGGGGGGGAAGAAAAAAAGGAGTTAAATGAACCTGAATTTGCAACAGCAGCTTGTTAACAGTAGCTCCACCATCCACTCTTAATAAGAATTCTCCCTTCTCATTTTTTACTTCACCTCCTTCACCTGCATCCTTATGCATTGAATCCAAAACATCCCTTACCTGAAAGCACATACTCTCAAGCACAGCTCTTGCAATGTGTGCCTTGGTGGTAAACCTCGTGATCCCAATACAAACACCACGGGCATCATCACGCCACCAAGGAGCAAACAATCCATTAAACGCTGGGACAAAATAAACACCACCAGATGAATCAACCTGTGAAGCCAGTTCCTCAATTTCACTAGCACTTCTAATGATTCCAAGACTATCCCTAAGCCACTGCACGGCAGCTCCAGCAATGGCAATTGAACCCTCCAGGGCATAGTTAGTTGGTGCAGAAGGTCCTAGTTTAAACGCCATAGTGGTTAAAAGCCCATGCTTAGAATTGATTACTTCTGTTCCGGTGTTCAAAAGTATGAAAGCACCTGTCCCATAAGTGCTTTTGGCCTCACCCTTCCTACAGGCTTGTCCAACCATAGCAGCATGTTGGTCACCCAAGCATCCAGCAATTGGAACACCCGGGATGGGCCATCCGGTCCCAACATTGCCAATGATCTCAGCGTTGCTTACAATCTTTGGCAACATTTCACTGGGAATCGCGAGGGTCTTCAATGTTTGTTCATCCCAGTCAAGCGTCTTCAGATTCATCAGCATCGTCCTTGATGCATTAGAGACATCAGTAACATGTAGGCCATCCTTTACACCACCAGTTAAGTTCCAGATTAACCAGGTGTCTACGGTCCCAAAGAGAGCATCACCTTTTCTGATAGCCTCTTTGACATCATCGATGTTCTCCATCAACCACAGAAGCTTCGTTGCACTGAAGTAGGTGCTCACAGGCAAGCCACAACTCTCAACAAAATGGGTACGCCCACCAGGTAAATCTTTTTCTAATCTCCTGCACGAACAATATAATAATAATAATTATCTGCCTAAAGTAGCGACAAAGCATAGACAGAAGCCATAGTCCTAGTTTTCAGAATTAGAACGATACTTATTGCTTAATCAACGCTAAAGTCACAACTGTGCCAACCCAAATGTATCAATATGCTACGGTATTGGCCCCTAAACTCCAATTTCCCAGAGGGATATATCATATTAATCCCACACGAAACCAGGAAAACAAACCTGAGCCAAAATGTTCTCATAAAGAATCCAGGACAGGAATACAAACAATGAAACAAGGGCGTCAATTGTAGTCCAGAAACAAGAATATCAAAATTCTAGACAACCGCCTCGGATAGTAACACAGTAACCGATTTGTAAACGTATATACTTTCGGGAAAAACTAACGTCACTGTTTGATTAAAAACTCCTAAAAAAAAAGACAGAACAACATCCTCGCATCGTTATCATCAAGTCATCCTACACAAATTTTTATAATAATATGACGAATAAATTTATTTATTTACTGCGTTAAAAACGAAGAATTAAATTGATGTAGCTCAAACATACAGAAATCACAGTCACATTTAAACTTCCAAACAAAAGAATCTCATAATACCAATAAGGACCGACAAGTCAGAATTCCCAAATTAAAAATAGCCGCCTACGAAAGTTTGACAACACGATAAATATACCTGCAGATGGAGCTAGTACGAGCATCCATCCAAACAATGGCCTTGTGAAGAGGAAGGCCAGTCGATTTACTCCAAATCAGAGTGGTTTCTCTTTGATTAGTCAGACCAATCGCTTTCAAACCGCTATCAACATTATGACCTGAAGCCGTTGCTTTATCAATCGCTTTCGCAATACAAACCCTAACACTCTCCAAAATCTCCATTGGATCGTGTTCCACCCATCTGTTAAAATCGCCAATATAAGACAATTATATCTAATTTTACAATCGGATACCGGCAATTAGATTGCTAGGCAGATCAAATCCGAGAGTAGAGAAGAAGATAAAACAAGGCAAGGGGAGTAAAAATTCACTAATGAAGAGAAGGAAATGAGATCATACCCAGCTTCTGGATAGAACTGAGTGAACTCAACCTGGTGAGATCCGATCGGTCTAGCGGAACGATCGTAGATGATGAATCGGGTACTCGTCGTACCTTGGTCGATGGAACCTATGTAAGTGTCCTGCATCGACATTTTTGGGTGAAAACTGACGGAGAGAACGAAGACAGAACAGGGGAATGAAGGGGAGAGAGGAACGTAAACGTTATAAAAGATATGGAAGAAAGATAAGGTCAGTGACGAGACATATTTAGGATAGAAAGGTCACCATGGAATTCATCCCAAATGAAAAAAATAAAAATAAAAATAGTAGGAGTTGACCAGGCTTTCATAACGCCAATGCATTCATATGAATTTCATGATTCTTTATTATCCCGCTGCGATTCGCTCATTACCCGCGGGATGGGAAGAGTTGCGTACTTAAGTTGGTCGGCGGGTCATTATGGCGATGGGTGACTAGGCTGGAATCGGATAGTTCCCAAATTTCGTTTATTGTTATCCACGGGATGGGAAGGGTTATGTATCACGACTCCGAACAATATGGAGGGTGGGGGGGGGGGAGATTCTTTTCTTTCATCTTGTTGGCGAGATCGTGCCATATTGCCATTGACACATCCAACTTCGGTGATTTACAAGCACTCTAATGTGGATATTAATTCAAATTATAATTGATACACCAACAAAATTTGACATATTATAATAATAAATTTTGAAAATATAAAGTACAAAAAATATTATAGGAATTACTAAAATTATAAAAAATATTATAATTATTATAAAAGATAAAATATTATTAAAATATAAAATAATATACTATATATAAAAATGATAATTATAAAAGACGTGTAATAAATAACCGAAAAAGTGAATACATAATTTAGTTGTATATTTTAGAACACTTTCTAAAAAATAACATTAGTTGTGAATGTACTATTTTTTTTTACGTCGTTATTGCATATCAAAATATTTAGGTTGTTGCGATGTGTAACCCTGTATATTACAATATACAATTGACATGGCTGAAGACTAATTTTTTCAATAATAATACAACATGAGACATTGATTAACCCTGACTTTTATTTATTGTCATTGCATATGAAATAATAAGCAGAAATTATCTCGATTGAATTTGAATGACATTCTTAAGTCGAATGATGTAAAAGATAGCCTCGGAATCAAAACGTTATCTTCGGATTTGCTCTTGTCAAGTGTTTTTACTTTAGGAACATGATTTTTTAAGTTGAGTGATAACCTATCACGTACCATTGCATAAACCGAATTTGTGATCAATGTTTCAAATCTACATTATAGGATTACCAACCTTCAAACACAATGTATGATTTGGCACACCTCCTAGTTTTGCCCCATGTGATGCACATACCATAATTAAATAAATGATATGAACTAAAAATTAAGAGCTAAATAGCTAAATGTAAAAATGAGGGGAAATTTTATAATTGATAACAAATATGAGAAAATATAAATACATATGCCGAAATTAGAATAGGAACAATAATTGTTACACATTATTAAATACTTCCTTATAGGCGATATTGATCCAAAATTACTTTGAATGTCATTAGCATCACATATTAATATTTTTAATTTCTTCTGACACGTAACCTTCGTATAGTTGATCATGACTAAAGACGTGTTTCTTCATCAAAAGACTAACATTGGACAACGATTAACCGTAATGTTTATTCATTGCCATCATTTTGTCTTAGAGTAGTAAGGTAAGTAGAAAGGCCATAGTTTTAAAAACCGGACCGGTAATCGAACTGGTATCATAATTGGTTCAGTGGTTTAGTGGTCGGACCAATGATTTGGATTGGTCGGACCAGTGGTACATTTTAAGTCAAAAAATATGAAATATATAAAAAAATTAAACTACACATAAATTTGACTAGCTCCCAACCAATTTTTTGACCGGTTCATTGGTTTTCACTAGTCCGATCGGTTTTTGATATGTTTTGCACTGGTTCTGAGATCCTGAGTACCGGTATATAAAATTTGGCCGGTGACCCGACCGGTTCACCGATCCGGTCCGGTTTTTAATACTAGGAAAAAGACTATAAGCTTCCTCTTTTAGATAGTATGTTTTATCTACTATTTTACAGAATTTAGTGTATATTTTTATCACTATATATAATTGATGTCGATTAAGTTTCTCTTACCTTTACTAATGTTAGTCTAATGGATTCCAATAATCCTTTTGGCATTTTACTAAATATGAAACTATTATAATTTGAAAGGCTTAAAGTTGTGAGGTTTGGCATAGTTTGGTAATGACAATGTACTTCAAATTTTTATGAAGATTTTTTTTTTTGAAAAGTTATACTTGTGATAATAGTATCTACAACTTAATGACTAGGTATAACATGATCATATATCTATTAAGACACTTAGACAATATATTTCACCAAAGATTACTATGGTAGAGCTATTTAGTATCTTCCTTTCCTTCATGACAATTGTAACACCCCAAAAATTTAGAAATTAAAACTTTCATGTTGCGGAAGCGTTAGTTACAAAACTAGTGTGTGTTACTACCACACCTAGCATAAGTCTAACATCCTCTATCATTCTTATGCTAAATGCTAATATGATAAGTTACTTTGCTTAAATTAACAACAACCATAAAAGAAAAACATAGATTTTGATACAAAATAACATTGTCCTGATAGCCCAAAACTTCAGGAAAAATTTACTATCTAGTGAGAAAAGAAACATAGATCGAGATATAAAAGTCTAGAGAAAATATGGAACAAAAGTTGTCAGGCGAATTCTAGATAGTCCTAACTCTCAAACCATATCGAAATTTGTCAGGCCATACCCTCAAAGTACTCCAACAAGGCAAAGATTATCCACTGTATAAATAGGAGACCATGAAAAGGAATCTATTCGTACTACAATATTGAGTAACTCATTATACAAA
Source organism: Tamarix chinensis (assembly GCA_030549775.1). NCBI lineage: Eukaryota > Viridiplantae > Streptophyta > Magnoliopsida > Caryophyllales > Tamaricaceae > Tamarix > Tamarix chinensis. The sequence goes on from CM060178.1 coordinate 89,864,945, forward strand.
GCTAATATGTAAAGTCACATGGAACACATCAAAGGCATCACAATAAAATAGGGTATAAGATATTGAAATATACATACAATGAACAAATTACAATAATCATATCAAATAAACAATAATCGTCAAGACCACATACTGCTCATATTCATTTATTTAGAACATAAGGAGGCTTACCAACCAATCATACAAGAGACGCTTTTCAAAGTAATGATTTAAACAAATCTCAACACAATAAGCATAATCTTCACAATATATCTCATATCTCAATATCAAACCAATAATATCTGTAATACCACAGGTAGGGCTCAAAGGCATAATAATAAATAAAATCCATACTATCATAGGTAGGACTCAAAAACACATTACCAATAAATCTCTATAAAATCACAAGTAGGGCTCAAATGCACTATACCGAACCACGGGTAGGCCTAAGGCTGCTACCAAACCACAAGTAAGTACAAAGGCTACTACCCACCAATCCAATAATAATTATGTCCATTTTTTCACTCGAGGGGAAACAATAATAACCTAGAGATATAAAAGTACACCTAGGAATGACAATCGGACGAGTTCTACCCAAAACCCAACGGATTGTATTCATTAGATATGTAAATGGATATAGATAAATGGATACAGAAGAAGGAGAGAAATATTCACTGGGTTTAGTTATGGATATGGATAAGGGATCCTCAAATCCATATCCGCCTTCATATCCATACCCACACCCACATTCATTTACCCAATATAAAATTACATTTTTATATTTCATTTATATAACCTTCAATATATTTATCAAGGCTAAAAGTGAAAGTATAATTAAACTCTAACAATTTAAGTATATAATTCTAACATTAAATGGATTTTATTTTAAAATTAATGGGTTTAACCTAAAACCCAATGGGTTTTATCCAATGGATATATAAAAGGATATGGATATGGAGGAGGAAAAAAATATCGACTGGGTTTAAATATGGATATGAGTATAAGTTTTCTTATTAAGTTTAGGTAACGGATAGAGGGTATTTGATCCATGGCCATCTCTAATTAAATTTATCATACCACGCACAAGAAATTATGGTACCCTCCCAACCATCCAACCTAGAGGTATAAAATTCTTTGGTCATACTAGTGCACACGTAAACATAGGATCTTCCCAACCTAGGACACCTAATCCTTAAGTATTGATACCTCTATAGGGCCCGTAGTCACCTATAGAGTAGACTAGAGTCTTACTGGGACACAACTGTACACCAGCAAACCAAAAATATCTAGGGCTCCCACCTTATCTCTAGGATATCTACCCCTAGATAAAAATCATTCTCAAACTTGAGGTCTTTCACTTTAAGTATTATATTTTAATAAGGTGATCACAAAATATCACATATTACGTAGTGATTCCAATTCCATACTTAACTAGTTTTCCTTTATTTCAAATTAATCTAGTAAACCCTAAGGTCAATAGTCTAAGTGTGATCCAAAGTTAATACTAAGATCTACCTATCAATACAATAAGGCCATCCTATATCTAATTATTCATATTAGGCATATTAGGTTAAAAGTTACCATAATGTACCCAAAGCCATAATCATCACATTATCATACATTTTAGATCCTAATTTTATTTTATATATTAATTTTTTTATGAAAAAGATAAAACGCAATAATTAAATCCCATAACATGCAAACAAATTACTAAACACACCAAATGACCATTTTGCCCCAATATGTGATTTTGTACTTAAAACCCTCATATGCATATATGGAACATCAAATTACATATTCTCATGCTTAACAACAAATAACATATATTAGGCAAACTTATTGGGATACAAATCTTGATACTCTTAAAATGACCAAAATATCCCTAGGGTATATAATAATAATAGTCATACTAAAATATATGCCTCTAAAATATCAAACCACACACCTCCATGCGTAGCAATAGTAGTAATTATGCTAAAAATGCATCTTAGCATACTTAGCCTATCATATTAGACATAGATGGCATACATAATTTATTTATGTCATTTAACTAGTTTTAACCAATACTCATACACATAATAATTTACACAAATTAGCATGCTCCATGTTACCAAATTCCATACTAACACTTTTAGGTAGATAATTATAATGTAGCGAGTATTCATAATATAATTTATACATCAAAAACTCTAATTTTCTATCATACAATATCTCATATTTTAGTAGAGTATAGGGATTGCCTGATTTCCAACAAAAGCATAAATTATGGGTAACCTACTAAAATGTATTATACTCCACTAATTAAACTTTTGTGCCTATAAATAATACCACATTAATCATATTAATATTTAAGAAATAAAATAATATTTTTTTATTAAAATAATTACTAAATATAAAATTATCAAAATACCCATAATGTTATAATGGAATAAAAATTAACGTATGCACCAGCACATTGCTCACGCTACTTATGTTGAATGAGTGGGGAACCAGAGGAAAATTCAGGAGGAAGTTGGCCAGTGGAGGTGAAGGGGTGAATTGTATAGTGGGGGCTACGATTCAGTTATGTAGGGAGGAGGTGGTTGGAGGCGATAATGGGGCTGGTGGTGGTGAGGTTGTTGGCATGAGGAGGAAATGGGGCATGGAAGGGACATGAAGAAGGCTAGGGGAGGTTGAGGAGGAGAGAGCAAAGTTGAGGGAGGTTGGGCAGTGATATGGTGGTTGGAGCTGTGATGAAGGGTGGTTTCAGTGGTGGAGGGCGAGGGAGATAGAGGAAGGATGAGGTAGGGAGGCAAAGGAGGATGGATGGTTATGATGATGGTTGGTGATGCAAATGTAGGGCAAAGAAAGGCACATGAAGAGGAGGAGAGGTCGATAGGCGTTTGGTGGCATGTTGTTGGCTCGACGGGTGGTTGGTGGTGTACAAGGTAGAGAAATGTAGATAATGGAGGAAGAAAGGAAGGAGGAGAAGGGAAGGGGTGAGGTATGTGTGTGTGTGTACATGCATGCACATAGTTGGGGTGAAGGGGAGGGAAACCGATGGGAATGTGTTGGTTTAGGCATGCGGGATAGGCAAGCCGGAGTTGTAGAGGAAACGGATGGGTGTAGGTAGAGGCACGGGGTGCAAGGAGGAAGTGGTGCAGGTGCAAAAGCGGAAAGGGAAGGGCACGATAGATGGGAGGCAAAGGTAATGCCGTGTTTGGCTGAATAAGGAAAGGGGAAAAGGAAAGGAGCCAAGAAGTCAAGCGAGGAGAAGGAGAAGTGGGATGGGTTTGGGTGTAGGCCGAGGAAAGGAAAGAAGAGAAGGAGAGAGATGAGTCGGGGCGTAGACTAAAGGGAAGAAAAGATAAAGAAAAAGGAAAAGGAAAAGGGGAAAAAAGAAAGAAAAATAGGAAAAAATAATAATAAATAAGTTTAGGTTTAGAATTATATTAAATTTAGGATTAAGATAAAGTTAATTTATCAAGGTTTAGGTTACCTAATTAGAAAAATAAATGTGGATAAAATTTATCAATTTAGGGTAGATTTAAAAAAGAAATGAAAAGGATAAAATAATTAAGATAAATTAATTTAAGAATTTATCTGGATTTGTGGGTCAAATGTTAAAAAAAAAACTAATTAAGCTAATATTTAATATTTAATTTAAAACGTAAATTAATCGAGATTAATATTAAATAATATTTTGGGATATTACAACAATTATTTAAAAGAAAATACATTTCATTTTCATATAAATCATAACATTATTGAACTTAATCAGGTTAATTTTCTATAACATCAATCATTAGAGTATATAAGATTAGGAAGTAAATAAAAATACCTTAACCATCCGTCGCCGAATCTTGTAAAAGTAGTGTAGGGAAAATATTACATGTAAGAAGCAACTAACCAAATCTATAGAATTCATTGAACAATTGTGTCATAATAATTAATGATAGTTTAATATATAACAAATAGTTATAAACGTTGGGGGTTCACCTAATGACGATTGGCGCACCAAGTAATCCTAACACCAAAATAAAATATACTTGTATTGCACGCACATATAACCGTGCATTTATACCTTAATAATATATAAGCCACACAAGAGCAATTACAATGCAATAATAAGCTGCAAATTACGGAAATAATGTAGACGGGGGCATATTATTTTCCTTACAACCAAAGATAATGGGTATCACATAAGCATACTGGTTGATGTGTTTGTTACACGATCTATAATATTATCCTTGCGAAATTGAATATGAATTATTTCGATGTGATCTCGTCAGTATTTCTAGAGTTTGATGATTCATTTGATTAGTGAATGACGAATGTCACATAGAGGCATGCATAGATGCTTTGGAATTTTTTTGGCCGATGGAGATATCAAAATAGATGACAATAGGTCTTAAATATACAGTCTGCAATAGACCTGCAATCATTCAAATTATTAATGTAGAAAAATTAGTATATGAAAAATATTACCCACGCCTAATTATATTTAGAAAAAAGAGTATTCAACATGATTTATTGATTTTGTTTATTTTTTATTATTCATTATTCTTTTTTCTTTTTCTTTTTTTGTCATTTATTCTTTACCATCAACAAATTAAAAATAAAAATCAAATGAATATTATTATTATTGCGGTTTGATTTCAACGATTGTACAATTAGATATATAAAGAGGTATCATTTAACTATATTTGGCATATGAAGAGGCCACAAATTGACTTTATGCAACTAATGATATATCTTGTGATGGAATATAATTAATGGTATATTCTCAATATATATTAATGTATAATATTAATTAATATACTATAAAAAAAAGAGAAATTAAAAAGTAAAGGCCAACAACATTTGGTTTATCAAGAATTATTGAAAACTAATTAGCAACACATCATTTATTATTAGCTTGTTGCATTGTAAACAATATAGGTTGTACATATACTTGAGCTTAGAGATGTAAATGAGGTAGGTTCGGATAGTGTACACTTATATCCGTACCTATATCCAATAAAAAAATTTGTATCTGAATTCGTATATGTATCCTAACAAATATATATTAACACATCTATATCTGTATCCGTTGGATATCTGTTATCCGATAGATTATTTATTTATCCATTGAATGATATTATTTGGCGGATAAATCCATTATCCGACGGATAAACCCACTTATAGTTAAGTCAAATGATAAATTTAACCTTAATTTATACTATATTTATTTTAAGATTAAGAGTAAAAAGGTAATTATCTATCGGGTAAATGGGTATAGATATAGATACGAATATAGGTACAAGTACGGATAAGGATTGTAACACCCCAAAATTCACTACTTTTTTTTAAAGCGGAAGAATTTAAAATTTACAAACATGTGAATTCTAGGGATGTTACCGCCACACTTAGTACCAGACCAGTTCACTCCGACCGTTCTAGTACCAAGTGCTAAGGCTAAAAAAATTATTTTCAAACTTAAACTGAGAGTTCATAAAAATGAATTAAAAGATCAGAACAAAGAAATCATAGTATGCATAAAAGTTTATAATCTATAATAAGATAGAAATCAGAGTGCGAAGTCAAGATTCCTCAAAGGGAATAATCTTACAATCGATAAAAGGTTTATTTAAAATACTCAATGCAAGTAATGAATCAAAAAGATTAAATCTAATACAAAAAAATAACACACAGACATAAATCACATGAAGAGGAAATACAGTCACAACACTCTCAAACTTAGAGTCAAAACAAGCTCAACACTCAACCTTGTCGGATGTCTCACCCACCTGCACAAAGTTAGAAGGGCTAACTACTCGTGGGAATGAGCAGCACCCATGAAAAGGGTAATCAGTACGCTACGTACTGAGTAAGGTAATCATGCACTAAGGCCAACACATAAAATCACATAAATAATGCAAAAGAAATAAAAGAGCATAATCTATCATGATAATATAATAACATACAATCATTCGAGTAAATACATAAAGGCCCAATTATAATCCAGATTAATTACTTAATTAATCTCTTGTCGGAAATCGATTCATACCATACTTTTTATCAAATCTATGCGAGTACAGAAACACCCTACTATTATAACTTATGGGTCGGTCACACATAGAGCATCATGCCCTAACCACTATTATGACCGGTGGATCGGTTACATATAGGGTAAAAACCCTAACCACTATTATAACCGGTGGATCAGTCACACATAGAGTAAAAACCCTAACCACTATTCCTAATTGGTGGATCGGTTCGGCTCCTACTCTTATAGTATTCCACTGTAAGTAATTAGTATCTTTTAAGTGTCTTAGCAAAAACTCTGATTTATTTTTATTGAGCTTGGGATCCCCCACTATTATAACCGGTGGGCCGGTCGCACATAGGGCATCATGCCCTAACCACTATTATAACCGGCGAATCGGTCACACATAGGGTAAAAACCCCAACCACTATTCCTAACCGATGGATCGACTGGATATGTCCCAATATCTTCCACTTTAAGTGATTAATGTCTTAAGTATCTTATTCGAAAAATTTTGACCC